>CM060928.1:410403663-410741163 GCA_030765085.1 Allium cepa | reverse complement strand
TTGTCTCGAGTAATTCCCGAGCAAATTTGTGTTGGGCTCGAAGTAATCTTCGTGTGTCTCGGGTAGAAATGTTGTCCAGGGTTTAAACAGAAACCTGTTCTGTTTGTTTTGAAAATTCAAAAAAAACTGAATTTTGAATGATCAAACAAAGTTTAAAATAAGTTTTGAACAAAGTTAAATAGAAATCCAAGTCCAGTTGAAACTTAGTTGAAAATAAATAAAGTTTAATAACTTGGAATTATTTAAGTAATTAAGTGGATTTGAAAAGGAAATTGAATTTAAAATTAGAATTTGATTTGTAAAGGAAAGATTTGAGCAAAGTTAAAGCAAGTTTTGAACTGAACTTATAAATTTAAGTTTAAACATGTATTTAGGTTCGGGTTGAAACTTAGTTTGGAAACAAAGTTTAAAAATTCAAATTTGTTTAATAACTTAAAAGTGTTAAATATTTAAGTGTATTTTAAAAAGGATTTGAGTTTTAATTGGAATTTGAAATGTAAAGTAAGAATTTTTACAAGTTGAATCAAAATGTGAAACCTGGGTTTAAATCTAATTCCGAAAATCAAGATTTTGAAAAGAAATGAAGCTTATAAATTTAAACGTTCAAATCAGTTTAAACATTAAAGTATACTTAGAATTCTTTTATAACAAAGGTGTTACCTTCACATGAAAAAAAAAGAAAAAAAGCTGACGAATAGTTTTAAATTTATTACAAATCAATTGGTATTCGTTTTAAATCTTGAAATTTGAAATGAATTTAAAAGTGAATTGAATATGAATTGTCAACATATTTATAAGTGATAGTAAAATCACTAATAAGAATTGTAATAATGAATATATGTAATCGATAAATTTACTTTATCTGTGAATAAGGATAAGCGTTGTAGATTATACCGCTTATCGATATTTCTGTGTTTGTATCTGTGATGATTGATGTTGTGCACTATTGTGTAAAGCCTCCTAGACTACACTATACACACACAAATATGGATTGCACGTGGAAATCGATTAAGTCATAGATTTTTAAATATTTTGAATCTGAATTTTAAATCCAAATGGTTTTGGAAATGGGTTGGGTTAAAGTGAAAAACTTTTGGAAAAGTGTTTTAAAAATGAAAGTTATTTTGAATAACTTAATAAAGATTTGAAATTTGAAAAATTTGATTTAAACTGAATTCAATATCTGAAATTGAATTCTACATCTCGTATTTATGACGTAAAAATGTTATACAAAGTTATAAATGTGTTTATATGGATTTTAAACCATTTTAAAAATATGGTTTTGAGAATTTGAGTGTAACCCAAGTTTATATTTGAGGGTTTTAACTCGTGCAAATAAAATCGGGTTTTCCGAAACGGAACAAGAGGTTTTCAAATAATAATAGCTTTTATATAAGGAAAGAATTTTCAAAATTATGATGAAAAGATTTCCAATTTGAAATGGAGTTGTTTTGAAAGTTGTGAATGAATCTTTGTCAAAGATTGGTAAACCTTGTTTTAAATTGAAAGGGGTCTTAAAAGCGAATCTTTTGTTTAAAAGATTAAAAGTGTGGAAATTGTTTAAACCATTGAAGGTTTTTTAAATGAATCTTTTTGTTTAAAAGATTTGAAATGGTAATTTGTTTAACCATTTGAAAGAAAAGTTTGGGTAATAAGTTGTGACTTAACTGAGATCCCATATCCATATGTTTTTTTAATATTGCGCTCACTATTCGGTTTAGCCGGGAGAGAACCTTTGTGTCATATAACCCATTCCGATTAGTGATACAACGCTATGGATAGCATTCGAAGACCAGTGGGGAAGACCGGATACTTTCGGAAACGAAAGGATTTCTTGTCGAATGTCTCTGCATTGGCTGATCCCCGGTATAGAGATTTGAGCACCCATTGTGATGGGAAGTCCGGACGTGATTAGAGATTATGTGGATTTGCAAGGACTTTTTCGAAAGTGCCTTCGGTTCTGTTCGAAACCGGAACAGACTTGTATGGATGTGTGTCTGACGTTACACTTTGAGATGTAAAACCGGTTTCCATCAAATACATTTTTGTTTGGTGGCGGAGATTTATTCTCTTAGCTTAACACCCTTCTCTGAGACGTACAAGCTCAGAGGTTATGTAGTTGATGGTTACTAGTGATACATTCCCAATTTGGTAATATGGCATACGAAGTGTTGCTGATCATTTGTTGATCAAAGCATGGCTTTTGTGAAAAGCGTAGCTTTGTGGACGAGACTTCGTCGAACTTCACAACCCGAAATGGTCGAAACAGGAAGAATGCGGCAAGGTTATTTTGGGGTAGCACCCTCCTGAGGGTATGTTCGTTTCCTTTTGGATAGAGGTGGTACCATGGTATGGAGCCTAGATACTTAACCTATGTGGTAGCTGCAAATTTATTACTTTGTGGTTGTTGGTGAATCCTGGGATAAAGGTTAGTTACGACCGGAGGATGGCATACTCGTGTCAGTAGTTACCTAGTTATAGAGGTAACCCGACCTTGTGTTGGCGGAGATCCGGTTAGGTTCTCGGGGCGTCCCTCGAGAGGAGTACCCATGTGGCAATGGGAAGTTCCTTGGCCTGACTATTTGTTGGAAATCCAATCACCAATACGCACCTTGTACGGTTTCAGTTGTAGAACCTGCCATCTAACATGGTAGCTATAGTAGGCATACTATAATGGTATGTATGCTGGCTAAGATTAATATTATACTTTCGAAATGTTTTCCACTATGCACTAATAATAATATCAAATAGCTTTTCCGCGTATCAAGCATGTTTGACTATCATAAGGAGAAATCTCCTCCAAGTGTGCGATTGCATTGTGTGTGTGTCGGGAGGCCTTATGGTAGTTTCATTTTCCAAAAAGCATTGCAGTTTTCAAATTTAAATTCTTTGGTTGTTGTTAAAGATAAAACTGTTTTTGTTTGCTCACACCAGTCCTACGACTGACCCGGAGTTTATTGTTCCTTCCCTAAACTCTGGGTGCCCAAAATTTTCCACACGGGTAGTCAAGAGTGGAGTTTTTTAGATAGTAGATATAGATATCAATTCGGTAGCTTTCAGCTTCCTCTTTGGTGTTCTTTGAAGACTTTGGATATTGAAGTCTTTGGTGGACTGACCTTGCTTGTCTTGGTGAAACGTGATGGTGGTTCAAGCTGGTGGTTTGGAGTTTTAGATTTGGAGCATTGGTTTGGAGTTATCTCTTGGCTATTTGTTTTTCCGCTGCTATTTCATACTGTTATTCCGCTGTAGCACTGTTATCTTGTATCTCTGATATTGATTCATATTTTATCATTGTTGTATCGAATGTTGTATATTAATGATATTCATTTCTTTTCTTCCGTTGTGTTGTTATACTTAATTGAGTTATAAGCTCCGGCGAACCAGATTCGACGTTTGGATCTGCGGCATTTGAATACAAGTGTCGTTTTCGGTGCCGATTTTCGAAGGTTGAGTCAGGGTCGTCACATTTGGTATCAGAGCTGAAGGTTGAACTTTAGCTCAGGAGTATCACTCATTAAGTAACTCATTAGAGATAGGGTGAAGTATACCCTAGAATGAGTATATCCCTAAGATATCCGTCTGAATGCCTCAGTAAATTCTCTTACTATCCACTGGTAGTGAGTATGAGTGCAAGAAGAGGACGAGATAGGGGACAGGCGAGTACCACAACAAATGGTCAGTACCCTGCAACAACGGAAACAATCTTTCTCTATCAATCTCCTTTGATTCGTCTTTTCAATTCTTTGATGGTTCCTGGCAGCTCTAGGAAGAAGCTTTGATATATTTGCATGTGTGGCAACCCGGAATTTTAGGCAATATCAATTTAATAATTTGTATTAATAATTAAATTGATTTGATAATTTTTCTTTATAATTTTAATTTAAATTGGTAAATTTAGACTTTAAAAAAGTTAATAAATATTTAATCTGACAATATTGATTTATATCTTTTTAACAATTTAAAATTGATGAGATTTACTTTTCAAAGCTAATAAAATTTTATTCTATTTATAATATATATATTTGATATATATTGTGAATGGGAAAATCTTTTGTTTTAAATAAAAGATTGAATTTTCAAATTGTAATATATATGTATGTATATGTTATAATTTGGAGTTGTTTTGAAATTTAATCTATTTTATAATATATATATATATATATATATATATATATGTATGAATAGATTGTAATTTAAAGCTTTGTTTTAAAATTTATATTTTTCAAAAGTTAATTTAAGGTTAATTTAATTATTTTCAAAAACAAGATAATTTTTTTTAAGTGTGATAGTTTAAATAGGATTTAATCAAAGTTTTATTTTGTTTTCTTTAAAGTGTTTAAATTAAAATGGTTACAAATATATATAAAGTTTTAAATAAACTTTCTTTTTAAATATCTCTTGAACTAGAATTGTTTGTAAAAGTAAGCTATTTATAAAATAAAATTTTACAAAGACTTCATACTTGTATATTTATCTAAATTCAAAAAAGCTTATTTATATAAAAACATTTTATATACACATAAATATACTTCATAAATACCGTTATAACTTAAATAATTTAAATAAAGAAAGTTAACACTTGTTAATCATTCAAGCTAGCTTATGACAAATGTTTGGCAAAATGAACAAGTGGCATCATTTTCTTTTATTTAGAATTTAAATTTATATAAAAATAATAGTTTGAAAAGAAAATTTGTTTTTCACTTTCAATTTCAAATTCTTCTTCTTCTCAATTTCTTTCCTTCCTTCATTCTTTCAAAAATAAATGAAAAATACAGTAAACTGCTTTCTAACCTGAAAATTTAAAACCCAAAAGCAAATGTCAATCTGAAATTCAAATTTACAAGCAAGTTTTCTAGCAACCAAAAACTGCAACCTCAACCTGTAATGCAAATGGATGATCAACTGCAAGTTTCAGCACTTTAAAATCAACAAATTATAAGCATGCAAAGGATTTCAACAGCAAAGAAAATACAAGAGCACTTTACAGATCGAAATTTCAAAAGCCTGGGAAAAGAAGGAAATTAAGACTGCTCTGCCTTGTTCATAGAAAGTGGTGAGTAAATTATTTTAAAACAGTTTGTTCTGGATTTTAACTACCATGCATGTGATGATCAGTGAATTAATCTTGATGTTGCATGAAAATTCTTTATATTATTGGATTGATAGATTTGCATATGTATGTGTAATGGTTTGTGTATAGATATTGTTACTCTGTTATCTGTTTCTTCCCAGTCCAGAATCAACTATTTAAAAAAAAAAATTCAAATCTCCTAAAAACAATCATTGTTTAGCTTTGATAATTTAATGAAAATTGTTTGTTAATGGATGATGATTGTGTTTAAAATCATTTCAAGATTTTTATTTAATAAGTTTAAATTTAGGAAATACAGTAAAAAAAATTGATCCATGTAAAAATCAACTACCTTAAATTTTAATTTTAATTACCTGCATGTAATCATGATGGAAAATCATGAATTTTGACATGCGTTTCAAAATTTTTAGTTGGGAAATTCATGTGAATTTTGGGTTTGTTCGAAATGGGTGTTTTGGGCGATTGCCGATGAACGGCGTGGCGAAGTTGTATGATTTTTGGTATGAAGGTAGTTCGATTGATTGCGAGTATAGGAAAAATACCCCTGAATTTTTCTTAAGGCCAAATTGAGCAGATGTAATCGAAGTAGGGTTTTGGTTTCCTGTTTTGAAGGCGTCACATCTGTGGGTTTTGCGGTGTCGTGGATTGATCGGAGTCGATCGCGAGGCTTGCGAGAGTAGCTGGAGGTTGAGACGAAGGGATGGTGTGGATGGCGAGGTTAATCGAGAATGATGGCGTCGGTAATGGGGAAGCTTCTGGCCATGGTGAGTTTCATTTGGGCTCGAGTGCCTCGTATTTGATTCTCAAGTTCGTTGTTCAATCTGGGGACGTATTCGAGATCGCATGAGTTCATGGGATCGTAGGGGATCGTCGCTCCGTTCGTCGTCGGCCAGAGGGGCCGGTGCACGTGCCCCGTGCACGTTTGGGCCGGTGAGTTTTGCTGTGGGATTGAGCTTTGGAGAAGAAGGGGGATTCTCGTGTAAGGCTCGCAGCTGTTTCGTGGATGACTCGAAGTGGAAGTAGTTGGGTTTTGCTTCGGGGTAGGCACGTATTGTTGAAGTGATCGACTCGGGTTTTAGGTGATGTTTTTCTGGTTAGTTCTGAGTAATGATATAAATTTTATATATTTAACTTGTAGTAAATAAAGATCAAGCTTTAAATCATAAACAAGTTTTATAAAAGAAAACAAAATTTAAAACTTGTTGTTTAGAAATAAAGTTAATCAAACTTTAAAAAAATATTAATTGAACTTATTTTAAATTTAAATTGTTAAGAAGTTTGTTTTTGAAAGTAATTATCTTAAATAAGTTTTGAATTTTAATTTAAAGAAGTGTTTTGAATTTTAATTTAAAAAGAAGTGTTTCAATTTTAAGTATTAAATCAAAGTTTTAAGTAATGTTTTAAAAACTTAAGTTTCAAATTTTATTTAAAATAAATAAGTTTAAAATTAGATAATTGAAGTGTTTTAAATTTTTAAACTTGATTTCTAATTGTTTTATTTTCAAATAAAGTTACGACTGATGGCGTTGGATTTCGACCTAAACGAACGAGTTATGTAATTTATAAGAATCTGGATTTTTATAAAACAATTTATAAAATTTAATTCGTTCGAGCTCATTACCCAACAACAGATTAAAAGCCCGATCCACCATCTTCATTTCCTCCTTTCTCTCTTCATTCCCTCCCTGCGCACGAAAACATAGCACACCCATTTCTAGCGTGCACGAAAATCCACCGACACGGGGCTAGGGGCCACCATTCGACATTCCGACCACGCAAGCGCTCATCTCTCCTCGCAATCGACACAGCCATGCCCTCAAATCAACTCACGGATCCCCAAATAAAACGCGACATGCTCAAATAAACCTATGTCGTACAACCATGTCGCATTTCCTTCCGAGCAACCACGACCCCCGATGTCTCTTCCCTAGATGCCAAACAACCCTACGAATCTAAATACGAGCTCCACTTCGACCATCATTGCACGAATTTTGCAAAAATCCTAACCCTAGCAATAACATCCCCTTCGACTTAACTGTCGAGATCAAGAAATCATCGCCGCACCTCTAAAAACGCCTACCAAATTGAAGCTCAGGGCAAAGCTTGATTTTTAAAATTGATTTCGTATTTTTATATTGAGTAGATTTTTAGATATACATTTTTGAAGTTTTGTTTTAATTTTTCTTTACTGCCTGTACTTGCTGAGCTTAATAAAAGGAAAGGAGATGCCTTGCGTGCTGAAGTGGGAAATGCTACAGTGATTTGAAGTGAGATAAAGGTGCCGATGTGCATAAAAGGTCAAGTCAATATATATATATATATATATATATATATATATATATATATATATATATATATATATATATTAAATTATCAAACCGTCTTGAATATGCAACTCAAAATCTCAAACCCCTATCAAGGCATGCCACTAGGCGTTCATGATGTTATACCCCTATTTTGAAAGCAATGGAAAAAGTTTCGAGTCCTAATTCGATCGTATGAAGAAGATAGCTTTTTGGACCCAATTTTAATGTTAAATTTTCGATATTAATTTCAACGCATTTATATTTCATACAACCAAATGATAACTTCAAATATTACGAAATTTGAAATCCAATAATAATACACTATTACGAATCCAATGAAACTAGTTTCGTCGAAATCCGAGATTGTGCCCCGGAAGGCTATTTTTTACTCGTCAATTAAAATATAAACTTTTCAAATTTTAAATTAATCGCTTATATTAAATTTTTATTTGCTAACAATCTTCATTGTTGTTTAAATAAAATTTAAATTGACTTCCCACTTCATTTTCAATCATATTAAATTAAAAATTCAATAATTCAAATAATGGAAATATCGAATTGTAAACAATTTTGATTATTCAATAAATCGTTATCTTTTGAAATATAAGCTAATGAACTGATAAGCTTTAGCTTTTAAAATGAATTCAAATTATTGAACAACTATTTTTATTTTACAGTCATTCAATTCCTGTTATTCAATTATTCAAATAATTTTCCAATATTGAATTTAACAATTTAATTGTTCGATATCCAACAAATTTCAATATTGGATTTTTTTAAAATGAATTTTAGTTATCAACATCATTTTATTTCTATTTAAATAATTCATAATTTTTATCCAACTTTAGTTATTGATTGTAAACCCAATTAATATATATTATATCATTTCAATTCCATTATCGCCAAAACTTCAAAATTAGTTTATTTCAAAATTTTAATCAAGTTCATATCCAATAGCTTACATTCAAAATCATTAAAAATTTAATTTCTAACTGTTTTTATTTGATATTTGCATTAAATTTAATAATTTAAAATATCTAAAAATACGGGTAGTTACAGTCTCCTCCACTCAAAAATTTTCGTCCTCGAAAAGACGTTAAGTAAAGAATCTAACATTTAGTCTATTTAAAAATATAATCAACTTGTAAAACTTCAAATCCATCAGAAAAATTTTGCTACGCTTCCGCCCGCTATGCCATCATGATCGGCTATCGGAATTTACAAGCTAGTTATCTAAACAAGTTATAAAATTTCTAAAAAAATTCAAAAAAATTTTTAACACCTGGATTTACGAAAAATTTCAGCAGAGTCTTCTTTGCGCGGTTCGATCGGTACAACTGCAAAACCCATCTACAAGCCCAAAACCAATAAAAGAAACCAAAAGCCAAGTGGCTTAATCAATGAAATCACCAAATTCAATGAGAAAATAACACCTGCATCTTATTTACCAATAATATCCAATCATATAATTAAAAGTCATTTTATATTTTTGCATTTTCAATTTCCAATATTAGCTTTACTTAAGCCCGTACGATGTACATATATATTATCTGTACGCTGTATCAAATCTGATCGCTCACTTGGTCGTACAATTTCACTTCCGACCTAGTATCGTTCACCCGACTCTCTAGTGCGGACTCATATTTGGTTCCTTGATTGAAAATCATTATTATCCTTATACAGCCATATACTATTATAGCGAATTCCATAATCAATCAAAAATTCATATCCAGGGTTCATCTTCGGAGTCAAATGAAAAATCCTAACTCGGTTCGATAGAAATTATGTCGAAATTCTATGCTTGAATCTGGATCAAATCGTTATGAAAATAAAATAATATAGGTACAACTTACGTATTTATTTCTATTGATTCTTAGCTATACCAAATTCCTTTATTTACGTTTACTTCATTTTCATAATTTCATTTAATAACAAATTTATTTGTGAAACATTTTATTAATTATCACTTTAGTTTATAATCATTCTATAAAAGCCTAAATTCTTATATATGGCTTTATCTAAGTTTATGATTATCTCAAAGGTTACAAATTCAATTTTCACAATTTCTTTGCAAATTCATATTTAATTCTATAACTAATTTACAAAGATAATATTTAATTCATTTGTCTATTTTCTTAAACTCACTTACTTATTCCATTTAGTCATTGATCACTTCATAATACACTTAAGTGTATAACATTTATTATTACAACTAAATTTCCATTTATATACATTTTAATTTCTTTTAAGTTTGCTACTTGTATAATATCCATTAGATATCCAAATCATCATTTGACTACTAACATTTGGTTAATCTTATTATATGTTAATACAATGCAATTTAGTATTATACGGATTAATCAGATTCAATTTTCTTAATAAGAATGTCCACTATTTTAACTTGTTTGAACTTTCTTTACTTTCAATTTTAAGAGTTGCAAACTTCAGCTCTAAAGCATCCTAAAACATTCAGCTTAGATTTCTCAATTCCCTTATTTTATATAAGTTCTGGTTATTCAAATATTTCATTCCACTCAAATAATTTGAAGATTTTTAATAATAGAACTTAGAATTTAAACACCGGGTTCGTTCCAAATCATCTGAAATAAATATATAAACTTATATCCTTTACACATCAAATCATACTTTTGGAATTTAAACCAAAATCCGTTTATCAAAGAAATTTTGAAGCAAAGCTTCTCAGAAGTCTCCCCCAATTTGAGACTCGAAAATGAATATCGATGATGCTGCACAGTCATCACCGAAATTATTTTCCCATGATAGAAGAGGGGAGTACTAAATACATTCCTTTTAAAAATTTATTTGAAAAAAATTTGTATTTATATATATACACTCTTAAACAATACTAATATTGCCTTCCAAACCTTGAAAACCTATTTCAGAAACATCGGAATTTAAATTTCTCTAATTCTCAACTTTATATATTCATTTTACTTGCAATTTATACTTTATAAATTACACTTGTGCAATTTCATTTTCTTATAATCATATAATAGCTAATAGATTTGAAATATTGACTATTCAAACAATAAACGATAATGATTAGTATTATCATTTCTAATAACCAATTAACCCTATATATACCCTAATAATTTCTGAAAAATTATTTCTTTATATATAAAATATAATCGGGGTAAAATTATTTCATTTACCTAATTTCAAAATAGTACCGTATCAGTATACCTTGTTTAAGAGTTTAGAAACCCCTATCGATACGGTTGTACTTCCCATACCGACCAGAATTCATAAACACTTAACCGATAAGTCAACACAATATAAAACATTTCATATTCACTAACAAATACGCGCTCATATCTATTAATACACTAAAAATCATTCTAGGGTACTACTATCCCTATCTCTAATGAGTTACCCAACAAAGCAAAGCTTATCGCTAAACCAAAGCTCTGATACCAACTGTAACGACCCACCGTTTTGGACAGTTTAAATCGACAATAAACCACACATGTCAACTCAAACCATTCAAAATGGTGGATTTTTAATGGGGTTAAATAATAAAATAAGGGAAGAAGAAGAAAGCAAATGCAGAATCTCGTAGTGGAACGATAAAATATAATAATCAGTTAAATAGTTCTCGAAGCTGTTTACTATACATTTGATTATAGTTTATACAACATTTATCAGTTATACATATACATCAGAATAAAATATAATGCAGCAAACAACATGATGCAGGAATAATAATAGTAATATATACTAAATTTTCATCTTCATCCTCCAAAATAAGTCTTCAATAAGCTGAAAAACTCAGGACTGTCCCGAGCGCAATGAAAAGGCAAAACAGTCAAGTCAGGACTAAAATATCCTTATGTAAGTCAAATTGATATCGCATATAACATGAGTGTAATAGCGTCAGAGATGTTTATGGGATTTCACATCTCCTATCCAATGTATAACGTGTGTGCAATAACTCAAGAGACGTTACGGGATTTTCCATCTCTTAAGGATGTGTCAAAATATTTATATGTAGTAGAATACGCTATATATATAATGTCCAGTAAGTAAATAAATATTTTTCTTAGTGTCAAGGCTTTATATTAACCCCCCTTAACGCGTTTTTAAGCCTTGTCGTATAGTTTGCATATAAAACACTAGTTATACGGTCCATGGATAAGGATGCGCCATGATACGACAATACTAAACCAAAATGTATAGGTCTCGTTTAGGGATAAAAGTGTGACAAGGCACGTGAGGCAATGCCTAAGGTAGAATACTACCAGTTTACCCTTCCCGGCTGGTGGTAACGCGTCATAGCCATGATCGCCCGCCGCGTTCAACACTCGCATAATCTGGAGGGTGTGCACCAATCAATCACAATGTAAATGATGGTAATGCAAAGAAGTGTGCCCGCTCGAGGTAGCAAGCCCACTTGGCCGGCACGGCTCCTATTTTAGTCATTTCAAATTGGCACAAGTGCCAAGCTAATCCATCATTGTTCTCTTTCTTCAAATACATCAAACGACGCCAAATCCAACCACTTCGTTCTGGATCATCACTCCACGTACATAGTTGTTAAAGAGGATTCGGTATCGACAGAGAGTATGCCCATATCCGGCACCGGTCTGTTTAGCAACAAAACGTCGTTTTACACACCAGTTGGTTCTTTTACATTTCGAAAACACTTCATACTTAATATCAAAATATCATATTCTCTTCACTCAAATCTATTTTAAAATCATCATGTTTACTTAAAATGTACTATTTAGTTCAAAATCATTTTCTTCTTAGTATCTCGATCTCGATTCCAAAATTGTTTCGAATTTCAATTTGGGTTATAACTTCAATTTAACCCAATTCGTATTTAAATCCATGATTTAAACATAACATTCTACCCTTGACCAGTTTGAATTTTTGAAAATAACTTAAGTAGTTTCTAAAATAGTTTAAATAATTAAAATATAGTTTAAATAGTTTGAATGGTTAAAATAGTTTATATATGAAATATTTAAAGTATTAAAATAGTTTATATATCCAAAGTAGTTTGGAAAATCAAAATAATTTGCATATTTAAGAGGATAACTTTTAAATAGCTTTATATTAAATAATTTATTTGAAAATAGTTTCAAAGTCAAACCGATTGAATTCCAATTTCTATTCAATCAATTCAATTTCGATTTCAATCCAAACCAATTTCAACCTCGATTCCAAATTAATTCAATTCCTCTTTCAAATCCAGTTAATTCACTTTCAATTTCAATTTATCAATTTAGAGCTTGATTTTCAAAATATCGATTCAAAGCACTTAAATCAAATTAACCTTCAATATCAAATTTGAAATCCAAAATTTTTAAATATTTTTCTTAGTGAAATTCAAATTTTGAATACAAGTCCCACCTCATTTATTTTGAAATTTAAATCATAATTTGATTATAACTTAAAAATCCCAACTCATTTATTTAAAACATTTCATTTATCAAAATTAAATTTCAACATTTCGCGCTCAAGTTCGAAAAAAATTTGACTTCAATAAATTCGATATTTCTTTTAAATCAAACCATTTTAATAATTTCAAATCAAAAATTTTAAAATCATTTAGTTTAACCAATCTGGTGTCCGTATATAATTTTCTATCCTATAACCAAGTGATGAGTTATTTCAATTTAATTTCAATGATGAATATATATCATTCCTATCCAAATCATAGTGTCATGGCTATATGTGACGCCCCACCTCTATACCCACGCTAGCCAAGGACACTACAAGGTAATGCCGTCAACTAACACGGAGAATAAGGCTGGTTAGGAGCGACCATCTATAACCTTGCCCTAACTATCTATTGAATACATCGACAATAGACATACCAAGCAAGTCGACATACACAATGAATACTTAAAAAAAACCATAGGTGGTTGGAGGATCTATCAGAATAGAATATAACAACTCAAATGTAATAAACATCGCAGAACAGTAGATCATCATATACACATATGCAGATACATAACCGAGAATACAAACTAATACATGCCAAGTGGTATAGCAAACCACAATATACAGACGAGTCAAAAGAATACATATCAGAGTTATAATAAAAAGGACTATACAAAAAGCTTTAACAAAAAGGAACAAGCTGGATAGTCCATGCAGAAGCAAAATAGGCTAAGTCCAAAAGCACCTAACCTGAAACATCTCGGTCTGACCCGAGTATAAAATACACGGGTCAGTCTAGCTAAACAAATCAGTTAGATAAACTGAACAACAATAACCTGCAAGGTCACAATGTATAACAAATATCTCTAAAAGAGATAACACAATCATCTAACAAAACATGAATCATATCATAACAAGACAAGCCTCATATCATTGGCAACACAGCAAACAAAGGATATGAATATACCAAAACAAGCCATAAAGGCAATAACAAATACCAATGAAGGTAACACAAGTTCCACAAGGTAATCACTACATATCATGCGGCTCAAAAAGACCAACACCGAAGGGCGATACCTAGGGAATATACATATCAATGAAACATCATAAAATTTGCATGTGCTCAGCATTGTATAAACAAGGATCCATGAGCCCGAAGACTCCAAACCCAAATATCACTCGAGCGGCTAATAAAGACCTAACTCCGAAAGCGATACAATAGGGCAACAAACCCGAAGGCACAAACCCGAAGGCAACATACCCGAAGGCAACAAACCTGAAGGTGCAAACCCGAAGTCAACACACCCGAAGGCAACAAGCCGTAGTGGTGAAGGTCCGGAGGCCCAGTACTGGACACCACTAACTGGCGGAATGTGTTATAACTCTCAAAAAGGAATCCGAAAAGTGGCAACGTGAGTCTCATTACCACTCGTTCGCACTAAACGGTTTACTATCCGTTAGTTAATTTCACACTTAAAGCAGTACAAAGTCTACCTTATCTCATTGGTAAAGCAGACCAAAAGGCCAAAACAATCAATCGAATAGGTCGGGGATTAATCGAAAAGATAAACGCATGGATTCATGGTCCGTGTTTTACCTAACCATTTAACCTCCTTTCCACTCCGCTCGAAGTGCGAAATTGTGTGTGTTTAAATAGAATTTATAAATCGAAGAAACGAGCTTTTAATGCGATTTAGAGGGATTATTTATGAAAACCCATGAATGAAGTTAAAATAAGTTATCAAAGCCAAAAGAAGCGACGACAACCACTAAGAACCAACTTGAATCGATAAAATTTGGAAAACCAATCAAAATGAGCAAAAATAGGAAAAACAGAAAAATAGCAGCAGGTCGGTCGACCGGACTTCCTAAGTCGGTCGGCTGACCTGATCCAAAGGCAGAAAAGTGCTCGGGGGTAGCAGGTCGGTCGACCGGCCCAGGGGTTCGATCGGCCGAACTGCAATTTTCTGCAGTTCCTGCCCTATTTCATCCAAGCACAAACTCTTCCAAAACGCAACCGGTCAAGCAATGGACCCAAGGAGCCTTAGCCAATAGATACCCCAGCTCCATTAGCTCCGATTCGCCACCAAAAACATGTTCAAACATCAAAGTTAGGATCTTTAAAGAATTGAACCCAAAATACTAACTATTTGGATATTCACCAATTCAATCCAAACCAAAAGCAAGTGCATATGAACAAGTGTTAGGAATTCATTCCCAACAATCAAAGATACATATAAGCATAGATGAGAGATAAAAATCTGACCTTACATCAATAACATCAAGAGAAGTAGATGTGAGTTCAAAACTCACCTCTAACCCCAAAAAAAAGAAGAAGAAGCTCAAACACAAGAAGGAGACTAACTACTCTTCACGTTAACTCTACAAGCTTCAATCTAAGAATAAAACACATATTTCCCAAAGTTAGATTTAGGAAAACTTTCAGAAATTGAAGAGGAGAAGAGTTGGAGAAGATGAAGAAGAAGCTTACCAGCACCTTCCTTTTGATTTTGAAGCAAGAATTCAAGTTTCAAGAAGAAACTAGGGCTTGGAATTTCTAATTCCCTTTCCTTTCCACCATTTTTAGTTTTAGCTTAAGTTTGGAGGTGAAAATGAGTGAATGGAAAGAGATGGCTGAGCTAGGGTATTTAGTTAGTTAGTGGGCTGAACCCAAACCCAAAACCCAACCAGAAAAAGTAGCAAAATTCAACTTACTCCAAACATATCAAAGTTTATACTCAAAAAGATCGCAAACGCCATTTTGGACTCAATGGAGGTGGTTTCGAGTCCTAATTCGGCCATTTGCAAAAAGTAACATTTCGGATCTAAAAAATAAAACTAACTACGCTATATTTAAATAAAACATTTAAATATATAATCGTTAAATATGCGGGTTGTTACAGATCTCCCCTCCTTACAAAATTGCATCCCCGCAATTCCTAGAGACGATACTTGTAACAACTACATACAAACAACGTTCAAAAGAAAAGGAAATAAGCTTGAGATGAAAAGATATTCTCACCATTC
Source organism: Allium cepa (assembly GCA_030765085.1). Lineage (NCBI taxonomy): Eukaryota > Viridiplantae > Streptophyta > Magnoliopsida > Asparagales > Amaryllidaceae > Allium > Allium cepa. The sequence continues at coordinate 410,725,326 of CM060928.1, read as the reverse complement.
CCAAGCAAAGATAGAAAACCCGGATAAGATCGCTCGATATACTCTCTGGTTTCCCAAGTACAGTCATTGGGGTTAGCGGACCATTGAACTTTAACGAGCGGCACGTCCTTGTTCCGAAGGTGTCGCACCTCAGTGTCAAGTACACAAATAGGTTATTGTACAATAGATAAGTCCGGTGAGACCTCAAGCTCTAGCAAATCAGGAGAATCAATAACAGAATCCGACTCCCGAAGACACTTCCGAAGTTGAGAGACGTGAAACACGTCATGAATCCCAGATAAATGAGATGGAAGTGAAACTCTATAAGCCATAGGGCCAATACATTCAGTAATAGAAAATGGTCCTATAAAGTGAGGAGCCAATTTCCCAGTCGTACTGAAACGCATAACCCCCTTCAAAGGAGAAACACGAATAAAGACAAGATCACCAATCGAGAACTCGAGAGGCTTCCTACGGCTGTCCGCGTAGGATTTTGACGGCTCTGTGCCTCTTTCATTCTCAACCGAATAAGATCAATCTTCTGGGAAGAATCACGAACAAAATCTGGACCAAGAATAAGCTTCTCCCCAGATTCTAACCAACAAGAAGGTGATCGACATGGCCTTCCGTATAAAGCTTTGAAAGGAGCCATACCGATACTAGACTGAAAACTATTATTATAGGAGAACTCTACAAGAGGTAGATGATCCTCCCAACTACCACTAAAATCAAAAATACAAATACGGAGAAGATCTTCCAAGATACGATTCGCCCGTTCAGTATGTCCGTCAGAATGCGGATGATAAGCTGAACCAAAATTAAGCTTTGTTCCCAAAGCTCTGCCAAAAATGACTCGTGAATAAAGGATCACAGTCACTCACAATAGAACTAGGAACACCGTGAAGTCTCACGATTTCCTTGACATATAACTAGCCAAATGCGAAGCAGTCCTATTAGACTTAATAGGGAAAAAATGAGCAGACTTAGTGAGGCGATCAACAATAACCCAAATGCTAGAATGGCCTGATCTCGAACGAGGTAGGCCGTCAATGAAATCCATAGAAATCTGATCCCATTTCCATAATGGAATCTCAAGAGGCTGAAGAAGACCCGAAGGACACTGATGTTCGGCCTTAGTACGCTGACAAGTTATGCAATTACTCACATAACTCGCCACATTGCGCTTCATGCCTTTCCAATAATAAAGACGACGCATATCGGCATACATCTTACTACTACCAGGATGAATGGTATACTTAGAACGGTGACAGTCATCAAGAATGTCATGCCTAAGTGCAAAATCAGAAGGCACAAAAAGACGGTTCTTCTTGCGAAGACACCCATGAGAATCAATGCTGAAATCCCACAACGCCTCATCATAAGATCCAGATTAACAAAGCTGAATAAGATGCAACAAATCAGGATCACGCCGCTGAGCATCGGCAGTACGATCCAACAAAATGGGTCGAGCTCCCAAACTAAATAATAGAATAGGAGAATCAGAAGATGAACCTCGATCACGAATTTCACAAAAAGATAGAGTCTCAAGAATATCCCATTCGGCAAGCTCCATGGAAATAACAGCCGAATGTTTGCGACTAAGCGCATCAGCAACACGATTACCCTTTCCAGGGGTATACTGGATATCAAAGTCATAGGAAGAAAGAAACTCGAGCCAACGTTGTTATCTCATATTGAGTTCCTTCTGAGTGAACAAATACTTCAAGGATTTATGATCGGTATAGAGAATGAAGCGCTCGCCCAAAAAATAGTGTCGCCAAATCTTCAAGGCGAAGACGATGGCGGCTAACTCAAGATCGTGAGTGGCATAGCGAACTTCATTCGGACGCAGTTGCCTAGAAGCATGAGCAACTACCCGATCCTTCTGCATAAGAACAGCACCGAGACCACTACCACATGCATCGGTGTAGACAACAAGATCACGATTCCCTTCGGGAACCACAAGAATAGGAGCATTAGTGAGAAGTTCCTTCAATGTCTGAAAGGAAGCTTCACACTTGTCGGACCAAATAAAACGAATGCCTTTCCGAGTAGGGCTGGTGAGAGGAAGCACAACACGGGAAAAATCCTTAATGAACCGATGGTAATAACCCGCTAATCTAAGGAAACTACGAATCTCATGAACATTCTCAGGCCTCTTCCAATTCTGGATGGCTTCAATCTTTGAGGGATCGATAGAAATGCCATCGGAAGATACAACATGGCCTAATAACTTAACCCTGAACTTAACCCTATTCTCCCAAAAATGGCACTTGGAGAATTTGGCTCTAAGCTGATGGTGACGGAGAGTACTCAAGACAATACTCAAGTGATTAGCATGCTCAGCTTCAGACTTAGAATAAATAAAGATATCATCAATGAAGACAAGGACGAAGATATTCCCGGAATACTCGATTCATGAGATCAACAAAGAAAGAAGGAGCGTTCGTCAACCCGAATGGCATAACGAGCCACTCAAAAGAACCATAATGAGTGCGGAAAGCGGTAAGAGGTATGCTATCCTCCGCGACTCGTAACTGATGAAAACCCGTGGCAAGGTCAAGCTGAGAAAAGACCTTAGCACCACTCAATAGATCGAACATACCATCGATCCTAGGCAATGGATACCTATTCCTGATGGTTAACTCGTTAAGCTTGCCATAGTCAATGCAAAGTCTAAGAGTTCCATCGAATTTCTTCACGAAGACGAACGTGGATCCCCACGGAGAAAAACTGGACCGAATCAACTGCTTGGACTCAAGCTCTAAAAGCTGCTTCTTGAGTTCCTCATTTTCCTTTATAAAGATCCTCGTGGGAGGACGACTAACTGGCTGCGCGCCTGGAATGAGATCAATGCGGAACTCAATTGCCCGCTTAGGTGGCAAACCCGAAACAGGTTCAAAAACATCAGAAAAGTCACAAGCAATAGGAATACGAGATATATCATCATCATCTCGCGAGTCAAGAGAACATAAATCCATTTCGGAATTATCCACATCCCGAAGAACAAGAGATAACTGAGTAGGCGAATCCGGATGTCGAAGATACAAAATTCTCTCCGAACAAATAATCCTGGCATCATATCTCACTAGCCAGTCCATTCCCAAAATCATATCAAATCCCAGACAAGAAATAACGTGAAGATTCGCACGAAAAGGAAAGCCACATGAAATAATCTCAACATCATCACAAAGCATGCTAAGGGTCGTGGATCCCTCAATAGGATTCGCAATCCTTAAAGAAGTAACCAAACAAGAAACATCCAAGGATATCATCAACGAGCTGTTTCGATACGAAAGAATGTGAAGCACCCGTATCGAAAAGAACTCGTATACTATGATCATGAAATAAAATAGAACTTTCCAAAATAGATGGAGATATACCTTTGGTTTGAGAAGGACCTTCAGAAGCCTTAGCAGCATAAAGCTTGATAGACTTGGCACCAGCCGGAACAGTAGGGCAAGTGGAAACATGATGTCCTTCCTTCTTGCAATAACAGCAGAAGAGAGACTTGGAACAAGCTCGAATCATATGATCAGGAGAACCACAATTGAAACACTTCCGAACGAAAGGTGTTCCAGAAGACTGAGGCTGAGAGCTAGAACTACTAGTCTTCTTCTTCTTAGAAGGAAAAGACCTGGACTTCTGAAATGGAAACTGCCTCTTGTTGGGGTTCTTGGAAACCTCAACATCAACATTACTATCACACTCCCTCTCGACGGTTTCAAGATGAAGCGCAGAATCCACCAACTCCTCAAAAGAAAGCTTAAGCTAGAGCAACAAAGACTTCTTAAGATATTTCTTAAGACCAGATACAAACTTTAAATTCTTCTTATAAGAAGTGCTAATGAATTCAAGACCATACTTAGATAAAGCCTCGAATGATGCAACATACTCAGAAACAGAAGATTTCCCTTGCTTCAACTCAAGGAAGCGACGGGTCAATAAAACCTTTTCAGATTCAGGAACGAACTTGAGTTCAAATCGCTCCTGAAACTAAGTCCAAGAAAGAGTAGACTTGTCAATTTCGACTACAAGAAGCTCATACCAATCAAGAGCACGCTCTTGTAATAAGCTAGAAGTTACAAGAACTCTATCATGGTCAGAAAGATCCATGCGAGAGAAAATACGCTCGCACGTGCGAAACCAAGCTTGGACTTCAAGAACAGACTCGGAGCCTTTAAACGTCTTTCCTCCAAGATGAGAAAAATCACTGCACAGACGTGCAAAGGCAGACTTACGAGGTGGAGATACTCGAGGAGGAACTGGAGGCTGAGTGCTCCTAAACAATTCCAAAAACTGATCGACAGACATATAAACGCCATCCGGATGTGAGCCACTAGATTGCCCAGCATCCGAACGTCGTCCTCTGCCTCTTCCAGCCATACGCTGAAAGTAAGATAAGAACAAGATTATTCACAAGGTAGAAGGAATAGAGAGACACGATGATTCAAAGATTTGTATCACTTATACACTTTGATGTATCGTAATATGTGCATATATTCTAAGTTTATCATATTTTGTTCTGAACTCAGCTCTGATACCAAGCTGTGACGCCCCACCTCTATACCCACTCTAGCTAAGGACACTACAAGATAATGCCGTCAACTAACATGGAGAATAAGGCTGGTTAGGAGCGACTATCTATAGCCTTGCCCTAACTATCTATTGAATACATCGACAATAGACATACCAAGCAAGTCGACATACCCAATGAATACTTAAAACAAAACCATAGGAGGTTGTAGGATCTATCAGAACAGAATATAACAACTCAAATGTAATAAACATCACAGAACAGTAGATCATCATATACACATATGCAGATACATAACCGAGTATACAAACTAATACATGTCAAGTGGTATAGCAAACCACAATATACAGACGAGTCAAAAGAATACATATCAGAGTTACAATAAAAAGGACTACACAAAAAGCTTTAATAAAAAGGAACAAACTGGATAGTCCATGCGGAAGCAAAATAGGCTAAGTCCAAAAGCACCTAACCTGAAACATCTCGGTCTGACCCGAGTATAAAATACACGGGTCAGTCTAGCTAAACAAATCAGTTAGACAAACTGAACAACAATAACCTACAAGGTCACAATGTATAACAAATATCTCTAAAAGAGATAACACAATCATCTAAAAAAAAGATGAATCATATCATAACAAGACAAGCCTCATATCATTGGCAACACAACAAACAAAGGATATGAATATCCCAAAACAAGCCATAAAGGCAACAACAAATACCAATGAAGGTAACACAAGTTCCACAAGGTAATCGCTACATATCATGCAGCTCAAAAAGACCAACACCGGAGGGCGATACCTAAGGCATATACATATCAATGAAACATCATAAAATTTGCACGTGCTCGGTACCATATGAAAAAAGATCCATGAGCCTGAAGACTCCAAACCCAAATATCACTCGAGTGGCTTATAAAGACCTAACTCCGAAAGCGATACAATAGGGCAACAAACCCGAAGGCACAAACCCGAAGGTACAAACCCGAAGGAAACATACCCGAAGGCAACATACCCGAAGGCAACAAACCTGAAGGTGCAAACCCGAAGGCAACACACCCGAAGGCAACAAACCGTAGTGGTGAAGGTCCGGAGGCCCAGTACTGGACACCACTAACTGGCGGAATGTGTCATAACTCTCAAAAAGGAATCCGAAAAGTGGTAACCTGAGTCCCATAACCACTCGTTCGCACTAAACGGTTTACTATCTATTAGTTAATTTCATACTCAAAGCAGTACAAATCTACCTCATCTCATTGGTAAACCAGACCAAAAGGCCAAAACAATCAATCGAATAGGTCAAGGATTAATCGAAAAGATAAACGCATGGATTCATGGTCCGTGTTTTACCTAACCATTTAATCTCCTTTCCACTCCGCTCGAAGTGCGAAATTGTGTGTGTTTAAATAGAATTTATAAATCGAAGAAACGAGCTTTTAATGCGATTTAGAGGGATTATTTATGAAAACCCGTGAATGAAGTTAAAATAAGTTATCAAAGCCAAAAGATGCGATGACAACCACTAAGAACCAACTTGAATCGATAAAATTTGGAAAACCAATCAAAATGAGCAAAAATAGGCAAAACAGAAAAATAGGAGCAGGTCGGTCGACCGGACTTCCTAATTCGGTCGGCTGACCTGATCCAGAGGCAGAAAAGTGCTCGGGGGTAGCAGGTCGGTCGACCGGCCCAGGGGTTCGGTCGGCCGAACTGCAATTTTCTGCAGTTCCTGCCCTTTTTCATCCAAGCACAAACTCTTCCAAAACGCAACCGGTCAAGCAATGAACCTAAGGAGCCTTAGCCAATAGATACCCCAGCTCCATTAGCTCTCCGATTCGCCACCAAAAACATGTTCAAACATTAAAGTTAGGATCTTTAAAGAATCGAACCCAAAACACTAACTATTTGGATATTCACCATTCAATCCAAACCAAAAGCAAGTGCATATGAACAAGTGTTAGGAATTCATTCCCAATAATCAACGATAGATATAAGCATAGATGAGAGATAAAAATCTGACCTTACATCAATAACATCAAGAGAAGTAGACGTGAGTTCAAAACTCACCTCTAACCCCAAAAAAAAAGAAGAAGAAGCTCAAACACAAGAAGGAGACTAACTACTCTTCACTTTAACTTTACAAGCTTCAATCTAAGAATGAAACACATATTTCCCAAAGTTAGATTTAGGAAAACTTTCAGAAATTGAAGAGGAGAAGATGAAGAAGAAGCTTACCAACACCTTCTCTTTGATTTTGAAGCAAGAATTCAAGTTGCAAGAAGAAACTAGGGCTTGGAATTTCTAATTCCCTTTCCTTTCCACCATTTTCAGTTTTAGCTTAAGTTTGGAGGTGAAAATGAGTGAATGGAAAGAGATGGCTGAGCTAGGGTATTTAGTTAGTTAGTGGGCTGAACCCAAACCCAAAACCCAACCAGAAATAGTAGCAAAATTCAACTTACTCCAAACATATCAAAGCTTATACTCAAAAAGATCACAAACCCATTTTGGACTCAATGGAGGTGGTTTCGAGTCCTAATTCGGCCATTTGCAAAAAGTAACATTTCGGATCCAAAAATCCGACTAACGACGCTATATTTAAATAAAACATTTAAATATATAATCGTTAAATATGCGGGTTGTTACACTATATATCATTTCAACCTATTTCATAATTTATCCGAAATAATTCAATTTATAGTTTTATACACGGTAATTAATATACAGGATGATAACTGGATATATATTAACAAATAAACATCCAAACATCAACCAATTTGCATCCATCATAATCAATCATACAAACATGAAATATAATTCGCAGCAATTTCATAGTTGTCAATATCAGGTAATTTACTGGCAATTAAATCCTAATTTCCATTTGACTTTCCATTTTAATATTTAATAGTTAATTCAATGACAATTTTGATGACAATTAAATTTATCAAACAACGACCAATAAAATTTATATCACTTTACAATATCAAATTTAACAAGCACAAAAATATTCTAGTACATTGTGTGTGTTATAAACACTCCTCTTGATTTTCTGTTGTCGCTTAAATATTCCACTTCCATTTTAATATGAACAACGTTCTAATTTAACTTGAAATTTTAATTCCTCCAAATTCAACCTAAACTGGTTCTAAAGAAAAGTCCTTGTTAATACGAATCCAACGCGACTGACCGCGTTGGATTTCGACCTAAAACGAGCGAGTTACATAATTTATAGGAATTTGGATTTTTATAAAACAATTTATAAAATTTAATTTATTCAAGCTCATTACCCAACAACAGATTAAAAGCCCTGCCCACCATCTTCTTTCCGCCCTTTCTCTCTTCATTCCCTCCCTATGCATGAAAACACAGCATGTCCATTTCAGGCATGCACGGAAATCCACTGACACGGGGTTAGAGTCCATCGTTCGACATTCCGACCATGCCAGCGATCATCTTCCTCGTCATTGACTCGACAATGCCCTCAAATCAATTCACAGATCCTCAAATAAAACGCGACACGCTCAAATAAACCCAGTCATACAACCATGTCACATTTCCTCCCAAGCAATCGCGACCCCCGATGTCTCTTCCCTAGATGCCAAACAACCCTACGAATTCAAATACGAGCTCCACTTCAACCATCAGTGCACAAATTTTTGAAAAATCCTAACCCTAACAATAACAGCCCCTTTGACTTAACTGTCGATATCAAGAAATTATTGTCACACGGCTAAAAATGTAACAACCCGGGGTTTCACATCAATTAATTGTTGTCGTTAAACGATTAATGTTGATAGCTAATGGCTATTTGGAGTTTTTAATCGGTTGAAATTCTTTTGAAAAATGGTTAAAAGATATGCAGGCTTTAAAATTGAATTTGTGGCCCACGTTTCTTTTTGTTTTTGAGTCGTGTTATATCAAAATGAAAACCGGTTCCTCCTTTATTCGTTTTCACTTGGCAAACCCTAAAATAAATAAACGAAAAGAATAGAAATGGCGGCTCGCTTGCAAATTAGGGCTTTTGTGAAAAATCGAAGAGGCTGACTTGAATTACTTCAATTGATTATATTTGCGCTCGTTAAACAAGGTGAGTGATTTTCTTCACACACATCTAATTCGAATTTTAGATGATTTTTGACTTGTTTAAATTCGTGACTTTCGTTGCTTGATTTTTCGGCCGTTCGATTTTTGTTTTGATGTTGATGATTTTTCTAACCTAGTTCGATTTCTGGATTGCCAATGCCCTGACTTTATTGTGACGATGATTTCTTCTTTGGGTTTGTTGACTTGATGTTCTACTGTCACCACTACTGTTAGTTTGGAACACGGCTTTGGTTAAAACCATAGCATTTACAAAGTTCGGCCATTTTGGAATTTTTGATAATTTGGTCCTTCTATGTGTCTTCGTCACTGATTTGGTTTGAAATTGTTGATCCATGATTTCGACCACTTTGAAACTGTAATTAATAGTTGCCTGTTGACTCCGACCAGTTGACACTTTTGTAAAAGCACTGCGTTTTTTGAAAACTGCTATGTAAAATGTTCGACTTTGAACTGGTTGCCTATGAGTATTGAGTTCATTTTCATGGGCAGTATAGCTTGATGCTTTGTTCGAAAGTGATTTTTGTTTGACTTTGGCCATACAGTTCACTGCCTCTGGCAACACTTGTTCGTTGTCACCTGTTGGCTTTGTTATGAATTTGTTTGAACTTTCATCCTGACTTGATTTTTGTAGTCGTTTGCGCTTATATTATCACTGATCGTTTGGCACTGCCCTTATAGTTGACTTCAGAAGTTTAGTGTTGTGTTGAGTTATGATCATCCATTCGATGACAGTTGGCACTTTGCATGTATGCTTGCTGTCTGGTTCAAGTAGCAGTGATACCACTTGCATTCTGGTCTCTCTGTACTTGATCTTCGGAGTGTTTGTAGTAGTGTTGGCTTTGTTTGAAGTTTTACTCTTGTTTGGTTTGGATTTTGCCTCTTTGAGTTTGGCAGTTTATATACTTTATGTGTACTAGTGCCTTATGTTGTACCTGTTTTTATAGTGTCACTGTTTTGGGTTTTTTTGAACATTTGATGTTCAGGTTGCGTGCACAATTCATTCGTTGCCAACCTGGGTCCGTTGTACCTTGTTGTTCCACTTGGTGGCATTTGTTTGCTGTTATGTTGGTTTAGACTTGCATTATTGGTTCAGCACTTACATTTCATTTGTTGCCATACCTCTGTTGCTGTGTGCCATATTCATTATGTGGTTCACTGTATCATGAGTGGTGGTTAGCTTCATTCTTTATGGTTGTTAGAAACTGATACTTTCACATGCTCTCTGGAGTCGTGGCATTGATTCTTCGATCACTCTCCTTGACTCTCTGTATATTGAGGTTTTCTTGCTTCATTTTGATAATTGCAGTTGCACTACTGCCACTGTAACTTGAACTGGTCGAGCACCAGTTGTTTCCATTCTGGTACATGATATTTGAGTTTCCCCAGCATGTTATATTTGTTAGCACTTGGATATTGGTCTGCTTCATGTAGTCTGGTTATCCACTTGTTGCTAGTTGACATTTTAGCCTTGTTAGTCATCAGGTCCGGTTCCGTGTGGTCTTCTGCACCACAGTTGTCATCTGGCTCATTGATCTTTTGTGTATTTCATGCTGTAGTGGCGAGGCAGTACACGCGTGCGTGTACTTCAGCCCTACCAGAATTGATGTTTTTTTTGTGATATTTCAATTACTTGAATTGTTTTGTCCAATTCAATATTTTGAAATTGTATTTTGATTTGGTTTGATTTGATCATTTGGTTGTTGTCTAATTATCTTTTTGATAATTAGATTATGAGTTTCTACTTATTTTTTAATAATTAGATTTTCTTGTTAATTGCTGTTTAGGCAATTCTGTTGTTCTCTAAATTATCTTCATTGATAATCCTTTTATTTATCTTTGTGGATATTTGAATTTGTTGATTTGTTGTTTAACACTGTTACGTGTTATATTTACCGTTATCCGATTTCCTTACTAAAGGATTGGATATGTAAGGTTTATTTGTGACAGTCGTCTTTTGATTATTTAATTAGTATTGCTTCCGTGCATTAATAACTGAGTTAGAATTAGACTGACCCGTGTATTATTTTCTTTTGAATTTAATACTCGGGTCAGACCGAGTTATTTCAGGTTGTAGATATCTTGCTTTGGGTTGTTGCTTGAGCTATGAAGTCTCTTTATACCTTTTGGTGTAGTTGTTGTCATAGTATAGGATGATATGTATTCATGTTTATTATTGTCGATAATGTACTTGTATATGTAACTTCCTGAGTCGACAGTTGTTGTTGTATCATATGTATTGTATCACATGTATTGTAACTGACTTCAGTTATATATATATATATATATATATGAGATTTTACATTATCTTTGTTCTACAGTTAGCTTATCTATGTTATTATTAAATAAGTTGTCCTAAACTATTATGAACCATCGTAGTTTGTTTTATACTGGAATTGAATATGTCGATGGGAGTAAATAAACAGAGATGAAAAATATATACCACTCCTATCGACATAATTAATACTAGTGTAAGGCCTAACTACGGATGGCCGCTCCTATCCAGCCTTATTCTTCGTAATAACAGACAGTATTTCCTTTAATACTCTTTGTTATTGTGAGCATAGAGGTGGGGTGTCGCAAAAAAGCCTACCAAATCGAAGCACATGGAAAAACTTTATTTTTAAAATTGATTTAATATTTTTCTATTGGGTAGATTTTTAGATATAGATTTTTGAAGTTTTGTTTTATTCTTTTCTTTACTCTCTGTGTGTGTCAAGCTTAATAAAAGGAAGGGAGATGCCTTGCATGCGGAAGTGGGAAAGGCTACAGTGATTTGAAATAAGAGAAAGGGACTGATGTGATTAAAAGATCAAGTCAACAAATATATATATATATATATATATAATTTAAACTATCAAACTGTCTCGAATACGTAACTCAAAATCTCGAACTCCTATCAAGGCATGCTGTTAGGCATTCATATTCCGAATGCAATGGAAAAGGTCACGAGTCCTAATTCGATCGTATGGAGAAAATAGCTTTTTGGACCCAATTTTAACATTAAATTTTCGATATTAATTTCAACGCTTTATATTTCGTACGACCAAATGATAACTCCAAATATTATGAAATTTGAAATCCGATAATAATACACTATTACGAATCCAATGAAACTAGTTTCGTTGAAATACGAGATTGTGTCCTGAAAGGCTATTTTTCACTCGTCAATTAAAATATAAACTTTTCAAATTTTAAATTGAATCATTTATATTAAATTTTTATTTTCTAACAATCTTAAATGTTCTTTAAATAAAAATTAAATCAACTTCCCACATCATTTCTAATTATATTAAATTCAAAATTCAATTATTCAAATAGTGGAAAATCAAATTGTAAACAATTTTGATTATTCAATAAATCACTATCTTTTGAAATATAAGTTAATGAACTGATAAGCTTTAGCTTTTAAAACAAATTCAAGACAATTATTTTTTATTTTACAGTCATTCAGTTCCCTTTATTTAATTATTCAAATAATTTCCTAATATTTGTAATGACCCACCTCTTTGGACGATTTAAATCGACAATAAACTACACATGTCTAATTCAAACCATTCAAAAGGGAGGATTGTTAATAGGGTAAATAAAAAACTAAAAGAAAAGGAGGAAAAATTAAAACACAGAATCTCGCAGCAGAATAACAAAATATAATAATAAAACAAACAGTTCATGAAGCTGTTTTACAAATAACATTTGCTTACACTTTTACAATTCAAATCAGAGTTATACATACATCAGAAATAAAAAAATAACGCAGCGGAACACAGAATGTAATGGAATAATAAATAACAATAATAAATTGAATCTTCGTCTTTGTCCTCTAGAAAATAGTCTTCAATACACTGAAAAGCTCTAACTGACCCGAGCGTAATGAAAAGACAAAACACTCGAGTCGGAACTAAAAGATCTTATGCAAGTCAAATCAAAATAAATAAAATAGAAATACTAGTGCAATGGTTTCATAGATCTTACGGAATTTTCATCTCCTATCAAGTGTACAACGTGAATATAATTATTTAAAAGGTTTCAAATAATTCGAAATATCAATCTTAATCATCTAACTAAAACAAATCTGAAGTTTAACTTAAACCTTTTAAATAATTCAATTGCAATGCATAATCCAAATTCAAGAATTTATATGGATATATATCATTTCAACAAGTATCTAAAATTTAAATTTTCAAATCAATGAAAACCGCTTGGGTTTATCATTTCAACCCAAAACAATTAATCTGTAAGATCATTCGGGTATGTATCATTTCAACCCATAGTGATAACAGAGATATTGGCATAAAAAAATGTCCAATCATCCAAAATTTTAACCAACAACATCAATCACAATCAGCATCCAAATTAGGAAATAAATCACAACAATTAATTGGTTATCATTATTAGGTGTTTAACTAAAAATTATATTCAATATTAATTAGATGGCTATAAAATTCAATATTAATTCAAATTTAATCTAAATGACAAATTAAAACACCAAACAGAAATTATTAAACTTATAATCACATCATAAATCTAATTTAACCAATATAAGATAATTTAGTAGTTGTGAGTGGGTTAAAACACTCACCTTTGATTTGTGGATGATTAAAATCCAATTAAATGCCCAAATTTGAACAGCGGACAAACCAGAAACTTGGTCATCTTTAAGAAAATATACGGACTAGCATATTACTGAATATATAAAAGTGACTAACTAGAATGATGTTGAAAATTCTTTTCTCTCCACTTTCAAAAAAATAATCACTCAAAAAGCTTCTGTCAAGAAGAAGTTATGGTCAAAACAAACAGAGGTGTTTTCTGAGTTGAAAATCTATGTTCAAATATACTGCGAAAAGATTTGAGTTTTTTTGCATAGAAAATTAAGGAATTTGAAGAACTGATCTAAACTAAAGTTTAAGCCACTAGAAAAATAAATGGTTTGAAAAAATGAACACTTAATTTGGTTAATTTCTGTAGGAGATATGATTGATACAATATGGGGTATTTTCGTTCAAAATTGGACCCGAGAAAGGACTTGAAAAATGGAGTTTTTAATGTAGAAATATTCGAAATAGAAAAAAAGTTCAACAACAAAGTAGTTGCCACTGAAATACACGGTTTCGAAAAAATATATATATTTGATTTGGAGTAGTTTAGTGGAATATAGAAGCCATGGAAATAAGAGGAAGGAAGAGGGAAAAGGAAAGGGAAAAAGAGAAAGAAAAGAAGAGGAAAGGTGAGGCTTTGGCTATGGGTTGTGGGTGATGATGGAGGTGGGTGGTGGTAAGAGGAGCGAGTTAAGCTACGATTTCGAAGGAGGAATGATGAAATTTGATTTGGAGATTTAGGAGTTTTGAAGTTTGGAGTTTTCTGTAGATTTGAGGAAGAAAAAGAATAAGAGTAAGCAGAAATTTTCTCAAATGTGGAATTTTTTTGTACGTACTTGGTTTTTGTCAGATAGGAAAATAGATGGCCAAAATATGAGAAAAGGAAGGAACCAAAGTCTCTTAGGTTTTCTAAGGTCTCTTGGTATATTAGGAGCCCATTAGTTTAAAACAAACCTAATAAAACTTAACAAAAAAACAAACACAAATATATACTGTAAAAGAAAGAAATAAGCTGCATGTTATTTAATAATTAGGAAATTAAGGTGGAGAGGCAAAAACAAATGTCATGTTTTATTTTGAAAGCTTCGAGCATTAATAATGCATAAAGAAATGTACGTAGAAATGGTAAAGTTTACAAACCAAAGGAAAGTGAAATTTTGTATACGCGAAAACGAGGTGGAAAGAATTAAATACAAACTAAAATTCTAGGCTCAAGTATTAAACAAAAGGAGAAATGAAAAGATCAAGTATTAATAATGAAATAACTATTTGAAACGTACATGCAACAATTAATAACAAAAGAAATGAAGGGACCATGTACATCGCACGACCCTTTTGAAATTCAATTGGTGAAATGTAACCAAATTAACTTCATTAACTCAAATAATATTCAAATTTGTACGCATTTAGTTTTTTTTATCTATGCATAATAAATAAAAGTACTTACCCTAAAATGAAAATGTTCAATTTTTTTTCTCAAAATGGTCTTTTATTTCCAATAAAACATCCTTTCTGTTTGACACAAAAGGTGCGTTATTTTTATTAAATCTATTAATTGTAATCGATGTTTTCTTCCCTTCTATAGAAATATTTCAATTACATTAATTGCAATTACTTGCAAAGTTAAATTTCAAAAAAAAAAAAAACTAAAATGGATGAAAAATATAATAATTGTTTCCTTTATTCATTTAAACACGTTTATAAATTTGTTGTTTATACAGCAGAGTAATAAATAATTTACTTAAATAAATTATTTTTCTACTCTTGTAATCCATCTATATGCTAAAACACAATTCAAATATGCATATGTTTCTTCCTTTAAATCAATCAATCTATTCTTTATTTTAATGAAATTAAACCTGCATTCATAAATGAAACAATCATTTTATTTGATATAAATGTTCTTTTCATTAAATCAACTTTCCTTATATTTTCACAAAACATAAGCTATGATTAATTACACCTATTAATTTACAATTTGGTGTACTCAACACCATTAACTGAAATTATTCAATTACATTAATTTCAGTTGTTTTACAAAGATGAATTTCAAAATGGACAAAATAAATGTAATGAAAAATAGAACAATTATTTCCTATCTAATAGTAATTTAAACACATCATACACTATTGGATACAAATAGGAATTATACATTTCTTACCAAATAATAGTTTCTCGTCCCTATAGTAAATCTTTAAGCTACCAAACATTTCAAATAAATAAACATATGATTTCTTATTTTATAAAGAAACATTTATTTTTCTTTATTAACATTTATTATTCCAATCAATTAAAAATTTACAATTGTTCACTCAAACCAATGTTATTAAAATACACACTAGCATTTGTTATCATCCTTACATTATGTCAAACATGTTTCTTTAGTAGAAATTTTACTTAAGCTCATAACTTGTATTATCATTTAATTTGTATCAGTAAAATCTTAATTTTTTTGTTTTTTAACAATTTTATAAAAAAATATTATTTAATTTAACACTTTTCCCCCACTCAAAACTTTTCGTCCCCGAAAAGATACAAGAAGTAATCAAAAATTTGTTTTATTTTATTTAAAATATTCAATTTATAAACAATTAAACCTACATATTAAGGTTTAATAAAATTTGAAAATAACTCAAATTCTACAAAGATTTCTAGGTCTTAAATTTTTGAAAAAAAGTGCGGCAGAGTCTCCTTTGCGCGGATACGTTCGAAAATAATGATACCAATAATTTCAATATATGTATCATATTTCAAAAATAAAACATATACAAACAAGAAATATAACCATTTATGCAACCAAAGAATCCATCATACATCCATAGTAACCAAAAACAATGGTTTGTTTAGTTCAAAAACCTTAAATCATGTAAGGTAATGAATATGTACCCTATGCTCAAGAGCCTTAGATAATTACTTAATATATTAGTCAAATAAATTCGACAACTAGAACTATTCTTTCCCAAACTTACCATCAGCCAAACAACAAGAATTTTAAATTTATTTAAGTTTATTCGACTAGGTTTTTTCATCATTTACCTTTCATTCATTTATTTATATAAAGATCAATCACTTACATAATTTGATTTCCGTTAAATATTTAAGTCATTAATGAATCATTTCAAAAAAATATTACTTAAGCTTCTACTATCATACTTATTTTTATAACTCCATTCGGTTATTGATTAAAAATTTAAGTTTTTGGTATTTTCCCTTGAAGAGAAAAGAAATATTTCGACATATCTAAAATTTCAGCTAAAACATTTAACCTCATTCACTTAGTAAAAATATAAGATATATTTAAAACATCCTCATAGCATCATGCAAAGATTTTTCAAAAGTCAAAAACAATGTTAGAAATTTATATCAAAACATTATAATAAATTTAAAATAAAAGTTCCTTAAATCCGATAATTTTTTAGACTCATTATTTTTAAAATAAGTACAAACTCAAGATTATTAAACTGAAACAAATAGATTACTCAAATCTTACATTAAATTTCTAAATCAAAGTTTAAAATTTCATATCTTTATAATTAATTTTACACACTTGTTTTAAAATGAATATTCAAATCATGGGTAAACATTTATTATGGTTTAATACAAAAATTCAAACAGCAAATGAACCAATAAATTTACTATTAGTACTTCGAAATCAATTAAATATTCCAAACTATACTTGCAAAATAGAGATTCAAATTTATTTGCCAAGTATATTACTATAAATAAATTTCTCAAATCAATTTTTTTTCCATTTATATAATATCTTTAAAATCTACATTCAAAGAAACTTATATAAATTTTACTTGCAATATTCATTTGAAAGCTTCATTTGCAAATAAATCATCTTTAATACTTTAATACTTTTCAAAAATTCATTTTTAAATACCATTTAAATATTTTAAATAACATCTTTATAAATATATGTAAGCTATTTGAAAATAATTATTTACATCATTACTTATGTTTACAAAGAAGCTATTGAAACCCTAAATCCATTATTTATAAAATTATTAGTTATATCTCAAGATACTTTTCAAACATTATTAATAAATCAATAATCATTTACTTTAAATATGTTTTAATTAAATTAATAATTTCTCGTGATATTTACAACACTAATAAACCATGCTGTACATAAATAGATAATATTTTAAACATTTTAAAGTATTTAGAAAAGAAAAAAAGGATGAACAAAATATCTTTCATATAATAATTTATCAAAATACTTTTATAACTCGATGTCTTAACAGGTTTTTCCTCGTTCTTGCAGACTTTGACCATGCGTTGATCAGGCACAAGGCTAGAATTCTCCAAGTACTTAGTAGACCTGTTTCAACACCTAGTGAAAATATTTGAAAAATTTTCAAAACCGATATGCAAAGCACAATCCGAACAAATCACCTGGATTGTAGATACACAATGGTTGCGCCTGGATCCTTCAGGAAACATCCATACCTTTAAGCAATCACTACCTTGCGAATTACGTCATGATAACCAAAACTGTGGACCACAGGATACATAATATTGGTTATGCCTGGATCCCCCAGGAAACATCCATGCCCTTTATGCAATATTTGTCTTGCGGATCATGCCACGACAAGAAAACCGGTAGACCGCAGGATACATAACAATGGTTACGTCTGGATCCCTTAGGAAACATCCATACCCTTTAAGCAATCTCATCCTTGCTGTAACATCCCAAAATTTTCAATTAAAATAAATAATGTATTTAAACTCTTGGGGTTTAATTTGAGAATAAATTTGAAAAAAAAATCTAAAACAAATAAAATAAGAGAAAATAATATATGAAATAAATTCCAAATTTATTTTTGGGTTTAAGATATTGAGATGATAAATGTTTTTTTTAAAGGTCATTTAGATTTAAAATCTTATATGTATGAACATTTCATACATTTGTAAAATTTGATACACATTGGAATTTTTTTTAAATTGTAAAAGGATAAGTGTTTATATTTCAAGTCTAAATTTAAGTTGAATTTAAATTTAGAATAAACGTTTTAAAATTAAGTAGCATTTAAAATCATTGAGGAATAAGTATACAATGGTCAAAACAACCTTTCTTTTGACATTGTACATATGCATATATATACCCATGAATAAATATATACATGTATTGGTTTATAAAAGTATATGTAATATAGGAAATAAAATTTATAAAGATTTCTTTGCTTTGAAAACAACAAAAGGCTGAAAACATACATTCACCATAGAATTGAATGATTAACAAAATCTAGTGCTTAAGATATTTCTTTACAAACGGCACAAACCATCAACTCTTTAATAAAAAATTCAAATAAAAAATTCAGGAAACTCTTCACCTTCTAAAATTCGAATTTTTAAATCCCCTAACACCTGACACTCAGTAATCAAAAGATCTTTGCAACTTTTTTTTCAACATTCAAAGAAAGAAAAAAAAAAGGGTTCAGAAGAAAAAAAGAAACTGCCTTCTTCCATTCAAGCTAAAAAAAAAAATCTGAAATACTTTCTCATGCTTCTGAACAATAGTGTGATACTTTCAGGTAAATTTTGTTTTAAAATTTACAGTTTATGAAATTTTGATTTTTAAATCAAGTTTCAACAATCTATTCAAAACTTAAACTGCAGATTTGTAAAGGAGCTTCTGGTTTTAAGGCAGTGCAGTTTTTCTTTTTGGAAATAAATTTTTTAAAAAGGCAAGCAACTTTTATTTATTTATTTTGAATTTGAAGTTGTAATTCCTAATGAAGCAAGAGTTTAATTCAACAATATTTAATTGGTTGCAGGAAAGTCAAGATCAAAGTTTTAGATTTATTACTGGTTTTCAAGTTCAGGAAAAAGTTCCCTGTTAAAAAATTCAAGCTGTAAGTGATATGGGAAGATTTGTTATTTTATTGTTTATGATTAAAAATAAATTAAAAACAACTTGGGATTTAATACAACTATATCTAATTGTATTGCAGGAAAATCATGGTTTAATCTTTTTTGGTTTCAAGTTTCAGGAAAAAGGTTTCCTCTGCTATAAATCTTAAAGGTAAGTGTAATGAAAACCCCTGTTATTGATAATTTAAAATGCATAAACACAACTAAAAAATAATCATAGATTTGTACACATCAATTTCAGATCTAAAAACCCCAAGAGAATTAAGTAGAAAAGAGTGGAAGTAGCAGGCCTCACCTCTCTGTTGATAGAACTGTCAGTAATCTCTGGGAAAGACAAGTGAGTAAACCCTGTTTTTCTTTTATCATGGTTGCTATGTGTATGTTTTGGGTGATATAGGGAACTTAAATCTTGTTTGCATGCAAGAGATTTGAATGTATGATTGAATGCTTGGTTTGTCATGTTGACTGCACAAAATATTGGTCACAGTTTAGTTGCAGGAAAAAAAAACCAAAGTGAAACCTGTAAAATCCACCTTCTTTTCCCCCCTGTCTCTATTTGATTTAAATAATTAACTAAGGTTAGCCATGCATTCTTGTTTCAGTAAACAAGATGGATTTTGTTCAAACTTTCACTAATATTTTTCTTTAGAAATAAATCAAAGCAAAGTTGTTTTCCTGGAAACTGTGAAACTCAAATTTCATACAGCTTTCTTTGTTTTGCAAGAACAAGACATACAAAAACCCAGTTCAATCTTTCTCTTCCTTATTCCTTCTGAAATGAATTGTAATGAGCTGAAGTTGTGTTTGGACTTGTACCATGCTTTAGAAACGAATTAAAACAGGTTGTAGTCTTACTGGAAACTTTGAAAGAAAAAAAATTGGTTGTCAGGCTTAAACTCTGGTTACAGAATGAGACACATCCAAATACAATATTATTCTTCCCTCCTTGCTCCTGAAACATGTTAGAAATTTAGATAAAATGATTGTTTTAAACTTGTATTTCATCTAAACAATTAATTAAAGCAAATAAAAACAGGTTTTATCCTCACTGGAAGATGTAAACATAGTCATAATTCAAAATAGATGAAAATTCGAACCTCATGGAATTGAATTTCAGTAAGACCATTTGAATCACCATCAAAATTAATGATTTTAGAAAGAAAAATCAAAATTTTCATTGCATATTGCTCAAGAAATTAGGAGTTGATCGGAAAATGAGTTTTTGGCAAAATCCGATGATCGAAGGCGTTGTAGGCCTCGAATTCGCTGTCATAGAAGGATTGAGGGTTCATGATTTCCAGAAAAATACTAGGATAATTTTTAAATCTTTGAAATTTTCAATTCGAATTTAAAATAGGGTTTAAGAACCCATTTTCTGCGCACGGTCGAAATGACATTGCCGCACCACCCACGAGTGATCGCGATGCGTGTCAGGGGGTCAGATGGATGCGTTGCACGACGTGGATGCTAGAGGAAAAATTTGGCGGCCTCTGATGGCCAGGGGAGGTGGCGCGGGACCGTTTTTCTGATGGCGTGCCTGATACTTTTGGGGTCCGGTTGCTCGATTGGTGATTTCGAAATAAATTCGAAAATCTGGGTGTTCGAATGGGTTTAGGGGGTGGACGTTGTCATGTTGGTGGCCGCAGCACCATCCAACGGCGGTGAAGATAGCCGTGCACGTGCACGTTGATGGGTGGCGTGTCAGCGTGCTAGGTTGGGGAGGTCGAGGAGCGACTCGAAGCACAGCACAGGGAGAATGAGGGAAAGCTCGAAGTTTCACTCAGGGGGTTTCAGCGTTATCGGGTCGTTTTTAAAACCTCAAGCAAACTTCAAAAAAAAAAGGGCACGGGTCATTTTGGGGAAAACCCGAAGTGAAAGGGGGATTTTGTCGGGGCAAACCCGAAGCAGGTCTCGGGGAAGTGATTTTGAAACAGCAATCAGTTGTTTTTACCAAATTTTTGAAAACTCAAGTAAATTTATTTTTTTTTGAATAAATTTAATGATGATGATCAGTAGCATGTGAAACAAATGGCATTTCAAAATTTATAATTTTATAAAAGTTGTTTTAAAGTTTAACTTAACAATTTTTTTTTAAAAAGTAAATTTAATGTTAAATGTTAATTTAAAACCAAATTGATTTATAGAAAAAAAATTAAAGGATAATTAACCCTTGAGGCTTGCGATGATTTTACAATCTAAAAAATAATAAATAATTAAAGAAAAGGGGGAATTTATAAAATAAAATTTAAACTTAAATTAATTAACAATTTAGAATCTATAAGTTTAAAATAATTAATCAAAGAATAATTAACTAATTAAGCCGATTAAACTAATCTATAATTAAACATTAATTTAAAATGATTAATGAAGACAAATCTGTAATTAAGTAAAAATTAAAACATTAATTTAAAATGATTAATGAAGACAATTATATGGCCCATTCACTTTAATCACAATAACTTGAATCAACGATGATTGACCATCATCAAAATACTCTATACTGGATTGACATTTTTGTTGTGATGCTGTGATTGCTTTGTGATGAACTGTGATTTGTGATTTGTTTCTATATGGTCGTGAAACCCCTTTTGCCCGTAAAACGGCATTTAAACTTCGATGCGACAGGAGTCGGATTTCAGTTTGTTATCCGAAACCCACATCGAACCTTGAACTTGAACCTTTGTGATTGATACACCCACATGTTTTAAATTTGAGCGCTCACTATTCGGATTAGCCGGGAGAGGACCTTTGTGTCATATAACCCATTCTGAATAGTGATTCGGCGAATGGATTGCATTTGAAGACCGGCGGTGAAGACCGGGTGTCTTCGAAAACGATTGGATAACCTATCAATTGTCTCTGCACCGAGTTGCTCCGGTATAGGGATTCCCTAAGTGATGGGAAGTCCGATCGGGATTGTGGACGCCCGGATTTGCAAGGGCTTCTTCCTTTATTGGACGAAGTGCCTTCGGTTCTGTTCAAACCCGGAACAGACTTGTATGGTCGTGTGTCTGACACTACACCTTGAGATATAGAGCCAATTTCTTTCAAATACATATCTGTTGGTGGCGGAGAATTTATTCTCTTAGCTTAACACCCTTCTCTGAGACGTACGAGCTCAGAGGTTATGTAGTTGAAGGTTATCAGCAATATACTCCCAATTTGGTGGTGTGGCATACTAAGTGCTGCTGTATAGTGATGATCATTTGTTGATCATTTGTGATCAAAGCATGGTTTTCGTGCAAAGCGTAGCTTTGTGGACGAGACCTCACCGGACCTCACACCCCGGAAATGGTCGAAACAGGAAAGATGCGGCAAGGTTATGAGGGTCGCGCCCTTTAGGGTATGTCATTTCCTTCTGGAAAAAGGTAGTGTCATGGTATGGAGCCCAGATGCTTACCTATGTGGTTGCTTCAATCTCATTATTCTGTGTGGTTGTTGCTTTGTGATGGAGGGACCTCGGATAAAGGTCCCAAAGGACCGGGGAGTGGCATACTCGAGTAGTAGTTACCTAGTTACAGAGGTAACCCGGCCTTGTGTTGGCAGAGAGCCGGGTAGGTTCTCGGGACGTCCCGCCATAGGCGTACCCATGTGGCATAGGAAGTTCCTTAGCATGACCATTTGTTGGAAATCCAATTCCCAATATGAACCCCGTACGGTTTTAGTTGTATTACCTGCCATTTACTTATGGTGGTCACCACTGTTTAGATGGTAGCTATAGTAGGCATAGTTCGAAATGTCTATGCTGGCTAGGATTGATATTCTACTTTCGAAATGGCTTTCTACACTATCCACTAGTAATAATATCAAAGAAATTTCCCGTATCAAGCATATTTTACTATCATAAGAAGAAATCTCCTCCAATTCTGCGATTGCATTGTGTGTGTGGCGGGAGGTCTTATGGTAGTTTCATTTTCCAAAGGCATACCGATTTTTCTTGTATAAAATCTGTTTTATTTGAAAGCAATTATCTTTGTTTACTCGCACCAGTCTCATGACTGACCCGGAGTTTGTTGTTTCCTTTCTAAACTCTGGTTGCCCACCATTTCTACACGGGCAACCTAGTAGCAGGTTTCTATATTTGGCTCTAGCTACGGTTTGGAGTATTTTGGTTTTTGGAAGCTCATACCTTAGAGACATTTTGGAAGCTTTTGGATCTCGAGGTGCTCAGTTTGGCGTTCACTATCATTCTCTATCCTTTTAAAGACTTTGGCATATGATATGTAGTTGTTCTATTATGTCATTCTATTTGGAGATGTTATTCATGTGTTATGTACTCTGATGTTGTAACAGATATTATTATGATGTTGTATCTGTGATATGATGCATGGTTTTCATTTTATTTCCGCTGTGATATATTCATCTAATGTTGTTATAAGCTCCATCCGACTGGAGTTCGATGTTTGAATCATTGACGGTCGAGTACAAGTGAGGTATTTGACGTCAATTTTCGAACGTTGAATTTCGGGTCGTGACATGTGGTATCAGAGCTAAAGGTTGAGTAAGAACTTTAGCTACGGAGTATAACACATTAGATGGCTCATTAGAGATAGGGTGAAGTATAACCTAGAATGAGTATAATCGATCAACACCTCAAAATTTTCTTAGTTTATTTCCTTTAATTGCTGATATTTCTTAAGATATCTTGTCCAAATATCTAAGTCAATTTTTCTTACTAATTACAGATAGTAGGGATGAGTGGGCGAAGAGCCAGAGTTAGGGGGCGAGGAAATGCCACAGCACCTAGCCAAGTTCCCCCTACCACCGAGGCAGCTTTACCTATTCAGAATCAACCGAATCTGGCTGACTTATATAAGAACTTCTCAAGGCTTGGGGTAAGCCATTCACCGGCAAAGAGACAATTGTTGAGGCCCAGACATGGATTAAGTCTTGTGAGAAAATCTTTAAGGGGCTTAAGCTGCAGGATGATCAGATGTGTCTCATAGCTACTTGGCAACTCCAAGGTGAAGCCTTAGCTTGGTGGGAGACTGTCACTATTGATGAGCCTGAGGACGAATTCACTTGGGGCAGATTCAAAGAAGTATTTGAGAAGCGCTACATGCCATCAGCCGGGATTTCTCGTATGTACCAGGAGTTCATGGACTTAAAGCAAGGAAGTCTATCATTCGAGGAGTATCTCAAAAAATTCAATGAATTGTCTCGCTTTGGTCCAGAATTAGTGAATACATCCTTGAAGAAGAATGAGCGATTCATTCGTGGGATGAATAAAAAGTTCCACGAAAGGATGACTGGCCACGTCAAAGAATCCTTCTCAGATTTGGTTGATATGGGTTACCGTTATGCTACACTAGACATGCAAGAAGCACCGAGGGAGAAAGGGAACTCAAGCAATTCGAATTGGAAGAAGATAAAATTTGGAGGCAAGAAACCTTGGCACGGCAAGGAGAAAAAGAAAGGCAATCAAGGGAGCACTACGGAGAATGTCACTTGCTATAATTGCTTGGAGAAGGGCCACTATTCTAATAGCTGCAAGAAGCCAAAGAGAGATCAATCCGCTCAAGCAAAGCCCAGAAAGTGCTATTATTGTCAGAAGGTGGGACATGAAGTGAAAGGCTTCCCAACTATGAAGCAAGCCCAGACAGCTAAAGTGTATTCAGTCAAAGACAAGCCTACATCTTCCAAATCAGAAAAGGGAAAGGGAGTTCTGGAAGGTAATCTTACCATTTATGATAGCATTGTTAGAGTTCTTTTTGATACTGGCGCTACACACAGTTTTATCTCTCAACAAGCTATTAATGAATTGAATATTGAACCTGATTTTGTCGATGAGCCTATATGCGTAAGAAATCCAGTCGGAGGTCCCGGAAACCTCTGTCTTCGATGTAGAGATGTTCCTATCTCATATTCTTACCATCAATTCCCTATTAGTCCTTTTGTTCTAGACTTCAACGAGTTTGAAGTCTTACTCGGAATGGATTGGCTAGCCAAATATGAAGCCAAATTGGATTGCAATAATCGATTAATTTCAATCAAAACCGAATTTGGGGATTTTATCGAAATTTCTTGTCAGGACCCTAGTCCTAAAAGGGAAGGGTTGATGTATAATTTGGGTTATCCAGAACCCAGCTTGGAGTCCATTCTTATTGTTAGAGATTTTCCAGATGTATTTGAAGAAGTGAAATCTCTACCTCCTCACCGAGAAATAGAATTCAGAATCGACCTTGTGCCTAATGCTCGTCCTGTCGTTCATCCAAGTCGCAGGATGGCACCTAGAGAAAGGGTTGAATTAGTCGAGCAAACTAGAGATTTACTAGAAAAAGGGTTGATTCGACCCAGTGTTTCTAAATGGGGCTCAGCCGTCGTATTTGTTGCTAAGTCTGACGGATCTTTGAGGTTGTGCGTGGATTACCGCGATCTCAATAAGCAGACTCTCAAGAATAAATTCCCACTACCCAGAATTGATGATTTATTTGATCAGTTGCACGGCGCTTGTTTCTTTTCGAAGATGGATCTAGCCCAAGGATTCCATCAATTACGAATCGCCGAAGACTGTATCCATTTGACAGCTTTTAGGGGTCCCAATATGTTCTATGAATGGTTAGTCATGCCTTTTGGGCTAACCAATGCCCCAACATACTTTGTGGACCTTATGACTCGTGTCTTTCGGGATGTATTGAATAAATTTGTGCTCGTATTCATTGACGATATTTTGGTCTATTCCAAGACCGAAGAGGAGCATGCCGAACACCTTAGAATCGTCTTGGAGATATTGAGGAGAAACATTCTATATGCTAAATTTTCCAAATGCCACTTTTGGGTCAAAGAAGTGAAATTTCTTGGCCATATTGTTAATGAAGAAGGAATTACTGTGGGTCCTAGCAAAATTTCCGCCATTCTTGATTGGAGGAGACCTACTACCTCAAAGGAAGTTCGAAGCTTTTTGGGTCTAGCAGGTTATTATCGGAAGTTTGTGCAGGACTTTTCGAAGTTAGCTAGTCCATTGACCAAGCTAACAATGAAGAATGCAAAGTTTATTTGGACTCCAAAATGTGAAGAAGCTTTTGAGGAATTGAAGAAGAGATTAACCACCGCTCCTGTTCTCGCTATTATCAACGGGAATCAGGGTTTATCCGTTTATACCGATGCTTGCGGTGAAGGCTTGGGTGCAGTATTGATGCAAAACGGAAAGGTGATTGCCTACGCGAGTAGACAATTGCGTCCTCATGAAAGAAATTATCCAACCCATGATTTGGAGCTTCTAGCTGTTATCTTCGCTTTAAAAATATGGCGACATTATCTTTTGGGTAAGAATCTTTTCAGCTTTCTTATCAATCTGTGAATTTAATTTAACTTAACTTAACAAATATACTTATCGAACTCTCTTTATTTCTAGGTGAAAAATTCGAATTATTCACCGATCACAAATCTTTGAAATATCTCTTCACCCAAAAAGATCTGAATTTGCGACAACAGCGTTGGCTGGAATTTCTGGCATCCTATGACCTGGATATTCTATATACACCCGAAAAAGCCAATGTGGTTGCGGACGCCTTGAGTAGAAAGCATGGTATTCTTGCTCACCTTGTTATCGCTCCTACTCTTCTTAAGAGGATCGCGAGCAAGCAATATGAAGATGAGTTTCTTCGAGGAATTTATAAAGGAATATGCCGAGGGGAGGACACTAGTTTTGAGATGGATAGTAGAGGAGTTATAAGGCTGAAAGGAAGAATATGTGTTCCAGACTTCCCTGGTCTGAAACGTGAAGTTCTAGACGAATGTCGCAAATCTAAGCTTTTCATCCATCCAGGAGTTAACAAGATGTATAGAGATATCAAAAGAACTTTCTGGTGGAAGACGATGAAGAGAGATATATCTATTTATGTGAGTCGCTGTGCTACTTGCCAACAAGTCAAGAGCGACCAAAAGAAGATAGCGGGTCTACTTCAGCCTTTAGAGGTGCCCAAGTGGAAATGGGACCAAGTGTCGATGGATTTCATCGACCGTTTGCCTCGCACTCGAAAGGGTAATGAAGCGATTTGGGTCATCGTAGATCGTTTGACTAAGTCAGCCCACTTCTTGCCAGTAAAAGCTACCCGCACGGCTGCAAGTCTAGCTAATTTTTTTGTAAGTGAAAGAAATTGTTCGTCTCCATGGCATTCCTAGCAGCATAGTGAGTGATCGTGATCCGATCTTCACTAGTAGATTTTGGGAGGCGTTTCAAGACGCATTGGGAACTAAGCTGCATTTCAGTACTGCTTATCACCCACAGTCCGATGGGCAGACAGAAAGGATCAATCGAATCTTGGAGGACCTACTGCGAGCTTGTATACTTGATTTTGGTGGTTCTTGGGAGGACCATTTGCATCTGGTCGAATTCTCTTATAACAACAGCTATCAGGCCAGTATTGAGATGGCTCCTTTTGAGGCTTTATATGGTCGACCGTGTCGATCACCGGCATGCTGGATTGAGACAGGTGATAGACTTATTCTTGGACCGGACATGATTAAAGAGGCCACCGAGAAAGTTGATTTTATTCGAAAGAAATTGAAGACAGCTCAGAGTCGTCAAAAGAGCTATTACGATCGTAGAAGACGGGATTTGGAATTCCAGGTTGGGGACTCTATTTTTCTTAAAGTATCTCCTATGAGAGGTGTATTGAGATTTGGGAAGACCGGTAAACTAGCACCACGATATATTGGTCCTTTTCCTATTCTGGAGAGGATTGGTTCTCTGGCCTACCGTGTGCAGTTGCCTAGCTGGTTATCGGGTGTGCATGATGTATTCCACATTTCTAGCCTTCGGAAGTATGTGCACGATCCGGACAGTATTATTGATGAAGCTGCCCAACAAGATCTTGACATCACTCCCAATCTAACCGTTAAAAGAGAACCGATAAAGATTGTGGATCGTGAGGAGAAGCAATTAAGGAACAAGGTTGTAAAGCTAGTAAAAGTTCAGTGGAGTGGTGATCCAAAGGACTGCACTTGGGAAACTGAAGACAATATGCAGAAATCTTATCCCAAATGCAGAGTGGATATCTCGGCTTAGCCGGTAAGCCATTTCCTTATTCTTTTTGAATCATATATTCTTTGTCTGTTTTTCTCTCTCTTTCAATTTCGAGGACGAAATTTTCTTAAGGAGGGGGTATCTGTAACATCCCAAAATTTTCAATTAAAATAAATAATGTATTTAAAC
Organism: Allium cepa; assembly: GCA_030765085.1. NCBI lineage: Eukaryota > Viridiplantae > Streptophyta > Magnoliopsida > Asparagales > Amaryllidaceae > Allium > Allium cepa. The sequence continues at coordinate 410,697,075 of CM060928.1, read as the reverse complement.
TCTTGGGGTTAATTTGAGAATAAATTTGAAAAAAAAAATCTAAAACAAATAAAATAAGAGAAAATAATATATGAAATAAATTCCAAATTTATTTTTGGGTTTAAGATATTGAGATGATAAATGTTTATTTTTAAAGGTCATTTAGATTTAAAATCTTATATGTATGAACATTTCATACATTTGTAAAATTTGATGTACATTGGAATTTTTTTAAATTGTAAAAGGATAAGTGTTTATATTTCAAGTCTAAATTTAAGTTGAATTTAAATTTAGAATAAACATTTTAAAATTAAGTAGCATTTAAAATCATTGAGGAATAAGTATACAATGGTCAAAACAACCTTTCTTTTTACATTGTATATATGCTTATATATACCCATGAATAAATATATACATGTATTGGTTTATAAAAGTATATGTAATATAGGAAATAAAATTTATAAAGATTTATTTGCTTTGAAAACAACAAAAGGCTGAAAACATACATTCACCATAGAATTGAATGATTAACAAAATCTAGTGCTTAAGATATTTCTTTACAAATGGCACAAACCATCAACTCTTTAATAAAAAATTCAAATAAAAAATTCAAGAAACTCTTCACCTTCTAAAATTCGAATTTTTAAATCCCCTAACACCTGATACTCAGTAATCAAAAGATCTTTGCAACTTTTTTTTCAACATTCAAAGAAAGAAAGAAAAAAGGTTCAGAAGAAAAAAAGAAACTGCCTTCTTCCATTCAAGCTAAAAAAAAATCTGAAATACTTTCTCATGCTTCTGAACAATAGTGTGATACTTTCAAGTAAATTTTGTTTAAAAATTTATAGTTTATGAAATTTTGATTTTTAAATCAAGTTTCAACAATCTATTCAAAACTTAAATTGCAGATTTGTAAAGGAGCTTCTGGTTTTAAGGCAGTGCAGTTTTCCTTTTTGAAAATAAAAATTTTAAAAAGGCAAGCAACTTTTATTTATTTATTTTGAATTTGAAGTTGTAATTCCTAATGAAGCAAGAGTTTAATTCAACAATATTCAATTGGTTGCAGGAAAGTCAAGATCAAAGTTTTAGATTTATTACTGGTTTTCAAGTTCAAGAAAAAGTTCCCTGTTAAAAAATTCAAGTTGTAAGTGATATGGGAAGATTTGTTATTTTATTTTTTATGATTAAAAATAAATGAAAAACAACTTGGGATTTAATACAACCGTATCTAATTGTATTGCAGGAAAATCATGGTTTAATCTTTTTGGTTTCAAGTTTCAGGAAAAAGGTTTCCTCTGCTATAAATCTTAAAGGTAAGTGTAATGAAAACCCCTGTTATTGATAATTTAAAATGCATAAACACAACTAAAAAATAATCATAGATTTGTACACATCAATTTCAGATCTAAAAACCCCAAGAGAATTAAGTAGAAAAGAGTGGAAGTAGCAGGCCTCACCTCTCTGTTGATAGAACTGTCAGTAATCTCTGGGAAAGACAAGTGAGTAAACCCTGTTTTTCTTTTATCATGGTTGCTATATGTATGTTTTGGGTGATATAGCGAACTTAAATCTTGTTTGCATGCAAGAGATTTGAATGTATGATTGAATGCTTGGTTTGTCATGTTGACTGCACAAAATATTGGTCACAGTTTAGTTGCAGGAAAAAAAAAACCAAAGTGAAACCTGTAAAATCCACCTTCTTTTCCCCCCTGTCTCTATTTGATTTAAATAATTAACTAAGGTTAGCCATGCATTCTTGTTTCAGTAAACAAGATGGATTTTGTTCAAACTTTCACTAATATTATTCTTTAGAAATAAATCAAAGCAAAGTTGTTTTCCTGGAAACTGTGAAACTCAAATTTCATACAGCTTTCTTTGTTTTGCAAGAACAAGACATACAAAAACCCAGTTCAATCTTTCTCTTCCTTATTCCTTCTGAAATGAATTGTAATGAGCTGAAGTTGTGTTTGGACTTGTACCATGCTTCAGAAACGAATTAAAACAGGTTGTAGTCTTACTGGAAACTTTGAAAAAAAAAATGGTTGTCAGGCTTAAACTCTGGTTACAGAATGAGACACATCCAAATACAATATTATTTTTCCCTCCTTGCTCCTGAAACATGTTAGAAATTTAGATAAAATGATTGTTTTAAACTTGTATTTCATCTATACAATTAATTAAAGCAAATAAAAACAGGTTTTATCCTCACTGGAAGATGTAAACACAGTCATAATTCAAAATTGATGAAAATTCGAACCTCATGGAATTGAATTTCAGTAAGACCATTTGAATCACCATCAAAATTAATGATTTTAGAAACAAAAATCAAATTTTTTCATTGCATATTGCTCAAGAAATTAGGAGTTGATCGGAAAATGAGTTTTTGGCAAAATCCGATGATCGAAGGCGTTGTAGGCCTCGAATTCGCTGTCATAGATGGATTGAGGGTTCATGATTTCTAGAAAAATACTAGGATAATTTTTAAATCTTTGAAATTTTCAATTCGAATTTAAAATAGGGTTTAAGAACCCATTTTCTGCGCACGGTCGAAATGACATTGCCGCACCACCCACGAGTGATCGCGATGCGTGTCAGGGGGTCAGATGGATGCGTTGCACGACGTGGATGCTAGAGGAAAATTTTGGCGGCCTCTAATGGCCAGGGGAGGTGGCGCGGGACCGTTTTTCTGATGGCGTGCCTGATACTTTTGGGGTCCGGTTGCTCGATTGGTGATTTCGAAATAAATTCGAAAATCTGGGTGTTCGAATGGGTTTAGGGGGTGGACGTTGTCATGTTGGTGGCCGCAGCACCATCCAACGACGGCGAAGACAGCCGTGCACGTGCACGTTGATGGGTGGCGTGTCAGCGTGCTAGGTTGGGGAGGTCGAGGAGCGACTCGAAGCACAGCACGGGGAGGTTGAGGGAAAGCTCGAAGTTTCACTCGGGGGGTTTCAGCGTTATCGGGTCGTTTTTAAAACCTCAAGCAAACTTCAAAAAAAAAGGGCACGAGTCATTTTGGGGAAAACTGAAGTGAAAGGGGGATTTTGTCGGGGCAAACCCGAAGCAGGTCTCGGGGAAGTGATTTTGAAAGAACAATCAGTTGTTTTTACCAAATTTTTGAAAACTCAAGTAAATTTAATTTTTTTTGAATAAATTTAATTTAAAACCAAATTGATTTATAGAAAAAAAATTAAAGGATAATTAACCCTTGAGGCTTGCGATGATTTTACAATCTAAAAAATAATAAATAATTAAAGAAAAGGGGGAATTTATAAAATAAAATTTAAACTTAAATTAATTAACAATTTAGAATCTATAAGTTTAAAATAATTAATCAAAGAATAATTAACTAATTAAGCCGATTAAACTAATCTATAATTAAACATAATTTAAAATGATTAATGAAGACAAATCTGTAATTAAGTAAAAATTAAAACATTAATTTAAAATGATTAATGAAGACAATTATATGGCTAATTCACTTTAATCACAATAACTTGAATCAACGATGATTGACCATCATCAAAATACTCTATACTGGATTGACATTTTTGTTGTGATGCTGTGATTGCTTTGTGATGAACTGTGATTTGTGATTTGTTTCTATATGGTCGTGAAACCCCTTTTGCCCGTAAAACGGCATTTAAATTTCGATGCGATAGGGAGTCGGATTTCAGTTTGTTATCCGAAACCCACATCGAACCTTGAACATGAACCTTTGTGATTGATACACCCACATGTTTTAAATTTGAGCGCTCACTATTCGGATTAGCCGGGAGAGGACCTTTGTGTCATATAACCCATTCCGAATAGTGATTCGGCGAATGGATTGCATTTGAAGACCGGCGGTGAAGACCGGGTGTCTTTGAAAACGATTGGATAACCTATCGATTGTCTCTGCACCGAGTTGCTCCGGTATAGGGATTCCCTAAGTGATGGGAAGTCGATCGGGATTATGGACGCCCGGATTTGCAAGGGCTTCTTCCTTTATTGGACGAAGTGCCTTCGGTTCTGTTCGAACCCGGAACAGACTTGTATGGTCGTGTGTCTGACCCTACACCTTGAGATATAGAGCCGATTTCTTTCAAATACATATCTGTTGGTGGCGGAGAATTTATTCTCTTAGCTTAACACCCTTCTCTGAGACGTACGAGCTCAGAGGTTATGTAGTTTAAGGTTATCAGCAATATACTCCCAATTTGGTAGTGTGGCATACTAAGTGTTGTTGTATAGTGATGATCATTTGTTGATCATTTGTGATCAAAGCATGGTTTTCGTGTAAAGCGTAGCTTTGTGGACGAGACCTCATCGGACCTCACACCCCGGAAATGGTCGAAACAGGAAAGATGCGGCAAGGTTATGAGGGTCGCGCCCTTTAGGGTATGTCATTTCCTTCTGGAAAAAGGTAGTGTCATGGTATGGAGCCCAGATGCTTACCTATGTGGTTGCTTCAATCTCATTATTCTGTGTGGTTGTTGCTTTGTGATGGAGGGCCCTCGGATAAAGGTCCCAAAGGACCGGGGAGTGGCATACTCGAGTAGTAGTTACCTAGTTACAGAGGTAACCCGGCCTTGTGTTGGTAGAGAGCCGGGTAGGTTCTCGGGACGTCCCGCCAGAGGCGTACCCATGTGGCATAGGAAGTTCCTTAGCCCGACCATTTGTTGGAAATCCAATTCCCAATACGAACCCCGTACGGTTTTAGTTGTATTACCTGCCATTTACTTATGGTGGTCACCACTGTTTAGATGGTAGCTATAGTAGGCATAGTTCGGAATGTCTATGCTGGCTAGGATTGATATTCTACTTTCGAAATGGCTTTCTACACTATCCACTAGTAATAATATCAAAGAAATTTCCCGTATCAAGCATATTTGACTATCATAAGAAGAAATCTCCTCCAATTCTGCGATTGCATTGTGTGTGTGGCGGGAGGTCTTATGGTAGTTTCATTTTCCAAAGGCATACCGATTTTTCTTGTATAAAATCTGTTTTATTTGAAAGCAATTATCTTTGTTTACTCACACCAGTCTAATGACTGACCCGGAGTTTATTGTTTCCTTTCTAAACTCTGGGTGCCCACCATTTCTTCACGGGCAGCCTAGTAGCAGGTTTCTATATTTGGCCCTAGCTACGGTTTAGAGTATTTTGGTTTTTGGACGCTCATACCTTAGAGACATTTTGGAAGCTTTTGGATCTTGGGGTGCTTAGTTTGGCGTTCACTATCATTCTCTATCCTTTTAAAGACTTTGGCATATGATATGTAGTTGTTCTATTATGTCATTCTATTTGGAGATGTTATTCATGTATTATGTACTCTGATGTTGTAACAGATATTATTATAATGTTGTATCTGTGATATGATGCATGGTTTTCATTTTATTTCCGCTGTTATATATTCATCTAATGTTGTTATAAGCTCCATCCTCTGGAGTTCGATGTTTGAATCATTGACGGTCGAGTACAAGTGAGGTATTTGACGTCAATTTTCGAACGTTGAATTTCGGGTCGTGACACTTGCGGATTATACTATCAAAAAAACGACCATGGGTTATGCTATGGTAGGACACTCGAGTATCACATCCGGAAAACCAAAATCAAAGAGAATAATATCGATAGAATGAATCCACAATATGGCCACAAAGCGGACATCAAGCAGAAGGCACTTTCGATATCTTTACTTCCAAAATATGTATCATATAGTACCTTTTCAAATCAATTTCAAATATCATACTTATATAAAGTTTATTATATATAAGATTCCATTTTCAAATCGAATACTTTCCAAAATCAATAGTATCAAATCACACTTATATAGACTTCGATTATATAAGATTTCACTTTCAAATTGAGTACTTTTCCAAATCAATAATTTTCAAATCAACTTCATACTTAATATTTGTTTCATAGAATTTCTTCTTTTGATATAAAAATTAATCTATCCATTCTCACAATATTGCTTATATTTCTCTTTAATTTAAATTACATTCATTTCACATGTAATATTTCTCATTTAATACTACATTTATTTGCAAATCATTTCATAAGAAATTTTCTTACGTTTATAACCAATTTATTAAACTTAATTCCTTTTTATAAGACATTGTTCGAGTTTGAAGTTATCACAACTTTATTTATAACCATTTATTGCAACATCCATTTATTTCATAACAATTTACGAGTCAAGGCTTTATTTGAAATCATTTCACTTTTAATTCATATTTGCTTATTCCATTTAGTTTCACATTTACCTTTCAATTTATTTATGACACATTTCATAAATGTTAATTAAGTTTTATAAACATATTTTTCCAATATAATCACATTTACAACATTTCCTTAATCACAATTTCAATTTAAAGATCCCAATTCAAATTCTCACTTGTATATTATTACATTACATGCTAAGAATGTATACCCCAATTCTATTCATTTACTAAACATAGATATAACAAATTAAACCTTGTTTTACTTGCTTTAAAATTAAGGTTATCAATTAAACTATATAATTCAACCCAATTATCAAGTTTTATTCTCTTTAATACACCATTATTAAACTAGTGTTTAGTCCATTAATTCAATCAACAATAATTAACCAATGTTTATAATTTGATTAAATACAACAAGTCGACAAAATTGATAATAATTAAATATTACATTTCATAAATCAAACACATTACAAATAACTATATTAGTCATAAAATATTATTCCTTTATATATATCATATAATATTAGGAGAACTGATTTCATTTCATAATTTATACAAAACATTTTTATACCACTAACAAATACGCGCTCTCGTATATACACTCAGACAACTCACTCTAGGGTATTACTACCCTATCCCTAATGAGTTAACCCAACATGTTAAGGTATGTCTAAACCAAACCTCTGATACCAACTGTAACGACCCACCTTTTTAAATGGTTTAAATCGACAATAAACTACACATGTCTAATTCAAACCATTCAAAAGGGAGAATTGTTAATAGGGTAAATAAGAAAATAAAAGAAAAGGAGGAAAATATAAAACACAGAATCTCGCAGCAGAACGACAAAATATAATAATAAAATAAACAGTTCATGAAGCTGTTTTACAAATAACATTTGTTTACACTTTTACAATTCAAGTTAGAGTTATACATACATCAGAAATAAAAAAATAATGCAGCGGAACACAGAATGTAGTGGAATAATAAATAACAATAATATAGTGATCTTCGTCTTTGTCCTTCAGAAAATAGTCTTCAATACACTGAAAAGCTCAGACTGACCCGAGCGTAATGAAAAGCAAAACACTCGAGTCAGAACTAAAAGATCTTATGTAAGTCAAATGAAAATAAATAAAATAGAAATATTAGTGCAATGGTTTCATAGATGTTACGGGATTTTCATCTCCTATCAAGCGTACAACGTGAATATAATTATTTAAAAGGTTTCAAATAATTCGAAATATCAATCTTAATCATCTAACTAAAACAAATCCGAAGTTTAACTTAAACCTTTTAAATACTTCAATTGCAATGCATAAACCAAATTCAAGAATTTATATGAATATATATATCATTTCAACCAGTATCTAAAATTAAAATTTTCAAATCAATGAAAACCGCTTGGGTTTATCATTTCAACCAAAAATTATTAATCTATAAGATCATTCGGGTATGTATCATTTCAATCCATAGTGATAACAGAGATATAGGCATAAATAAATATCAATCATCCAAAATTTCAACCAATAATATCAATCACAATCAACATCCAAATTAGGAAATAAATCACAACAATTAATTGGCTATCATTATTAGGTGTTTGTCTAAAAATTATATTCAATATTAATTAGATGGCTATAAAATTCAATATTAATTCAAATTTAATCCAAATGACAAATTAAAACACCAAACAGAAATTAATAAACTTCTAATCACATTATAAATCTAATTTAACCAATATAAGATAATTTAATAGTTGTGAGTGGGTTAAAACACTCACCTTTGATTTGTCGATGATTAAAATCCAATTAAATGCCCAAATTTGAACAGCGCACAAGCCAGAAACTAGGTCATCTTTAAGAAAATATACGGGCCAGCATATTGCTGAATCTATAAAAATGACTAACGAGAATGTTGTTGCAAATTCTTAATTATTTTCTCTCCACTTTCAAAAAAAGAATCACTTAAAAAGCTTCTGTCAAGAGGTAGTTATGGTCAAAACAAATAGAGGTTTTTTTTGAGTTGAAAATCTGTGTTCAAATATACTACGAAAAGATTTGAGTTTTTTTACATAGAAAATTAAGGAATTTGAAGAACTGATCTAAATGAAAGTTTAAGCCACTAGAAAAATAAATGGTTTGAAAAAATGACACAATAATTTGGTTAATTTCTAAAGGAGATATGATTGATACAATATGGGGTATTTTCATTTAAAATTGGATCTGAGAAAGGACTTGGAAAATGGAGTTTTTAATATAGAAATATTCGAAATAGAAAGAAAAGTTCAACAACAAAGTAGTTGCCATTGAAATTATACACGGTTTCGAAAATATATATATATATATATATATATATATATTATTTGGAGTAGTCTAGTGGAATATAGAAGCCATGGAAATAAGGGGAAGGAAGAGGGAAAAAGGGATGGGAAAAAGAGAAAGAAAAGAAGAGGAAAGGTGGGGCTTTGGCTATGGGTTGTGGGTGGTGATGGAGGCGGGTAGCGGTAAGAAGAGCGAGGTAAGCTACGATTTTGAAGGAGGAAAGATGGAATTTGATTTGGAGATTTAGGAGTTTTGAAGTTTGGAGTTTTCTGTAGATTTGAGGAAGAAGAAGAATAGTAAGCAGAAATTTCTCAAATGAGGAATTTTTTTTAACATACTTGGTTTTAGTTAGATAGGAAAATAGAAAGTCAAAATGCGAGAAAAGGAACGAACCAAAGTCTTTTACGTTTCCTAAGATCTCTTGGTTTACTAGGAGCCCATTAGTTTAAAACAACCTAATAAAACTTAATAAAAAAACGAACACAAATATATACTGTAAATGAAAGAAATAAGCTGCAGGTTATTTAATAATTAGGAAAATAAGGAGACAAAAATAAATGTCATGTTTTATTTTGAAAGCTTCAGGCATTAATAATGTGTAAAGAAACATACGTAGAAATGGAAAAGTTTGCGAACCAAAGGAAAGTGAAATTTTATATACGCGAAAACGAGGTGGCAAAAATTAAATACAAACTAAAAGTTTAGGCTCATGTATTAAACAGAAGGACAAATAAACAGATCAAGTATTAATAATGAAATAACTATTTTGAAACGTACATGCAACAATTAATAACAAAAGAAACGAAGGGACCGTGTACATTGCACAACTCTTTTGAAATTCAGTTGGTGAAACGTAACAAAATTAACTTCATTAACTCAAATAATATTCCAATTTGTACCCATTATTTTTTTATCTATGCATAATAAATAAAAGTGCTTACACTAAAATGAAAATGTTCAATTTGGTTTTTCCAAAATGGTCTTTTATTTCCAATAAAACATCCTTTCTGTTTGACACAAAAGGTGCGTTATTTTTATTAAATCTATTAATTGCAATCAAAGTTTTCTTCCCTTCTAATTGAAATATTTCAATTACATTAAGTGCAATTACTCACAAAGTTAAATATCAAAATAGACATCTAAAATGGATGAAAAATATAATAATTATTTCCTTTATTTATTTAAATAAGTTTATAAATTTGTTGTTTATATAGCAGAGTGATAAATAACTTACTTAAATAAATTATTTTTCTACTCTTGTAATCCATCTATATGCTAAAACACAATTCAAATTTGCATATGTTTTCTTCCTTTAAATCAATCATTCTGTTCTTTATTTTAATGTAATTAAACCTGCATTCACAAATGAAACGTTCATTTTATTTGATATGAACGTTCTTTCATTAAATCAACTTTCCCTATATTTCCACAAAACATAAGCTATGATTAATTACACCTATTAATTTACAATTTGGTGTACTCACTACCATTAACTGAAATTATTCAATTACATTAATTTCAATTGTTTACAAAGATGAATTTCAAAATGGACAAAACAAATATAATGAAAAATAGAACAATTATTTCCTATCTAATAGTAATTTAAACATATTATACACTATTGGATACAAATATGAATTATAGATTTCTTACTAAATAATAGTTTCTCATCTCTACAGTCAATCTTTAAGCTACCAAACATTTCAAATAAGAAAACATATGATTTCTTCTTTTATAAAGAAACATTTATTTTTTTTTGTTAACATTTATCATTCCCGTCAATTAAAAATTTACAATTGTTCACTCAAACCAATGTTATTAAAATACACACTAGCATTTTTTATCATCCTTACATTATTTCAGACATGTTTCTTTAGTAGAAATTTTACTTAAGCTCATAACTTGTATTATAATTTATTTTGTATCAGTAAAATCTTAATTTTTTGGTTTTTTAACAATTTTTTTAAAAAATCTTATTTAATTTAGTACTTTTAAATGTTTAAAAGTACGGGTCATTACAATATTGAATTTAACAATTTAATTATTCGATATCCAATAAATTTCAATATTGGATTTTTTTTAAAATGAATTTTAGTTATCAAAATCATTTTATTTCCGTTTAAATAATTCACAATTATTATTTAACTTCAGTTATTGATTGTAAACCCAATTAATATATATTATATCATTTCAATCCCGTTATCGCCAAAACTTCAAAATTAATTTATTTCAAAATTTTAATCAAGTTCATATCCAATAGCTTACATTCAAAATCATTAAAATTTTAATTTTTAACCATTTTTTTATATTTGCATTAAGTTTAATTATTTAAAATATTTAAAAATACAGGTCGTTACAATTATTCTTAAATAATTAATCATTCTATTTATAAACATATTAACTATATGCAAATAACTTTTAAACGATATTACGATAGCTAAATAACTTTAAAATAATATTAATACGATTATATAACTTTAAAACAATTTTAATATAATTAAATAACTTTTAAAGAATATTATTATAATTATATAGCCTTGGATTAATATTTATAGTTTTATAACTTAAAACAATATTAATATGTTCAATTAACTTACAACAATATTAATATGTTTAATTGTCTTAAACAATCTATGACGACCCAGCTTTCTGACCACTGGGAACGATAATTAATACATCCATGGTATTCATGTGTCATTGCCCAAGCATCCAAAAGATGAATTGTCGTGGGGTAAAATAAAGAACAGAACATAAAATCTCACAATGAAACTGTTAAATAGAACATAATAGTAATATCGTACATAAGGCTACTCCCTAACTTGGAGTTATTAAAGTTATACAAAAGTACTACAATTAGCTTAGGCAGTTATAACAACCTGCCTGAACATATGATGAAACAAAATACACTTATAAGAACTAAACAAACAGCGGAAGCATACTACTAAACAGATAAAGGCCTTCTGCTTGAACGTCGTCTTCAAAAGAGCCCATAAAAGACCTGCTACTCTCAGACTACTCAAATATAATTAAGTACCCCAGATTTTAGTGAAAACAAACAACTCAAGCCAGACAATATGTTTGGTATGAGTAAAACTCTAAGTAATAAGTGTAATTAAACAACCACATGTGAGACCATGCCGCCAAACACGGAACGAGTTTCCTCTCACAAGAAAAACATCCAAATATAAAGAATGGATACAAATAATTAACATCAAGAAGTGTGCTATACTCTTCCCGATGTAATTAAGCAAACAAATTTGAGGGTTCGAATCAATAAAGAAAGGAAATTCACCAACAATGACTAGGAGAGTGCACCCCTTTACTAAAAGTATACCTCTAGAATATATACTTGAGAACTCCGACGGCTCTTGGAAACCTCCAAGCCGGACCCCGCCAACTGTTACCGAGAATTCAAGTATTTCACATCTCAATTTGCATAACCGAATCCAATCAAGAGTGGATGTGAAAATACCCTAATGGAAGCAACCCCACAAAGCTTAGCAACTACTCACGCTGCGGGTTTAGTCATTTTCGACAAAGAATAACAAAGCTCAAATCATCAACACATCGTCTTAGAATGAAGAAAAACAAAGAAGGCTAAGGTATTCGATAGTCGACAAACCGACTATCGAAGAAAATAAAATGATCGTATATGGATAGTAAACCTTATATTCCTACCACTACTCGTCGATTTCAAACTTATACTATTTCTTGGTTAAAAATGAAGTCGGGCGAGTGAAGGTAGTGTTACCTCTAGGCGTTGCCTTGACGACAATTTTTACTTTCGAGACAGTGATAAGTTTCCATACCTCAACGTTTAGTGCCATGAGTATGACTAAATTCTTTCCATATCAGCGATGTCGTTTATGAAAACTTATTTTCCATAACCGAATCAAACTTTTACTTTTTAAAACCAAACTCGTGCATGGGCTTCTCATTACAAGTTTTTGAATTTAAATAACTTTGGAAAATGATTCATTAACTTTAAAGTACCATTATCAAAATGATTTAATCACTTAAAACATCCTTATTAAATAGGTTAATTATCTTTAATTAACATTACTAAGAATAATTAATTATCTTTAAAGTTCGTTAATCGATTTGATTAATCAACTTTAAATACCCATAAGTAAAAAGGGTTAATCATTTTAATTCATCATTAATTAATTAATTAATTTTAAATCTCATTAATTAAGTTGATTAATTAATTTTAAAGCATCATTTACTAAAAAGGATTAACTAATTTAAATTATCATTAATGGAAAAGATTAATTGAATAAAACTAATTAATTAACTTTAAAAGTAATTAATTAAATGATTAATTAATTTTAAACACCATTATTAAAATAATTAATTAACTTTAATAAATTATTATTTAAGAGATTAATCAAACTTAACCAAAATAAGATAAAATGCTTAATTAATTTTAAACATCATTACCAAGTAATTAATTAATTTTAAACTTATCATTATTAAAATAATTAATTATCCTTAATCCTCATTAATTAAAATAATTAATTAAATTTAAAATCATTATTAAATTAGTAAATTAATTTTAAAACCATTCATATCCAAAAACTTAATTATCTTTGTAAAGTAAAACCCAAGCTCGAAAGTAAAACAAACGATGTCGAATAGATAGTGTTTTCCGAAAGTGTCGATATAGCGGTAGTTACTATACAGCACTTTGAGAACTACTTTCATGTCATAATGATCTTCGTCAAAGCCTCACACCACATGACATAAACATGGCATGTAGGCAAAGTAAACAATATTTATGAACATAAAGAAGACATCACTTATTCAAATTTACCTCGAACAACAAAACTAGTTTTGATTACTTACTAACTACTCAAGTTGTCGACTTTTTAACAAGCAAACCAAGTAAAAAATATTACAACAAAACATCCATAATCAAGTGACTTAAATATTCATAATAATGTGAAGGGAATAAAGTTCAAAACTTTAGTTAAAAAGGCGAGCTTTACTTACCAAAAAGCTAACCAAACTGCCTAGAATTTTGTCATCTTCTAATGAATTTTTGGCTATGTTACTCTCGAAATTTGGAGAAGTCATCAAAAGAAACGTTATTGGAAATTCTTTTCTCTACAATTTAAAAAAGGAATACTCAATATGGGTTATTTTTTGGGAGATGTACTCAAAAGAAGAAGAGGTATTTTCGGACTTGAAAATCTGGGTCCGAAAATGCCCTGCAAAGAAATGGACTTTTCTCCCAATAGCTCTCGAAAATTGAAGAAATGGTGTAAAAGTGAACTGTAGCCAACTCGATTCTCTTAAATTTGAAAATAATAATTTCTTTATTAGGAGTATTTTTGAGATAGTTATGACCGTGAGAACATAAGGTAAAATTTTGTGAAGAAAATGAAAATGAGAGCATGGTGTTGCTATTTATAATCACATGAAAAGTGGCTAATTCAACTTATACCCTCCTGTCCATGGTTGCCACATGGAAATTCTGGTCTCCCTTTCCAATATGCATTTAAAACTCAAGTTTCCAAAATATCAATACATGTTTAAACATGTTTCATTTGAGGTGGCATTTTCTTTTTGTTTTAATTTTAAACTTAGGAAATTGTCATATCACCCTTTTTTTCTTAAATTATAAATAAATATTTATTATAATTTCTCAATCCTAATTTGTTTTATAAATGTTAATTTTTATGTATACTAAAATGTTCACAATGTTTCGGATAACTTTTACAAGATGTGAAGTCGAAAATTCGACATATGATTTCTGGTCATATTTTTTATTTTTCTTCGAACTAAATATTTTTGTAGACAAATTTTGAAAACCCTTTAACCATCACTAACCATTATTTTAAAGTGTTTTATTTTATTTATAAATCAATTAATTATTTAAAAATATATTAAACATGCATATTCTGAAGAGGTTAAATTACGATTGTCACACTCTCCCCCCTTTAAAGAATTTCATCCCTGAAATTAACACTTAAGGAGATAACTCAAAAAAGGGCATATATATATATATATATATATATATATATATATCATGAACCCATGCAACTTATACACAATAAATAATCATATCTCAAACAATGCATATATAATCCATACAAACAAACCTATTATAACATCAACTCAGGGTATGCTTCCCTCATACTATATGCAGTCTCCCAAGTGCAATCTCTGGGATCTGCACTCCACTGTACTTTGACCAAGTCCACAACCTTAGTCCTTAATTGTTTCTTATCTCGATCGATAATTAGAAGAGGCTATCTTACAATGGTTAAGTCAGGCTCAACTTCCACATCCTCCTGCTGAGATGGTAGAATAATCGTAGTAGGATCATGTACATACTTACGTAGACGAGATATGTGACTTCAATCTATAATAAAAGTCTACCAACCTAGTCTAGAATGAGAAAAAGGCCAATAAATCGAGGGGCTAACTTCCCTGATTTCCCAAACCTCACAACACTCTTCAATGGAGAAACCTTCAAAAACATTGAATCTCCCACTGATAACTCAAGATCCCTACGCCTTCGATCCGCATAACACTTTTGCCGGTCTTGCGCCTACTTCATCTTCCTTCGGATATCAGCTACCTTCTAACTTGCTTCTAATATGACCAAGAACAATTCTATAACCAGACATAATCTAAAATGAGGGAGAACGACATGAATGACCATAAAGAGCTTCAAAAGGGGCCATACCGATACTTGCCAGATTGTTGTTGTTGTAAGTGAATTCGATTAAGGGTAAATGATCTTCCCATGAACCTCCAAAGTCGAGAATGCATGCACACAACAAATACTCCAAGATCTGGTTCACTCTCTCTGTTTGCCCATCTGTATGGGGATGATAAGTTGTACTCAGGCTCGGCTCAGTCCCTAAGGTAGTTTGCAGCCCCTTCCAGAACCTATTAGTGAATATTGGGTCTCGGGCACTAACTATACTACAGGGAATACCACGAAGCCTCACAATCTCCCTGACAAACAAATTTGCCAGACTCTTAGCGGTCCTCGTCGGTTTTACCGGAATGAAATGAGCACTCTTGGTCAGCCGATCGATAATTACCCAAATGCCTTCGCTACCTTTTCTTGACCTAGGAAGTCCATTAATAAAGTCCATAGAGATCTGCTCCCACTTCCACTTTGGGATCTCAAGTGGTTGAAGCAGTCCAGCTGACTACTGGTGGTCACTCTTAACTTGCTCGTAATTTGCACACTAACTCACAAAGATCGAAACATCTCGCTTCATCCCATCCACCAGAAAACTCTCTTGATATCCTCAAACATCTTGGCACTCCTGGATGAAAATATAACTTTGATCGATGAAATTCGGCTAACACTTCTATTCTAAGACCATTAACATTCAAAACATAGATACGCCCGTGCACTCTCAAAATTCCTTAAGGATCAATCTCAAAACTAGAAACAATAACTTCTTGGACATCCTTCTTGAGTCAAGCCAAAAAGGGTCTTCTTCTTGATTAGCTGCGATCCTCTCCATCAATATCAGATTGACTTCTAAGTTGGAAACCATCGCACAATTCCTACTCAATGCATCTGCAACAACATTCGCTTTTCCAAGGGTGTATAGAATATTTAGATCATAAGAAGCAAGAAACTCCAGCCATCTTTGCTGCCTTAAATTCAAATCCTTCTGGGTGAAGAGGCACTTTAATAATTTGTGATCCGTGTATAACTCGAACTTTTAACCCAAAAGATAGTGCCTCCACATCTTTAATGCGAAGACAACTACCAAGAGCTCCAAATCATGCGTAGCATATTTCTTTTCATGTGGTTTTAGCTATCCACTTGCATACGCAATAAATTTCCCATTCTGCATTAACCCTGCTCCCAATCCAGTTCTGCAAGCATCCGTGTATACAGTTAACCCTTTGCTCCCATTTGGAATAGTCAAAATAGGAGCACTTGTCAATTTCTCTTTCAATTCATTGAATGCTTGATGGCACTTAGGTGAACACACAAATTTAGCATCTTTCTTAGTCAACTTCGTCAGGTGAGAAGCAATCTTCAAGAAATCTTTGATGAATATTTTATAAAAACTAGCCAATCCCAAGAAACTTTTGACCTCTATCGCATTTTCGGGCTTCTTCCAGTTTTGTACCACAACTACTTTAGCTGGATCCACTAATATGCTTTCTCCCGAAACTATGTGCTCCAGAAATCTAACTTCGGAGTTGCAGAAATGGCACTTAGAAAATTTTTCTTTCAATACAAGACTTCCTAAAGTATTTAGAATGACTTGGAGGTAATACTTGTGCTCTTCCTCTATCTTAGAAAAAACAAGAATATCATCAATAAAGACGAGAACATACTTATTAAGAAAATCTTAAAACGCTCGATTAATTAAGTCCATAAAATAAGCGGGTGCGTTAGTCAGTCCGAATGGCATGACTAATCACTCATAACAACTATCAGGGGTACGAAAAGTTGTTAAGGGCAAGTGTAGCGACCCGCAAATTTTGATTAATCAATTTATTAGTTTAATTTAAATTTTGAAATTAAATATAGGAAGAAATAAAAATTCTAGAAGTTATAATGAAGTAGATGTTAGAAATTTAAATGTAGCAATTGAAATTAAGATTTACAAATTCGAAATGTAATTGCAATCAATTGAAATTGTGAATCTTTGTCATACTTGGTTATAAGTTTAATATAAGAAACAAACAGAATATTAAATTAACTAATGAAATGTTATAATCAGAAGTATAATGGAAATGCTACTGATTTAATATAATAAGAAGGTAAGTAATAAATAAATGATTGTAAACTTTATTAAATGAATTAATGTGCAAAGGAATTGAATTAAACATGAATAGCATGAATAACATGTATATTAATAAAAGAAATTATGTAATAATTGATAAATGATGGCATTAATGAATGAAATAAGGAATGTTAGTAACAAAGGAATAATTTAAAATAAACATTTAACCAATGAATAAAAGAAAAAGGTCGTAAGAAGTAAAATGCAATTCAAATGTGATTGAAACGACTGTTTAGGTTATAAGGGAGTGTAAATAGAAATAGTGGAAAACATTATAATTTGTTAATTAAATATGGTTGTGTAATTAATACTGAAAGAAATAAAATTGGAAATAGTATTAATAAAATAATAACTAAAATGAATTGCAACTGTATGAATGGAAGTAAATTGTTATAAATGGATGTAAATATTAATTAATTACTGGAAATAAAATCTAAATGTAGGTTTGGATAGAACATAAGTGGATGCAATTAGGAAGTATGCTATTTGGTAGTAAATTTAAGGGTAGGATAGCAACTATTATAGTTTACCTAATTAATTGGTCAATGAATTTATTTGAAATAACGTTCATTTAAATGTTGAGTAAGTATAATGTCGTTATTGATTATAAGCGTTACTTTAATAATTATGATTAATTGAGAAATTAATACGAGAAGTATGTAAAGTAATAGCTAAAGAAAGTAATACGTTATAAATTGATTTTAACCTAAACTTAAGTGTAAGTTAAAGGTTGAAATTGAATCTAATCCGTTTAATTGGAAACTTATTAAAATAAATTGGATTCAATTTATAATAAAAGGGGTTATTTTAAGAAATTGAAATAAATTCTATAATGGATGAATTAAGTTACTTTAAATTGAAATGGGAATTGGTTTAAATAATTTTAAATTTATAAGTAAATCAAGATGATGAAATTTATAAATTATAGAATTTGAATTTTTAATAGTAAGTTAATTATTTAATTTATAATAGTTGGATTTATTGCAAATGAATGAAATCAAATATTTAATTATTACGTTAATTTAAAATTTTAGTTGAAATTGGGAAATATTTATGTAATAAATTTAAATCCAATGGTAAACCCTTCTATTTGAAATTAATGAATGGAATAATTATGAATTAATTTAATTTAATGGAAATTTTATCTATAATTTTGAATTTTATGAAATTGAAGATTTATATTGATTAATCATTAATAAATTGACATTTAAAATTTTTTAAATCATTGTAAATGTTTGAGAATTATTAAGTGATAAAGATTGTAAATTTTAGAATTTAAATTTTGAAATTTGATTTAATTAATTTATTTTAAATTTATTCAATTAATATAAAAGTAGCCATTTTAGCCACTGACTCGGATTTCGACGAAACCAGTGTCATCGGATCCGTGACGGTGAATTATTGCAGGGTTTCAAGTTTCGTAGCGATCGGACTTATCGTTTGATCGTACGAACGCGAAACGCCTTGAAATCGATTTGATTAAAATCAATTGAAATCAATTTGAAAATATTGATTTCAGCATAACTTATTCATACGATGGAATTTGGACGTGAAACACCTATTTCGATATATGGGTTTACCACATTTCGTTCCGGAGTCGAAACAGGCTTTTCGGGCCATATATATCGTTTAGCGCGTATGTCTAATAGATCCGATCCATTCTCTTTTTCAACTTTCTCTATAAATACCCTGCTAAACCCTAGCCTCCGCTTATTCTCATTTATCTGCGCATATGATTTCATCGGCTCCTTCTCTTCCTGAATGGATGCTAAATCTTGATCCAATTACAAATTCAAATCAAATCCAAAGCCTAAAATTCAAAGTCCTCAAAAAAATCTAAAAAAAATATACGTTGAAGCTCTCGACGAGTGTAATTCAACAGTGTGATTCTTTTTTCGTAATAGTGTTCGAATCAATCGGAAATCTCGGTCAAAGGGTTGAATCGGCGAACCCTAATCATCGAATTGGGCGTTTTTAATTTGGGCAACAATCGAAGAATTGTTTTCTGGGTATTGGAGAGTGGGGCATGTTGTGTCGTGTGGTGGTGGTCGGAGGTCGCGAAGTGGGCAGAGGCGTCGGGAAATCTCATTTTAGGGTTTCGAAACCTAGAAATTTGGCAGCCATAGGGAGTGGCCGGACTGTGGCTAACGGCGGCGGCCTTCGAGGGGGCGTCGATCGGAGCCGGTGGGGATGGAGCAGGAGGCCGGTGGCGGCGCCGGATGACGGTCAAAGTCGCATTACTGGGCATTTTTTTGGGTTTGCCTATTCTTTTGCGTGCGTTCACATGAGAGAGAGGGAAGAAATTATGGGTGACGTGGCATTTTAGTTAGGTAAGCTTGTTTTGTTTTATATTAATTTTGTTTTCAAACAATCTAACTTGAATAACTTGCGCTAACGGATTCCGTTTCACGCGCGGTTTTCCCCTCTAGGTTCGTATTGAGATTCCGGACACTTTGGCGTAGGTTTGGATGGATTCTGAGACTGCTCAATTTTTGGGTTTAAATTGGATTTAAAATTTAATTTAAATTCAAAAGGTGAGTGTTTTAACCCACTCACAACTTCTAAGATTTCTTATGTTGGTTAAATTAATTTATGATGTTTTTAAAATTTTATTTATAGCTGTTTGGCGTATATTTCATCATTTTCTCAATTAAATTGCATTTATTTAATTTACGCGTTATTTAATTCATTATTGAATTTAAAACTGCCAGTTAATTTTAATTAATTTATTCATTGCATTTAAAGCTACCAGAAAATTTTAGTTAAATTTATTATTGCATATAACCTTCTAGTTAAATTTATTTATTACTGCATATAAATTACAGTTAAACAGTTATTTAATTCATTTTTGAAAATTTAACTATTAGTAATTAATTATTAATTATTTTTGTGATTGTTTGAATTGGATGATAAATTGATGATTGATATGATGGATGAATGGATGCTGTATTTATATTGTATAAACTGCAAGTCATTATGAATTTTCATTTCATTCGGGATTGCGGTTTGAAATGATATACAACCGCATTTTTATTTTTAAATTGCGGATTGAAATGATAAATATCTATATCACTTAACCATAGGATAGAAAATTATATACAGACACCGCGGTATATATATATATATATAATTATTTTTGAAATGATTTTTCTATGGTTTTGGAAAGAATGCGGTTTAATAAATATTAAATTTTGATATATATATATAGTAAAAAAATTCTTGAATTTAGCTATGTATAAATTTGTTTCGAATTTTAAAATGAACTAAATAATGAAGTTGATTTCGTTTATGTAATATGGTTAAGAATATATTTGAAATTCTTTTGTATAAAGAGTTTATAATAACTCAAATAAAAGAAAGGTTGAAGATAAATGTGAATATGATTTGAATTAAAGTGTTTAAAAATTTTCCTCGAAAAATTTGTTTTGAAATGTAAATTAATTAAGATTTAAAGGGTATGATCTTATAACTTGATTTTTAATTAGAGGATTTAAACGAATATCAAATTTATTTAAACAATATTATCAAGTTAATTTAATTAAAAGAATGTCCTGTTATTGAAGTTTAAGGGTTTTACCTGAATAATATTTGTTTTATTAAATAAACGTTCTAAATTTTAAATAATAGGAATTGGAATTGATATATATTTAATAATCAAAGAATCCATTTTGAAATAGTGGAATATTTAAGGATTGAAATATATGAACAATAAAAATTTAAGTACTGAAATATAGAATATTTAAGCTTTGAAATATATGGGAATTAAAATGGTTTATTTGGAGGTTCAAATTTTTATTTGGGAATTTATTGGGGAATTTAAAGAAGCTGTTTATATTTTTTTAAGTAATATAGTATTTGAACCATTAAGTATTAAAAGTTATGTTTCAAAGCTATGGTTTCAAGGTATATATATTTGAAATATTATGATTTTGGGAAAGGGATATTTATAAAATAAAAACGATATCATATTGATTTGGGTTTTAAAAATATAAATGATATCGTATTTATATGGTTTGAAAGGGATATTATATTCTAGTGTTAAAGGTGTTATAATAACGTTTGGTTGTTGAAGAGACCGGGATTGGAAGTTGTCATACTCTCTGCCAACTCCGAAAACCACTTTAACAACCGTGTACGCGGTGGAGATTCCAGAATGAAGTAGGATGGTAGCGTTGTTTCCTTTGAGGTAAATACGTGGACCCAACTCCCGTGAGTTGGCATAAGGTCGATAAAACAGCAGCGATTGACGGGTTAATTGAGGTAGCACCTTTGATCGAACACATCCCTTCGATATTCTACTTTGACTTTTGGATTGATTCGGTGGCCACTTTTGATTTCTTTGATTTGGGGGTGTTGTTCGAGGTGGGAGGTAGCTGCGCTACGCGTTACCACCGATCCGGAAGTGTAATTGGTATATCTACCCTGGCATTGCCTAGTTGTGCCGTGTCACCTACCCTATCGTGCCTTGCACGAGTTTGGTTTTCTCCCGTAGCCCGTAGAGTATTTAGGGTAGTCTTCCGATCTGGAGATGCGCTGATACTGGATGGACTACTGGACTATTACATGTTAAGGTAGAAAATGTAAAGCCTTAACGCTATTAAAAAGTAAGTTTATTTTACTAATAGACACTATTATAATAGCGAAATATACTACATAGTAAATAGTTTAACGGATCCTTAGGAGATGTAAATCCCGAGCATCTCTTGAGCTACTGCACTCATATTTATTTCTGTTGATTTAGCTTACATAAGATCTTTTAGTTCTGACTCGAGTGTTTTATTTTTTCAATTCGCTCGGGTCAGTCCGAGCGTTTCAGGATTTGAAGATTTAGCTATGGAGAACGAAGACGAATATTTGTATTATTATTATTATTTACATTATTGCACTACACACTATATTCCGCTGCATTGATTTTTATTGGTAGGTGAACTCTGATATTTATTGTATAAAGAATAATCAAATGTTTTGTAAACAGTTTATGAATTGTATATTGATTATTATATTTTATCCTTCCGCTGTGAGATTCTGTTTTGCTTTTTTTTTCTCCTTTGTTTTTCTTATTTACCCCATATCAATCCGCCCTTCCATATGGTTTGAATTGGCACGTGTGTCGATTTAAAGCGTGCGAAAAGGTGGGACGTTACACTAAAAGAAAACCTACCTTTGGTTGCAATTATTGGTAGCGTTTGTAGTGTAAGTGCTACCAATACTACATAAGTATATTTTTAATGTTTTGCGGTGTAATTTTATGGTTTGGCTCTTGTCACGTTTTTTAGGAATGTTTCCCTCCCGTGTTTCCTTTTTCCCTCCAACGTTTCACTTTTTCCCTCTTTCCCTAAAAATTTCCCTCTAGAACTTCAGAGATCGCCTCGGTCAATCTCCCCTCCGCTGGTTTGAATATCGATCAAATCTCCCCTCCGCTGTTTGAATATCGATCGAAACTCCCTCCGCTGGTCAATAGAGATCCCCAAAATCAACCACTAGTGTGACGCCCCACCTCTATGCTCGCAATAACAAAGAGTATTAAAAGAAATACTGTCCGTTATTATGAAGAATAAGGCTGGATAGGAGCGGCCATCCGTAGTTAGGACTTACACTAGTATTGGTTATCTCGATAGGAGTGGTATATATTTTTATTTTTCATATCTTATTTATTTACTCCCATCGACATACCCAATTCTAGTATAAAACGAACTACGATGGTTCATAATAGTTTAGGACAATATATATAATACTAACACAGATAAAGTAAATGCGGAACACAAATATAACAGAAAGTCTCATATATATATATAACTGATGTCAGTTGATATACATGTGATACAATACATATGATACAACTACACTGTCGACTCTGGAAGTTACATATACTAGTACATTATCGTGAATAATATACATGAATATACACCATCCTATACAAATTCACTGACTACTAAAATGACAACGACTACTCCAAAAGATATGAAAAGACTTCATAACTCTAGCAGCAACCCAAAGTAAGATATCAACAACCTGTAAATACTCGGTCTGACCCGAGTATTAAATTCAAAAGAAAATAATACACGGGTCAGTCTAATTCAAACTCAGTTTTTAGTGCACAGAAGCAATAATAATTAAATAATGAATAGACGACAGTCACAATAAATCTCGTCTATCCGATCCTTAAATAAAGAAATCGGATAACGATAAATATAACACATAATAGTGTTAAACAACAAATCAGCAAATTCAAATCATCAACAAAGATAAGTTAAAAAGATTACCAAAGAAGATAATTTAGAAAACCACAGAGTTGCCTAAACGGCAAATAACGACAAGATTCAATTATTAAATAAATAATTAGAAACTCATAATCTAATTATCAAAAAGATAATTAGATATCGACAAAATCATTAAATTAAACCAAATAAAAATATGATTCAAAACATATTGAAGTGAGTAAACGAAACAGTCAAACAATTGAAATATCAATTAAAACGACAATTCGAGTAGGGCTGCAGTACACGCACGTGTATACTGCCTCGCCGCTACGGCATATGTGATATGCAAAATATCAATAAATCAAAACAAAATAGAATATCATAAAAGCCATACCGTGTGGCTGCAGTTCACGCTTGCGTGCACTGCCTTGCCACAATAGAACGTTAATTCTGTGTGGCTGCAGTACACGCACGCGTGTACTGCCTCGCCACTTCAGTCTAAGAAATAGAAATCAGCACAAGGTCAAATCCAAGCGATTAGCTAGATTCAACTCAGGTGTATATTCAAATGAAATAGTGACATGATGAAGCAGTGCAAACAAAATTATGCTCCAACACAAAATGGTTCACATGCATGCTAATATCAAACTAAGGTCTGTAACAAAATTACATGCATGCAAACTCAATTGTACACAATAACGAACTGCACATGTACAAAATAAATCAGACGTGCAACATGGAACTGCAAAAGATACGACAGGTATACCACGGTGAAACTGGACAGTATTCTCAAAATGCATGAACAAAGCATGTTACAGGTCTTACAATGTGGATGGACAATCCTCTATATGCAACATCAACCAGGATAAAGCCAAACTCAAAAACATTAGCTAACCAATTATTTACCAAACTAAACATACTTATATAAATTATAAATGTTAGCATGTAGAACATCAAACAATCCTGATCACCGTCGTAAATGCATTGGTAACTACCATGGTAAAAACGGTAGAGATATAACTAGAAGTAAACAAAGGGAATCGTACTTATTTACCTCATGACTGGGACAGTAAATTATAAGCTAAATTGTTTTAGTTCAACCTAGCCGATTTCAAAGAACAGATAACTGTATGCCTACACATGACTGCAAGTAAATATTATAAGCCTTTACCTCCCTCTTCATTCAACAGTACCATTCCTAAACAAAACTTATATGAAAACAATAATGTTTCTGTTAAATATAACTGGGTAGTCCAAACTCAATTAGGAAATATATATGAACATGAAGACAGCTACCTCATAATGGAACAAACGATGGTGCAACAGCCTTGTCATCAAAGACCAGACTCAAATCAACCTCAAATATACAAAAGGAGATGCAACTAAACCAACAGCATCAAGTGTCAATGAAGCACAATGAACAGAACAAAAGTCAACAGGCAAACCAAGATAAAAACTATACGCGGTTCACAATCAAGGCAACTCCGTGAAGACCAAGGTAACAAGAACGCCTTGATAATCAGAGAATCGAACCAAGCTAGAAATCAAAACTGTATTATTCAAGTAAATTGAAAAGTCAATAATAAATCACCAGCATCGAAATCAACCTCAGCAAAAGCAATTCGAGACTGTGGTGACCAAGTAAAGTAACCAAGTCACGAATCAACCCCAAGAGTATCAGGTATCAAATGATACAAATTTTCAACGAATCAATGGTTCAACAGATCCAAACTAGAATAACGGCTGAAGACAACAAGAACGAACGAAACCAAATAGCCGAAGATTGAAAAAAATCAATGAATTCGTCAACATCGAAACCAGATCAAAATGCCGATGCAAAATACTGAGGTTTGAATTAAAATGTGAGTGAAACCACTCACCTAGTTTCGAAGAACCCAAAGATCGAACATCGGGATTGAAGCCGCGGTATCACGAAGGCGCGCGAATACTAACAGCCATTTTCGATCGAGCAACAAAGATCGGCGACTTCAGAACCAAAGCCCTAATTTGGACAGAGGAACGAACGAATTAAACGCAGCTGCCATTATTAATTTTCTCGTTTATTTTGGTGTAGGGTTTCGAATGAAAAAGTGAAAGAAAGGGGAACGGGTCGAATTGGAATAAAAAGGGAACGACCAAATTTTTTATGAAGGAGATAGTGTGTTTTTTTTTTTCAAAGAATTCAAACAGGATTCAAAACTCAAATTAGCAATTAGCCGACAGATTAATAGTCTAATGACGATAATAAAATAATTGCAAAATCCTGGGTTGTTACAGACTCCCCTCCTTATAAAAATTGCGTTCCCGCAATTTTCATAATTAAGGTCGTCAATAACAAGCATTTTTTTCTAACATAAACTGGTTAAGCTAGAAAAAAATAAAGGTCAGGAACACAAACGCCAAAGAAATCATTTAATTCTCTAAAAGAAATTCACAATTTCTCAACAAAATCTAACTATCAATTAGATAATCAGAAAACAACAAAACTGAATGAATTCAATCATCAGCAATATTCAATTATCAATTACGATAATTAGAATACAGAAATCACAAAACAGCAATATATACTATCGATACGACAATTAGAAAACAGCAAAATCTAATTATCAACAAAGATAATTAGAAAACAAAATTCGCAAATCGCAAACTGCCAATATCTAGTTATCCAACAGATAAATAGAAAACACGAACTACATAATCTAGAATCAATTAGAGACTAGAGAATCTTATAATCAGCAAAATTAGCAATTACCTAATTATCAAGACAAAAATCAGAAATCTCAGATCAACTAATATTTAATTATCACAATCGATAATCAACTTTTAAATCAACAAATATTTAATTATCACAATCGATAATCAAATCTCAAATATCTAATTATCACAAACGATAATCAACTTTTAAATCAACAAATATTTAATTATCAAAACGATAATCAAATTTCTCAAATCAACAAATATTTAATTATCACAAACGATAATCAAATCTCTCAAATCAACAAATATTCGATTATCAAAACGATAATCAGAAACAACAAGTATTCGATTATCAAAAACGATAATCAAGATCAACAAACATCCGATTATCAAAACGATAATCAGAAACAACAAATATTCGATTATCAAAAACGATAATCAAGATCAACAAATATCCGATTATCAAAACGATAATCAGAAACAACAAATATTCGATTATCAAAAACGATAATCAAGATCAACAAATATCCGATTATCAAAACGATAATCAGAAACAACAAATATTCGATTATCAAAAACGATAATCAAGATCAACAAATATCCGATTATCAAAACGATAATCAGAAACAACAAATATTCGATTATCAAAAACGATAATCAAATCAACAATTATTCGATTATCAAAAACGATAATCAAATCAAAAAATATTCGATTATCAAAAACGATAATCAAATCAACAATTATTCGATTAGTCGATGTTTTATATGTGCTTTGAGTCTATACTAAAGTTTTGAAATTATGATGAAATTTTTTAAATAGCTTTATTTAAAAATAAAAGTGAAATTGTACTTTGATGATTCGATTGATTTGTGTTCTGTTATCAGAGTTGCGCAGCGGAAGCGTGGTGGGCCCATAACCCACATGTCCCAGGATCGAAACCTGGCTCTGATACCAACTGTGACGCCCCACCTCTATGCTCGCAATAACAAAGAGTATTAAAAGAAATACTGTCCGTTATTATGAAGAACAAGGCTGGAAAGGCGCGGCCATCCGTAGTTAGGCCTTACACTAGTATTGGTTATCTCGATAGGAGTGGTATATATTTTTATTTTTCATCTCTTATTTATTTACTCCCATCGACATACCCAATTCTAGTATAAAACGAACTACGATGGTTCATAATAGTTAAGGACAATATATATAATACTAACACAGATAAAGTAAATGCGGAACACAAATATAACAGAAAGTCTCATATATATATAACTGATGTCAGTTGATATACATGTGATACAATACATATGATACAACTACACTGTCGACTCTGGAAGTTACATATACTAGTACATTATCGTGAATAATATACATGAATATACACCATCCTATACAAATTCACTGACTACTAAAATGACAACGACTACTCCAAAAGATATGAAAAGACTTCATAACTCTAGCAGCAACCCAAAGTAAGATATCAACAACCTGTAAATACTCGGTCTGACCCGAGTATTAAATTCAAAAGAAAATAATACACGGGTCAGTCTAATTCAAACTCAGTTATTAGTGCATAGAAGCAATAATAATTAAATAATGAATAGACGACAGTCACAATAAATCTTGTCTATCCGATCCTTAAATAAAGAAATCAGATAACGATAAATATAACACATAATAGTGTTAAACAACAAATCAGCAAATTCAAATCATCAACAAAGATAAGTTAAAAGGATTACCAAAGAAGATAATTTAGAAAACAACAGAGTTGCCTAAACGGCGAATAACGACAAGATTCAATTATTAAATAAATAATTAGAAACTCATAATCTAATTATCAAAAAGATAATTAGATATCGACAAAATCATTAAATTAAACCAAATAAAAATATGATTCAAAACATATTGAAGTGAGTAAACGAAACAGTCAAACAATTGAAATATCAATTAAAACGACAATTCGAGTAGGCCTGCAGTACACGCACGTGTATACCACCTCGCCGCTACGGCATATGTGATATGCAAAATATCAATAAATCAAAACAAAATAGAATATCATAGAAGCCATACCGTGTGGCTGCAGTTCACGCTTGCGTGCACTGCCTTGCCACAATAGAACGTTAATTCTGTGTGGCTGCAGTACACGCACGCGTGTACTGCCTCGCCACTTCAGTCTAAGAAATAGAAATCAGCACAAGGTCAAATCCAAGCGATTAGCTAGATTCAACTCAGGTGTATATTCAAATGAAATAGTGACATGATGAAGCAGTGCAAACAAAATTATGCTCCAACACAAAATGGTTCACATGCATGCTAATATCAAACTAGGGTCTGTAACAAAATTACATGCATGCAAACTCAATTGTACACAATAACGAACTGCACATGTACAAAATAAATCAGACGTGCAACATGGAACTGCAAAAGATACGACAGGTATACCACGGTGAAACTGGACAGTATTCTCAAAATGCATGAACAAAGCATGCTACAGGTCTTACAATGTGGATGGACAATCCTCTATATGCAACATCAACCAGGATGAAGCCAAACTCAAAAACATTAGCTAACCAATTATTTACCAAACTAAACATACTTATATAAATTATAAATGTTAGCATGTAGAACATCAAACAATCCTGATCACCGTCGTAAATGCATTGGTAACTACCATGGTAAAAACGGTAGAGATATAACTAGAAGTAAACAAAGGGAATCGTACTTATTTATCTCATGACTGGGACAGTAAATTATAAGCTAAATTGTTTTAGTTCAACCTAGCCGATTTCAAAGAACAGATAACTGTATGCCTACACATGACTGCAAGTAAATATTATAAGCCTTTACCTCCCTCTTCATTCAACAGTACCATTCCTAAACAAAACTTATATGAAAACAATAATGTTTCTGTTAAATATAACTGGGTAGTGCAAACTCAATTAGGAAATATATATGAACATGAAGACAGCTACCTCATAATGGAACAAACGATGGTGCAACAGCCTTGTCATCAAAGACCAGACTCAAATCAACCTCAAATATACAAAAGGAGATGCAACTAAACCAACAGCATCAAGTGTCAATGAAGCACAATGAACAGAACAAAAGTCAACAGGCAAACCAAGATAAAAACTATACGCGGTTCACAATCAAGTCAACTCCGTGAAGACCAAGGTAACAAGAACGCCTTGATAATCAGAGAATCGAACCAAGCCAGAAATCAAAATTGTATTATTCAAGTAAATTGAAAAGTCAATAATAAATCACCAGCATCGAAATCAACTTCAGCAAAAGCAATTCGAGACTGTGGTGACCAAGTAAAGTAACCAAGTCGCGAATCAACCCCAAGAGTATCAGGTATCAAATGATACAAATTTTCAACGAATCAATGGTTCAACAGATCCAAACTAGAATAACAGCTGAAGACAACAAGAACGAACGAAACCAAATAGCCGAAAATTGAAAAAAATCAATGAATTCGTCAACATCGAAACCAGATCAAAATGCCGAAGCAAAATACTGAGGTTTGAATTAAAATGTGAGTGAAACCACTCACCTAGTTTCGAAGAACCCAAAGATCGAACATCGGGATTGAAGCTGCGGTATCACGAAGGCGCGCGAACACTAGCAGCCATTTTCGATCGAGCAACAAAGATCGGCGACTTCAAAACCAAAGCCCTAATTTGGACAGAGGAACGAACGAATTAAACGCAGCCGCCATTATTAATTTTCTCGTTTATTTTGGTGTAGGGTTTCGAATGAAAAAGTGAAAGAAAGGGGAACGGGTCGAATTGGAATAAAAAGGGAACGACCAAATTTTTTATGAAGGAGATAGCGTGTGTTTTTTTTTCAAAGAATTCAAACAGGATTCAAAACTCAAATTAGCTATTAGCCGACAGATTAATAGTCTAATGACGATAATAAAATAATTGCAAAATCCTGGGTTGTTACAACTAGAGCATCGATTGATTCTGCTGGTTGAATCTACTCTTCGTTGTTATAGATCGCCTCGGTCGAATCTGTTGCTGCTGATCATCAGCATCTCCTCGGTGGAATCTCCTCTTCGCTTTGTTCACAAGGCCCGACTCTACAAATACAAGTATTTGTTGTTTGCAGTTCAACTCCTCTTGCTTCGTTTTTAACAAAGTAAGTTGTCTCCACCATTGAATATCTTGTAGAAATTACAGTTTATTTATTGGGCATAAACTTCTTTGATTATGTCCTGATTTCGCATTCATTGGTTATTGGCTGTACTTGATCCATTTGTTCTTATTTATGTTTTAGGTTGAGTACTTAATTCACCCTAAGTTATTTATTTGTATGTTTCTTTCTTCCATATTGTAAACGATGCAGTTTATAAATTTATTGAAAATTTGCTTTACTTTTCAGCAGTTCATATTTTATAGGTTTGGTTGAAGTAGTTAATTTTCATACAGTACACTTTTGCTATGTTAGGTATTCAATTAAACATTTTCTAGTTAGTATAGGGAAAACAAAAGAATCAATATAAAATACTTAATATTTCAAAGCTTTATACAACAATTTTTTTTCATGTATAACATGTATAGGTACATGTTATACTGTAAACAATAATAGAGATAAAGTTGTCAAATGAAATCAAATCAGTAACCACGTATTTTGAAGGATTTTCACAACATACTGCAAGTATGGAATTCATTATGCATATATTGTGACAATGCTAAGAAGTTCTTTTTTCCTCTTTTTTTTTAATCGGTGAAAATGAAATTATGGGTGAAATGAATTGAATGTGGCTTGACATACAATGATACAAATAGATATACAAATAAATTCTTATTTAACAACAGATAAGTACATAAATAGAATTAATAAACAAAAAAAGACAAACTTGGGATACAAAAAGTCGAAATTTCAAAGCAATTGCAGTTTGATATCTGAAAATATTGGAATAACAAACATTATCCTAATTTTTAAGGACCAGTTCATTTGTTTTTTGAATAACTGGTAAACAAATCTATAATTTTAACAAAAGCCAGCCTACCAACGATCACTGGTTGAATAATGGGTACAAGATCAGCATCTTTTAGACTTTTAGTAAAAGCAACGTATAATTTTCCAGAAATATACTGGTTGTGTGCAAAATGATACATGTCCACTCTAATCACTCCTATTCACGATTGGCCAAACTATATTTGACAATTCTGTAATTTTATCATAAAGTTGGCAGGCTAGCGTTTGACAAAACTATATTGGAGAATTTGGCCATTCTGTAATTTTATTGATAATTAAAATTTCCATTAACGGTTAAATAGGGTTGTTTCAGTATTAGTGGCAGGCAGATGTATGCTTAACCTATATTTCTGTACTGTTCCCCAGTCATTCTCATAGGCCATAGGAGATTGCAAATAGTTTAGGCTTCTATTTTGTCCTTGTCTTTCCACACTGCTAGCGTTGTTGTACAATACACGCAGTATCTATACTAATACTTCCAAACATATATTATCTTGTTTCAAATCCCATAGATATACTTTATGGAATACCATAAATATAAAGCTATATTTCAATTCCTAATTGTTTTCTTTATGATATACTTTATGATATACTGTAAGTACAATGTGATATCGTCCTACCAATTGTTTTCTTTCAATTCCTAATTTCACTGTACATTTCAATTATATTTGTCATCTGCTATAGATTTCATTCCAAAATACATATTAACCTATCTTCTATTAGTTATGACCAAATCATTCCAATGTGGATTTTCCAATAGTGAAAATCAGTTTGCATGTTCCATATTTTTTTTAGTATGCAATTACTTTGTCATTTAAAATTTGTGACTTTTAATGATGAAAATTGTTTAACTTGCTTATTTTTTAAAAAGAAAACCGGTTTCATATTTTTTCTTCTTTTTATGAACATCAATTTTGTTTTCTCTCTAGCTATGAAGTATAGAAATTTAATATGAGTTTTTTTCAGGTCAAATTTGCATTTCAAAGCAAAAAGTCGATTAGGCATATTTTTTGGATGCAATTATCATTGTTTCTATGTGATTTTGTTTAATAGTTGAATTGTAAAATGTTTGTGCTTTTCATAATTGTATCTTTCTGGATGATATCAATTCCATTTGCCTATGGAATTTTTAGAGTCTCTCTACAAAATTTACGGTCTTTCTTTTTTAATGCAAACTAGTCTGTAAGATATTATCTTTCCACTTATCTTTCGACTTTAGGTATTGTCATTTCATTTTTTTTTTTTTTGAGTAATTCAAGTTTTGAATCATTTGTGGTTTGAGCTTTACATATTGTCTTTTTGGGTGACAATTTTATTTAGTCTCGTCGTTGCATTTTAGCTACTCTAAAGTACTTCTACATAACTTGCAGTTATTCAAAAGTGCACAGTGGATTGGATTTATAAAAGATTTTCGAATATTGTGCTTTAAAGACAGTTTAACTTCTATGTATACTTGTAAATAGAATTTGGACAACCTTCCAAATATGGTGATTTTATCAAAATTATGAGATTTACTAAATATTTTATTTTGGCAGTAGATTAATTAGGCTTCTAAGTTGAAAATTAGGATAATGTTTGTTATTCCAATATTTTGGGATTCAGACAATTTATAATTTTCACAAAAGTCTTAGCCAACCAACGGTCACTGATTGAATAATGGGTACAAGATCAGCATCTTTTAGACTTTTAGTAAAAGCAACGTATAATTTTCCAGAAATATACTGGTTGTGTGCAAAACAATACATGTCCACGCTAATCACTCCTATTCACGATTGGCCAAACTATATTTGACAATTCTGTAATTTTATCATAAAGTTGGCAGGCTAGCGTTTGACAAAACTATATTGGAGAATTTGGCCATTCTGTAATTTTATTGATAATTAAACTTTCCATTAACGGTTAAATAGGGATGTTTCGGTATTAGTGGCAGGCAGATGTATGCTTAACCTATATTTCTGTACTGTTCCCCAGTCATTCTCATAGGCCATAGGAGATTGCAAATAGTTTAGGCTTCTATTTTGTCCTTGTCTTTCCACACTGCTAGCGTTGTTGTACAATACACGTAGTATCTATACTAATACTTCCAAACATAAATTATCTTGTTTCAAATCCCAGAGATATACTTTATGGAATACCATAAATATAAAGCTATATATGATGTATTGTATCAGAGATTCTTTGTGATACTTTACTTAAACAGGTACATGGTATAGCGATGGAAAATGATTGGGTGTATTCAAACAGGTGGCTATATAAACTTGACTTAAAGTGTATTTTTAGAATCAACACATATATGTCAATATTAAAACTCAATTTTTTTATGTGTTTAATTTTTGTCATAGGACTAGTACAGAGTACCGACAAGGAGCTTTGAATTTTATGCATGTGGCAAAGAGATATTCGAGAAATGTGGAGAAAATTTTGTGCCCATGCACAAGTTGTCGAAATCTTAGTCGTCGGGATGACCACATCATCGTTGAGCATTTAATTATAAGAGGAATGGGTCCCATATATAAGAGAAGTACATGGTATAGCTACGGCGAGCAAATAAATGTGGATAAAAAAACAAAGTCTTTTGACACATATGACTTATTCAAGATGATTCATTATGAAGATGAAGATTTTATGAATCATGATTTTTTTGCTGATGATAAGGATAATGTTGATTCCCAAGGAAGAGAAGAAGAGTTACTTAAGAATTTCGAAGATGAGGAAACTCCACTGTATCCTGGTTGTACAACTCATACAAAATTATCTGCCATCACCATCTTATATAATCTTAAATGTGAGACTGGTTTGTTTGATACTGGGTTTGACAAGCTTCTAAATGTGCAACAATTGTTTTTGACGAAAGATAACGTACTTCCTAAAACTTTATATGAAGTAAAGAAATTTCTAAAAGTTTTTGACATGGGTTTTGAAAAGATACATGCTTGTGAGAATGACTGTTGCCTTTTCAGAAAAGAATGCAAAGGTTTAAATACTTGTCCAAAATGTGGTTCTTCAAGATGGAAGATAAATCAAGATACCAAGGAGATTATACAAGGTGTTCCAGTTAAAGCGTTGAGATATTTTTCAATAATTCCAAGATTTAGAAGGATGTTTAGATCTCAAAAGATGGCTGAAGATTTAAGATGGCATTTCAATAATAGAAGCAATGATGGAAAGATGCGTCATCCTATGGATTCTATGGCATGGAATATGGTGGACGAACGATGGAAATCTTTTTCAGTTGATCCATGCAATCTTAGACTTGGTCTTGATACAGATGGATTCAATCCATTTTCTGTGTTGAGTTCAAAATATAGTTGTTGGCCGGTGATGCTTGTGACATACAATCTCTCATCCATGTTGTGTATGAAGAAGGAAAATATCTTGTTAACATTGCTTATTCCAGGTCCAAAACAGCCCGGTAACGATATTGATGTATATTTGGCGCCTTTAATTAAAGATTTGCATTATTTGTGGAGTAATGGAGTTGATGCTTATGATGCATTTAGTAAAACGTTATTTAAAATGAAAGCAATCTTGCTATGGACAATAAATGATTTTCCAGCTTATGGAAATCTTGCTGGGTGTTGTGTGAAGGGAGAAAAAGCTTGTCCATTGTGTGGTGTTAGTACTCATCATCGTTGGTTGAATTATAGTCGAAAGATTGTCTACATGGATCATAGAAGGTATTTGCCTATGTCAGACTCACGGAGGAAACAAAAGGCTTGGTTTGATAACACCGTGGAGAACGGTAATGCTCCTAGAATTTTAACCGGAAGAAATATTTCTGCATTGTTAAAAGATTTTCCAAATGATTTTGGAAAACAGAAGGAAAAGAATAAAAAGAAGAAGAAAAATAATAAGAAAAAGACAATTAAGATAAAATCCATTAACATGAAAAAAAGGAAGAGGAAGAACGCCCATGACATGGAAGACAAACACAATGAAGATAACGATCCTAAAAAATTGGAGCTATCAAGGTGGAAAAAGAGATCGAATTTTTTTATTTGCCATATTGGGAGGTTAGTAATTATTATTTTAATTTTTTAACAATTAAAAATAATATAATCATACGTTACAATATTGATTTTTATAGGAACTTCCGTTACGTCATAATTTGCATGTAATGCATGTGGAGAAAAACATCGGTGAAAGCATATTGGGGACAATGTTGCATGATAATAAATCAAAAGATGGAACCAACTCAAGAAAGGACCTAGAGGATTGGGGAATTCGACATGAACATTATGCACAACCTCGTGGGAAGAAAACATATCTTCCGTCGGCTCCTTATACATTGTCAAATTCCGAGAAAGCAATATTTTGCAAAAGATTATACGATTTCAAAGGACCCAATGGTTATTGTTCAAATTTGAAAAATCGTATATCATTGGAGGGTTGTAAAATTAGTGGTTTAAAATCACATGATTACCATGTTTTAATGGAACATTTATTGCCTGTAGCAATAAGAGGATTATTGTCAAAGAAGGCAAGAAAAGCAATAATTCGTTTATGTTCATTTTTCAACAAATTATGTCAACGTGTCCTTGATAGAGAGAAGTTGCAACAAATCAATGTTGAGATTATTGATATTTTGTGCGAGCTTGAAAAATATTTTCCACCATCATTTTTTGACATAATGTCACATTTGTCAATTCATCTCGGTAGAGAAGCACTAATATGTGGACCGGTTCAATTTCGTTGGATGTATCCATTTGAAAGATATATGAAGACACTTAAAGATTATGTAAGAAACTATTCACGACCCGAGGGATGTATTGCAGAATGTTATCTTGCAGACGAATGCATGATATTTTTTAGTGAATTTTTTAAAAAATCAGGACACATTGAAGAGACAGAGGCTCGAAATGAAGATTATGAAAGCCTAATAATACTCGATGGACGTCTAATTTCAATGCCTAAGACAGTTACATTATCCTCCAATGAGAAAGAAAGTGCTCATTTAGTTGTGTTAATGAATATGACCATAGTGGAACCATTTTTAGAGTAAGTATATGTTACATTATATTTCAAATATTTAAATATATATGTTTCTATTGGTAAATATATGCCTTGTTTTATACTAGTTTGCGTTTGGAGGAATTACAAAATTCAAGCAAGCGCATGGAAATAAATTCAACCTTACTTCGGGTAACACATACAAAATATTTTGCTGATTGGATTAAAAAAAAGGTTAAATGATTTTTTTAATTATACTTTCATTTGCTTAAAAATATCATTTAAAAATATTTGTTGTAAATTAAACTTTTTACAGATATCTATAAACTCCAATGATCATGATGAAATGCTAAAGTGGATTGCATATGGTCCAAAGAATGATGCTTTGTCTTACAAAGGATATATCATCAATGGACAACGATTTCACATAAAAGATGTTGGGAGAGAAACTCAAAATAGTGGTGTAATTTATGATGCGACCACTATGTGTAGAGCAAGTGCGAAAGATATTTCTCAAGTAGTTGATGTGGTCACTTATTATGGAATATTGACTGATATAATTTTGTTAGATTATCATGTGTTTTATATTCCCGTTTTTAAGTGTCGTTGGGCACATATTGGAAATGGAGTAAAAGTTGATGAAGATGGTTTCACTCTTGTCAATATACATCAAAATCAAGCATCATTTTTAAAAGATCCATATATCCTTGCATCTCAAGCTAAACAAGTATTTTATTCAAGAGAAAATGATTTTTCGAATTGGTATGTTGTAATGAAAGCACCACCAAGAGGTTTTCATGATTTAGACACAGATGATTATGTAGAAGAAGCTATCAATGTTGTGGAAGATTGTGACGTAACCAATATGGATGTTGAAGATGTTAGCTACTTAGGGAAGATTGTGAAGGCATTCTTGAGTAGTTTAAGTATTGTGGATTATGGATTTTTTTTTTGAGTACATGGATCTGTCAATTTTGTTTGTTTTTCCGTTGTTTGCTAATAAGATCAATGATTGTTTTGTAAGAGATGATGTTACAATTAAGGTAAATGTAATTATTATTTGTGTCTATATTAGTCAAATATAATTAATATGTTTGATAACCAATTAATATTTCATGTATACAGGTATTGAGTTATTGACTATCATAGAGATCTACATACTTGAAGACGTACCGAGTCTTCATCATGAAGGGCTGCACTTCTGTTGAAAATAGAGGGGTAAGCAGTTTATTCCATTTAATATATCACATGACAACAAAATATATGATCACTTTTTCTCGACCGTTGATGTAAATCATTTATAACATGTTGATGTAGATCTAAAAGAGTGATAATAGTACCAACCCTGTGCATTCTATATTATATAAAAAATAGATAAACAATTGCATTGGCACCAACCCTGTGCATTCCTGTGTATATCATATCACTGCAAACTTCAATTACAAAGAAATGCATTTTTTTTACAAATTGTGCTTTGCATTCAACACTCCAGTTTCTTTTGCAACACTGTGTTTTACAAACTTCATTTCTAAAAAAAACTGTGTTCAAACCCAGACTTCCCCCACACTCCACAATATATCCACACTGCTTTTCATTCACTGTCAAAGCCACATTAAATCTAGATGAAAGCCAATCTAGAATTCACAAGTTTATATGACATGTTTGGTAGTAACACAAAGTGATGTACTGGTGCTGGTGTATCTTTTTTTGCATTGTCCCTTTTGAAATCCAAAAACTATTTTGATAACTAATTGAACCATAATGTGCATGTTTGTTGTGTTGTCACAGAAAAAGGTTATGTATACAAGCTGTGTACGTACTCGTCATCAATTGAAGAATGAGAAATCGCGGAAATATAAGCCAAAGATCAAATATAGTGAGCCAACCGGTGAAGCTTGTAATGTAGACAAGGAACAAGAATTAGGGCATGAGACAATACAAATGCCTTGTGAAGTAAATGAAATGCACGAAGAAATTGAAATGTCCCGTGAAGAAAATGAATTGCATGTAGAAGATGAAACGGCTTGTGAAAAAAATGTTGATGCCGAGACGGAAATCGAAAGACCACGTGAAGTTGAAACCGCAAATATAAATGTAAAAAAACATGGTAGAGGTCCAACAAAAGTGAAAAGACTCCCGTTAAATATTGAGAATCGAATTGAAGTTGAATTCAATGAGGCCACCATACCAATAGGAGAAGGCTCGGTACAATTATCTTCTTATCTTGGACCGCTTGTATGGGAGCATGTTTCGGTTATGCTTGACGATTGGAGGCTTCTAAGTGATGAATTAAAAACTGTCTTGTGGGGATCAATTGAGGTATGGAAAAATTACTATTTTTGTGGTATAACAATCGATTTGTGTACAAAAATAATCTACTTAACAAATTGTCTTTTTAAAACCATTTTAATATGAAATGACAATTTTTATTTATTTATAGGCTAGATTTAAAGTGAAGGAATGGCAAAAAAAATCCATATTTCAACAAATAGGAACTATTTGGAGAGCATCAAAAAGCAAATTGGTTCGAAAAATATTAAATGCAACAACCGAAGAGGAAAGACTTGGTTTGAAACCGTACAACGTAAAAGACGTGAAAGAGTGGAAAAAGTTTGTAAAAGCGAAAATAAGTTTGAAATTTAAGGTAACTTTCATTATTTGATAGTTTTCCTTCAAAAATAGTTTAAGGTAACTTTCATTATTTGATAGACCTTTGTATGTGTTTCTGGCTAGAAAATATCAATTATTGCCTAGAACATAATTTCTTATAGCGAATTCAAGTGCATTTTAAAAAGAATCCATCAATGCTTGGACCTTTTGAATCATCAATAGAAAACATGGTATATTTAACCACCTGCTACTTCTACTTCTATTCTATTCTTTTCTCTCTTTCTTAAATCGCCACTATCAACTTGTGCTAAATCGTCACTGAATTTATCGTTAAAAAATAATTGAAAACAGTAACGATTGTTAACTTTATCGGCATAATCGTGAACTGTAAACGAATGTTCTATGATATATGTGACAACCCGATTTTTTTTGGCATTTGATTTTTAATTGATAATTGCATAAAAGTTCACTAGTGTTTGTTTCAAGCATTAATTTAAATAAGATATATGTGATGATTAAATAATCAATTAAGGTAAATAGACTATCTTGTTTAATTAAATGTTGATTCATATAGGTATTTTTAGAAATAATGAATGTGATTAATCATTGGTTATTTTTTTAATGTCATTAATTTATAATTAAGGTTAATTAATGGATTTTGAAGGGAAATTAAAGATTGATTAATTGATTTATAGGGTAATTAATGGATGAGTTACCCAGTTGTAATTAATGAGATAAATGCGATTAATTAATCTGTTAAATAAAGATAGTCACTTGATAATTGATTATGTATGATTGCATAATGAGATTTATAGCTGTAATTACTTAGTGAAGTAATTGATGAATAAATTACGGGATGTAATTAATATAAGGAAATTTCTTAATGGAAAGTAATTAAGGGTTAATTACTTAGGAGAAGTAATTAAAGATTAATTACTTGGGGAATTAATTAAAGGATTTATACATTAACTAAGGACTTAATTAATTAAGGTAAGTAACTACAGAAGGTCAATTACTGTTCATAATTGAATAAGGCTGATTAATGAAAGAAATTAATTAAGGGTGTAAATAACTAAAGGATGATTACTTTATGAAAATAATTAATCAGGGATGATTAATTAAAATGGATAATTAAAGGATGATAAATTAAGTAATTGTTGTAATTAATCAATGTTAAGTAAGCAGGATTAAGGGTGATTAAAGTAATTAAATTAATTTGTTTAAATTAATTAGAAATGATATGACTAAACTATCTTGCTTACGAATGATTGAATAATATTGCATGCCTTAGATTGACTGATATCTTGGATATGTAATTTGAAAATGCTTGTGATATGATATGTTGGGTTTGAACTGAGATAATTTAGTTATCTATCGGTAACGAATTAATGTGGTTGACACTCTGTATTTGAAGTTTGAATTGTGTTTCCCGTAAATAATTTAGGATAAGTTGGAATTGTGTTCGAAGAGACCGGAGTCGGGTATTAGTAAATACCCGAAACCACTTCGATTCTTTATTCATATGTGAAATCAACAGACTGGTATGGAATGATTTAAATGAATTTGACCGTTAATCTAAGTTCTGGTACTTAGATATTGATGGGTGATATCAGAGATGTCTCTAACAAATTGTGAATTTGTAAATTGATACGACTACCCGGGTTTATATAAGTTATATGCTTTTGTCATTCATTTTAGATGGGTTTACTCACGCTGGTTTCCAGCCTGACCCGGGTGTTACTTTGATGTAATGCTCGGGTCAGACCGAGTATTACAGATTTTTCAGGTAGGTGCGTTCTGGAGCTCAGGAGGCGAGCTGGATAGAAAAAGCGTTTAGAGTATATCCGCTGTGTAATATTGTTGTGTATCTGTAATTGAGTATATTCGAAGTCTGTATATGTGACTCTGATGTGTTATAATGTAATCGACAGATATAATATTCTTTTGTAAACTGTTATTATTTATTATTATATTTTATCCGCTGCGAATGTGAGATGTGGGTGTTTCTGTTCTCCTTTTTCTTCTATCTCTTTTCTTCTTTTTCTAACTATCTGGAATTTTCGGGTTCGGAATTTCGGGGTCGTTACAATATACGAGGGAATTTTTTTTTTGGGTCATTTGTTGATTATCTATTGCCCTTGGATCTGCTGGTTATTACGAAGATGCCTATCAATTAAAATTGTTCCAGTGTCACATCTTACCTAATAAAGAAATATTTTGTATTATATGTCGGTTTACAATATGTTATCTTAATTAATCTTGCGATCCATGCTTCGTCTTTTTATTTTGGTTTAATTAAGAGATTGGATGCGCCATAAAATTGAAGAAATTGGTTTATGTGCATGTCTCCGTTTTAATTGTGTAGAAAATTTCAACCAGTTTGATATGCATACTTTATTTAAAACAACATATTAGACGTTAAAAAGCTTACTAATATTTGGACCTATCTAAAATAACATGGACATTACGCAGAATGTTTTAGCAAGTAGTACTATTATTATTATATATTCTTAGCCGTTGATGGCTTAAAAATTGAAAGATTGACCTCCAACCTAAGTTGTTAGGCCAAATGCAAGATTTAAGTTCTAGTTTTATGGTGCATCTTTATGCTACACTGCTGCATTGATGGCTTTTCTGGTATAACATAAATATGATATGCATTGTTTCAGTAATGGAGTATGATCACTGAAATGAAATGACATCGCAATAGTGACTAAATTTTGAAATTTAGTACGAAATTCATAGTATACAAGCAGTTTATCAATGCTTGTTACCATTTTAACTGAAGCAAAACTTATAAAGTTATTGGTTCAATTTGCTTAAAACTGCTTGCTCATGAATGACAGAATCACATTTTAAATTTTTATCTTAACATATGTAGGTAGATTTATTAAAGCATGCTTGCGAGCATTACATTTTAACTTTTTGGTGCACATGCCGATTGATGAGGAAACGGTTTGTTGTTTTATTTAAAATGCATACTTTACTCATGTAGTTATTTATTTTCTTTCAGGCACGAAGTGAGAAATTTAGAACCATTAGGCAAAAACAATTACGCGTGCAACTGGACGTAGAGGAATGGCTAGATTGACCGACGATGTGGTTAGTTAATTAACTGTAACATTATTTACCTATCTAGTTAATTAACTATTGATTAAATTTTTTTAATGCCTTTCTAAATGTAGAAAAAACAGAGTCAAGATTCATCATCCATATCTAGAGCTGATATTTGGATCAAATCTCGCACTAAAAAAAATGGTGAACCGGTGAACATGGAAGTTGCAACTGTTATTGTAAGAATATTTGATTTTTTTTTAGTAATTAAACACTGAAATTTTTACCGTCGTGCGTAACCTACATTTGTATTAATTTATGTAAGAGGAGATTAAAAAAATGATAAACATTCCAGCTCGATAAGTAATGTCAAAGAAGATGCAATTGCACAAGTATTGGGACAAGATAAACTAGGACGATTAAGAGCACTAGGAAGGTGATACACCGAAACTAAGTTAACTTTGGCACATTCTAGAGATAATCAAATAACTAATTGTCAAAAAAGAATTTCGGAATTGGAGAGTATGGTGCACATGCTAATGAATAAGCAGGTAAACTTCATGCTAATTACATTTATTTCACATGCTAACAAGTAAAGCTGATAGTCTTTCTATAGGATTTAACTGTAATTGTAAAAGCAAAGATTTAGTGCTAATTGATTAAGAAACGGATCACCGATGTTGGTATTGACAAATCTAGCTGTAAAACAGTATATTTTGTACGTTTGAAATTAAGTTTGTGTTCTTCTTTATGTAGAAAAGGTTATTTCACGTAAATCTCAATTATATTGTTGGAAACTTGTATCAAACCTTTAAAAGTTTCAAAATTTTCACTATCCTGAAGCCTGATTGTGATCACGAATGAACATATATTACCTTCTTTGAAAAATTTAAGTTGGAATGTTGCAAATGTTGGATTTTTTCTTGTTGTTGTTCAGAGTCTTTGGAGTTTGAACCTTGATATATAGATCAAGTTATAAAAAATTAAAAAGAAAAAAAGAAAAAAAAGAAAAGGAAAAAAAGAGAGAAGATAAAGACGCTATTTGCAATGTAATTGTAAAAGAAAAGATATGTATTAAACCTCAATCAATTAGGATTGAAGCATTAGGATTACATAGATTGGTGAAATATTGTCTATTGAATTTTAACTGATACATTTCCATAGTCTAGTTTATGTTCTAACTATCAAGATATCGGCCATCGTTACTCTGTGTGTATTGGGTATTGTTGTACTCCTGTAAAGAAATTTCTTTTGCTAGGAAATCAAGATTTATACAACAATTCATAAAGTTGGAAATAAATATGTAAAAATGTTATCGCACTGAACCTTTTTCAGGGTGTATTACTTGGTCTTTCCAATTCTGCTGGCTTGTTTCTCTAAGTTACCTTTTCATTTTTGGTTGATTTATTAGTTACCTTTATATGAGTGAGTTTTGTTCCTGTTGTCATCACTTGTATTAATGTCAGTCTACATCATTAATAGATATCCAAAATTAAAGTTAAAAATTCAAGCATCATCCAATTCAACTATTTTTGATATTTAACTACTACTTCTATTTTTGCTTTGGTAGGGTAAAG
Source organism: Allium cepa (assembly GCA_030765085.1). Lineage (NCBI taxonomy): Eukaryota > Viridiplantae > Streptophyta > Magnoliopsida > Asparagales > Amaryllidaceae > Allium > Allium cepa. The sequence continues at coordinate 410,653,717 of CM060928.1, read as the reverse complement.
AATGTTCGAAAGTGGGGAGCACACCTGAAATGGTAGAAACACTTGTATTATTCTCTATTTATATAACATCATTTGGAGTTTAGTTTTTAATCCCAAGATATTTTTTGGTTGAATAATTGTAGATCAGGGACAACATGTGTGAGTTGTTGAATTGGGATGGAACGGATGAAATTGTTGTCGAAGGGAGAGTTGTGTCCACCGATCCAAATGAGGTTGTCGACGGCATTCGTATTGGACCAAATGCTATGAAAATCGCTATAGATCATGTAAAGAAAGCAGATGCTTATTTATGGAGGCCTTTACCTAGTTTGTCACTATTAGGAGAAGCCGAGAATAAGTCAGTAGCATGGCCTGCTAATTGTGTTGTTGCGCTACGAGGATACATGGAGGAAGACATTGTGGTAAAGTTTACAATTTACGGTAACTATTTGTAGTTCTCTACATATTTTTTAACATTAAATATATTGTTCTTTTTAGAGTAAATCTAGTAGCACAAACAACAAGTGCAAGATTTATGATTGAAACGAAGTGAAGTTTTGGTCGCCGAAGGAAGATTATGCTCCAGTGATTCAAAAATGATCGTGAATGGTATTCCACTTGGTTCGTTAGCCGTTGTGGTTTCAGTAGACTATGCCAAAAAAGGAGATGCTTTTTTGTGGCGACCCACTGTTGATATGTCATGCATTGAAGATTCCATCGGTAGGAAAATAGCGTGGCCGAACTCAAAAGTTGTAGCTGAAAAAACAAGTGTTTCGACTTATTCTTGCAAGGCTAGAGCAAACATTTCGACTTCTCCTTGCAAGGCTAAAGTAACTCCTTAGGTAACTATTTGTTTGTTTTAGCCTAACAAGAAAGCACTCTAAACGTACACTCCACTATGCAGTAAAGGTGGCATTGCCCCTACACTATGGAGCAGCCATGTGCTACTGCTATTGTATACAACAGCACATGCTATTGTACACAACATACGAATTTCCTTAATAATTTGGCCTACCTGCTACTCCTTTTACTTATGTAAATTGTGAGTTTGGTGAGATTTGAGATTCCTTAATAATTTTCATGAGTTTGGAGGAAGAGGTTGTTATGAAGTGAGAAACTAAGGAACTAAGTAAAGGGTAGTCTTAAGGGAGGAGATTGAGTATGCAGGAAAAAAAAGGTCACACAAAATCATGAAAATTTAGAAATCATTTTCATAAGTAAAAGGAGTAGCAGCACAAGGCAGAGGGGAGTGCAGGGTTGTACTGAAGCAAAGGTTGTAGCTGGGTGTGGTAGAGGCAATGAGTTTAAGGGCAACATATATTTTTTTGTTTTTTTTTCTGCTGAATGTTGGCTGTGAAGGTGATTGTAGTGTTTGGTAGTGAAAGGAATGGAATGAAAGGTGTGTTGTGTTGAAGATGGTCGAGGCAGCGGAAGGAGTTGTGATATGAGGGGAGGAGTGGGAGAGGTCTGTTGGAGTTTGATAGAGTCTAGTGGATGACGAATAGAAGAAATTTTGGATGGTAAGGGGGAATTGCTGTTGAAAGAATAGGGGAAGGTTGGTTTGTTGTTAAGCTTGGTGTTTTGTAGGCTGTTATGGAGTAGTTGTGGATTATAGAGGCTGAAGTCGGTGGCTTGAAATGAAAATGAAAGAGTGGTTGATGCAGGGTGAATTGAATGAGGATAAACATTTGGGGTAGTTAGTTGTTAATGGAGGCCGGAGTGGGTTCCGGTTTGGAGAAGCAAGTTTAAGGTGATGTAGAGGTTGTTGGGGGTGAATTGTGTGATGAAGGCAGAGGGGTTTGGACTTTGTTTGTGGTTGTAGGGTTAGAAGGTTGGTGTGAGTAATTTCAAGACCGAGGAGAAGTTTAGGTATATGGCAGAGGCTGGTTGTGTTGAGAGTGATTTTCGGTGAGTGTTTGGTGTAGTAGAGAGACAGTGGTTATGAAGGAGGTTGATGGATGGTTCAGGCTGTTGATGATGTTGCAAGGTAGTTCGGTTCGACAGTGCTGGTTTCGGATTGATGTTTTGGGGAGGAGAACTTTTGAAGATGGGGTAGCTGTGAAGTGAAGTTAGAAACAGTGGGTTGCAGGAGTTTATACTGAAGTGCACAGGGATGCACAATGAATGCTGCAAATGAAGTTGATGAGGTTAGGTTAGCTTCTGATGCCATGGAGGTCGGATATGGATGGCAAGTTTGTGGTTGAATATGTGTGGTTGTTTGGTGAATTTGACAGAGTTGTTGAAGGGTGGATTGGTGGGTGGTTTGTGGCAGTTGCGGGGTGTAGTGGGATATGCTAGAGGTTGAAGGGAAGGAGATGTTGTTTCTGGTCGTGGGAATTTTGCGATGGTTTTGTAAATTGACAATAAAAATAATAATATGATAGCTACAATTGAGAACCTTCAATCCAAAAGTCATGTGCCTGTGGTTAGTTAGCGAGTGATTTTGTAATGATCAAAGCACATGTGTTCGTACATGTCATTAGTTTATGACCGCTTCTTAGTCTAATGGAACTGAATCCTAAAGCACACGACTACATGTGAAATTCGACTCTTCTTTTACATTATTTGGTTAAAGCATTCAATCATTTATATACATCTGAAATCCTACTTTATATGTGGTCTTCATTATATTGTTCCTTTGTCTTTTCTTTTATGTTCACATTTTAAATCCTGATTTCACTTTAAAATTTTGTAACATGTCTCACGGTCGTATTTTTAAATGTCATGTCTTCCAAGCGAGCGATTTTAACCTATATAATAATCAATGGTGGAGGTGAAAGGTCTAAATTAGTTAGGTATGTCACTACTTTTGGTCAGTATTCTAGAATTCGTATGTCACTACTAAATTAGTTAGTAACCGTGTCAAGGGGAGAGTTTACTTTTGTGGATTATTTGATTACTAGTTAGCTGTGATTGCAATGATAACATATTAATCCTTTTTTCAAACGGTTAATCCTTTTGCTTATTTATTTGATGATTATGACATATTTAATGATTATTTATTTATTTGCTTATCCAACAGGGTGCAAATCTGATACCAAATAGTAGCTGTAAGCTGATTGATATGGGTGAAACGGGACAAATAGTGGCTGAAGGAACTATCGCCTCAACTGATCCAACAACGATGGTTCATTGTGTTCCGCTGGGAAAAGATGCGGTAAAAGTTTGGGTAAACTTTGTGAGAGTTAATGATGCATTGCTATGGCGACCTACATCTGAGTGTACGTACATAGAAGATGCCTTTGGTACTACAATAGCTTGGCCAGCAGCATATGTCATTGGAGAATCAAGTTTCAGTAAGTATTATTTTTCAGTACATCATATCTCAACATTAAGTTTTAGTTCTGTTTATTCGGGTACTAAAAAAAAATCTGTATCACAACATTTAAGTTTTTATCTGCAAAGCCACAACATTTCAGTACATATCCTCTATGGTAAACGTGTTTATCTACAGAGCCACAACAATTGATACACTTGAAACTAAAACATAAATAAACCATTTTTTCTAAAACTGTCTACTCAGATTAATCGTTACGTCATTGCACATGTATTAGACAAATGTAGTTATACAAGAGGGCTAACACAAATAAATGGAAGTAACTTACACTACAGTTGTTGCCTAATACAGTTACGGCAATGTGAATTTAGGGAATATTTTTGTTTTAGAGAACCCAATTGATAGAAAACGACAAGGGTAAAGAAAATTGTACATTTCAATTAGTGGGTGGATGCATCATCGATGGATTACGGACGTTCCAGAAACTTTTTCATATTTTATAAGATTTAACTTGACCATAGTACTGAATACACAATCTGCCCATAGTACTGAATACACAATCTGCACATAGAATGAAATCCAGTCAGACTTCCAACCCAGTTTTGATCTGAATATCTGTGTAAATTGAAAATTGTGTATTCGTTAGGGAACTACATAGGATGCATACAAAAATAGAACATTTTTTGTTAATATGTGTTAATATAGAATATCGAGTTATAGTTTACATGATTTTCATATATACATATATATATATACATATATATATATATATACACACACATATATATATATACACACACACACACACACAGAGATATATATATATATATATATATATATATATATATATATATATATATTGTTGATTGTTAAACTCGTTTGCAGGTAATTAGCTATTTCGAAGCGAAGACTGTCGACAACAAAGAACTATTGGTAATCAAGCAACGAACATGAATTTAATTGTTATATATGTTGTCGTATTTTGTTAGTACCATTTGTGGAAACTTGTCTGTGAATGCTTATAGTATGTGACTTATTTTGTTGAAAAACTACTATCGAATTGATTATGGATATTATATTTGATTGTGAGATTAGCATGTTTTTGCAATTATTTGAATATGATGATCATATGATTGATTGTTTGTATATGCTAATTATGTGATATAATTGTTTGTTTGAATATATGAAAATTATGCGATTGATCGTTCGTTTTAATATGAATAGTATATAAGCGATTGTTGAAAATGTTATAAACCATCAACCGTAAATAGTATCATTTAAAATATGCTACCAAACAACCAATAACGTTTAGTAGCGTTTCAGAAATGCTACAGAAACAAATGTAAACTAATATAAAAATTATACAGTTGCGTTTTAAAAACGCTACCGAAAATCAAAAAAAGCATATAAACAAAAAATGCAACCAAAAAATGAAGACTTATGGTAGCGTTTTTTTAACCCTACAGAAAAAACCTATAGCTGCATTTAAAAGTGACTTTTGGTAGCGTTTTTTAAATCCTACATAAAATACCTATAGTTGCATTTAAAAGTGACTTTTGATAGCGTTTACTACAACGCAACAAAAAGTTTTAGACTTTTAGTTGCATGTCGTATAGCAACGTTCTCTAAAACGCTACCATAAGTTATGATAGCGTTTTTTCAACGCTACCAAAAGTCTTTTCTGGTGTAGTGGGATTGATCGTATTTCCTTTCTCCAACAGGGTTTCCTGCATACCCACGGTAGCATATCTGTACCCCATATCGATTAGATCTAAAAAAGATTCTTTAATGTGGCCAGTCATCCTTTCGTGGAACTTCTTATTCATCCCATAAATGAACCTTTCATTTTTCTTTAGAGGTGTATTTACCAATTCTGGACCGAAATGAGACAATTCATTGAATTTGTTTAGGTACTCCTCAAATGACAAACTCCCTTGCTTCAAGTCTATAAATTGCTTGTACAATCGAGAAATACCAGCCGACGGCATATTGCGCTTCTCCAACACTTCTTTAAATTGTTCCCACGTGAATTCATCTTCTGGCTCATCTACAATAACCGTCTCCCACCATGCTAGGGCTTCTTTTTGGAGTTGCCAAGAAGCTATGAGTCGCATTTGATCATCTTCCAGCTTTAGCCCTTTAAAAATTCTTTCACATGATCTGATCCATGCTTGGGCCTCAACAATCGACTCCTTGTCGGTAAATGGCTTACCACCAAGTCTTGAGTAGCTTTTATATAGACCAGCCAGATTCGGCTGATGTTGAGCAGATAAAGCCGCTTCTGCTGCGGGGACCTGACCAGTTGTGGTAGTATTTCCCCGACCACTTGCTCTTCCTCTTCTCCCGCTCATTCTTACTATCTGTAATTAGTAAGAAATTTAGATTTAGATATACGGACGAGATATCTTAGGAATATCAACAGCTAAAAGAAATAGACCAAGATAATTTAGGGTTTTAGTCTCGGGTTATACTCGTTCTAGGGTATACTTCACCCTATCTCTAATGAGCCATCTAATGTGTTATACTCCGTACCATAAGTTCTTTCTCAAACTTTAGCTCTGATACCACTTGTCACAACCTGAAATTCAGTGTTCGAAAATCGACATCAAATACCTCACTTGTATTCGATTGTCGAAGATTCAAACATCGAACTCTAGTTCGGATGGAGCTTATAACAATATTAGATGAATATAAACAGCGAAAACAAAATGAACTGGCATAAATCAACATCACAGATGCAACATCATCATAATATTCATTACAACATTAATCATCAATATCAGAGTGCTACACAATGATATAACAATAGCATAATGATAACTTCACAACGAAATGACAATAGAGTCTTCAAAAGTATCCAACATACTTCTACTTTGATAAGGCCTTCAAAACTCCAACACTTCAAAATGTTACCATAAACAAAACTTCCAAAATCCGATAGCTTCCAAACCAATAGACTTCAAAAGATTCCAAGCCAGCTCCGAAACACGGATAACCTGCTTCTATGCTGCCCGTGTGGAAATTATGGGCACCCAGAGTTTAGAAAGGAAACAATAAACTTCGGGTCAGCCATGCGACTGGTATGAGTAAACAAAAACAGTTGTTTGAAAACAAATTTTTTTTTATAAAGAAATCTGATATGCTTTTGGAAAATGAAACTACCATAAGACCTCCCGCCACACACACAATGCAATCGTAGAATTGGAGGAGATTTCTTCTTATGATAGTCAAACATGCTTGAAACATGAAAATTCTTTTGATATTATTATTAGTGCATAGTGTAGAAAAAAACATTTCGAAAGTATAATATTAATCTTAGTCAGCATACAACCATTATTGTATGCCTACTATAGCTACCATGTTTTATGGCAGGTTACCGCCATGCTGCATAGCAGGTTATACAACTAAAACCGTACAGGGCTCGTATTGTTTTTTTGGATTTTCCAACAAATGGTCAGGCTAAGGAACTTCCTATGCCACATGGGCATGCCTCTGGAGGGACGTCCCGAGAACCTACCTGGCTCTCTGCCAACACAAGGCCAAGTTACCTCTGTAACTAGGTAACTACTACTCGAGTATGCCATCCCCCGGTCGTTTTCGACTTTTATCCGAGGGTCCTCAACCACAAAGCAACAACCATACAGTAATGAGATTGCAGCAACCACATAGGTTAAGTATCTGGGCTCCATACCATGATAACACTTTTTCCAGAAGGAAATGACATACCTTAAAGGGCACAACCCTCATAACCTTGCCTCATATTTCCTGTTTCAACCATTTCTGGGGTGTGATGTCCAATGAGGTCTCGTCCACAAAGCTATGCTTTAAACAAAAGCCTTGCTTTGATCAACAAATGATCAACAACACAAAGCAGCACTCGGCATGCCACATTACAAAATTGGGAGTATATCACCGATAACCTTCAACTGCATAACATTTGAGCTCGTACGTCTCAGAGAAGGGTATTAACCTAAGAGAATAAATTTTTCGCCACCAACGGAAATGTATATGAAAGAAATCTGTTTTATATCTCAAAGTGTAATGTCAGACATACAACCATACAAGCCTGTTCCGGTTCGATCAGAACTGAAGGCACTTCGTCCAATAAAGGAAGAAGCCTTTGCAATCTGGGTATCCACAATCCCGATCGGACTCCCCATCACATATGGAGATCTCTATACCGAAGCAACTCAGTGCAGAGACATGCGATAGGTTATCCTATCGTTCTCGAAGGCACCCGGTCTTCACCACCGTCTTCAAATGCTATCCATTTCGTCGTATCACTATTCGGAATGGGTTATATGACACAAAGGTCCTCGGCTAAACCGAATCGTGAGCGTCAATTTTAAAAACATGTGGATATGTCATTCACAAAAATTCACAGGTTTGATGTGGATTTCGGATAACCAACTGGAATTCGACTCCCTGTCACATCGAAATTCAACTGCCGTTTTTTACGGGCCAATAGGTTTTTTTCACATTCACACAGAAGTATATTCATCACAGATATCACAGCTCAGCACAAAGAATTCCATATTACATAGCATCACATCACATATCAGAAATATCAATCCAACACACAACGTTCAATAACAATCAGTCATCTTCAATCAAGATGAATAAATCGTGTGGTTTAAATTAATTAATCCACATAATTACTTTCATTAATTATCTTTAATCAACGATTAATTATCATTAATTACAATTGATTAAGTTTTAATCACCTTTATTAATTAATCATTCCCTAATTAATTAATCCTTAATTGTTAATTAATTAAATATTAATAATTTTTATTAATTAATTAATTACTCCTTAATTAATTAATTATTAGTTACTAATCAATTAACCTTAATTATTTACTTAATTTATCTTTAATATTTAGTAATTAACTTAATAGTTATTCTTTAAATAATTTATGAACAAATCATTAATTACTTAATAAGTTTAAAAGATAAATCTTTTTTTACCTTTGTTAATCATTTTGATTATCTTGTAAACCTTGTTTAATAAGTCATCCTTACAAATTAACTTAAAGGATTAAGATTTAGTTTAAATAACATTTTGTCTTAATTATCTCTCTTTCACTACATTATTCAATTAATATAAATAATCTTACAAAATAATGTAACAAAATTTAAATTAAATTTAATTACTTTAAAAATATCTTATTTAAACCTTAATTAGTTTAGACTTAAATTAAAATCATCATTTGAAAAGAGGCATTTAAAATTGTTTAAAATTTTGAATTTTTATTTTAAAGTAAAACTGTTTTGTGTATCAATTCTGAGGCCACTTCGAGGCTTCCTCGAATAAAAATACCATTTGCTTCGAGATTTTTCAAAATTGACCTGTGTACATGTAAAAATTTTCAACTAAAAATTTTGTTAAATATTAACCCTGCGCACCATGAATTTGCTTCGAGATCAACACCGAGCTATCACCTAAATTTCCCGAGATTAGCTTCGAGTCATCCACTCTCCTCCCAAACCCATCTGCGCCGATACAACCTCGGCCTCGTGCACGTGCACCATCAAATCGCCAGAGCTCTAGCCTCCAAAACCACTGTCGACCAGTCCCCTTCGATCACCCTAAACCATCTAACCACCCAGAAACTTGAATTAAATTCGAAAACGAGATCGAGTCATCTCGACCAAACAAGCCTAGCAAAACATCATCAAAGAATTGCCTGGCTCAATCACCTCAGGCCACCGGAGATCACGCAAATGTACTCGAAGCTTCCATGAAGTCTGACACCTCATTTCCCCCCGGTCTAGTGAATTCCAATGCACCGATGAGGCAACAATGACGAGAATTCCGACCTTGACACAACATTGGGCTTAAACCCTAATTCTACTCCGATCATCCACTATGGTGATCTGAAAATTCATTGAGTATTTTTCCCAGACTCTACGACCTCCCGACCAACTACAGCTCCGATCACGTGACGAACAATGTCGTCGACCACCGTAATTTGCCCAAAAACTCAAATATTCATCTCGCGATTTCTCCATAAATACGTAACTAAAAAATCTTGATTTAAGTTTTAAAAATCGACATTTTTGATAACGATTTTGATGATATTATTGAAACAAGATGACATGATATTTGAATTTTTACTTAATTCGGAGTTTTACTGTGTTTGCTTGATTTCCAGCAACCTCTTGATAATTTAATTTTTTTAAATTTATTCTAAAACCTAGATATTGATCATACAAACAAAATTTACTTAGACAATGAAGCCTATCAAAGATTGTAGGATGAGAATTTGATTTTCTAAAAGGTTTTTGAAACCTGTTATACTTTAGAACAGAAACATATGTCTGTTCTCAGACATGCACATCACATTCGTATACATATACCCAAACTTGTACACATGCAGATAGATTCAACTTCATTTCAGGCTTGATTTACAAATAACAGGCAACAAAGTCCAAATTACTAAAAAGTTTACTCACTTGTGTAGTTGAATAGAGAGCATTCTGGTTTTAAAAGTTGAAAGTCTGGAACCGTTTTAAAATTTTGATCTTGAACCTTTTTATCTGCAACTAATTTGATATATATTTTGCTTAGTGTCTGATGGATTTACATGCTACATTTTTTAAAAACAAACTCAAATTAAATTTCTTGAAGAGATTTACTTATAGTTTTCTGATTTTTTTTATAAAAACAGAGAAGAACTTTTGTCTACAACTTGAAAACTGAGTTTTGAAAGCCTAGAGTTTCTCCTGATTCTTTTGCTTATGTGATGATCTTTTGCTTTTGTTTAATTGTTGAAATTGAATCCCATTTTGATGTTGAGAGCTGGAGTTGGTTTTTGTTGAAATTTCTTTTCTTGGCTAGAGATTTTGAGAAGGTGTTTACAAATTTCTGTTTACTGTGATTTGGATTTTTTTCTGGCTTTAGAATGTTACAGATTTTTGTCTTCTGAAAATAATGGTAAAAGAGTAGAGAGAGAGAGAGAGGAGGTAAGGGTTTATAATATTTTGTTTTCTACTTTTTTTTCAATGATGAAATAAAATGCCATTTGTCCAAAATCATTACACTTGTTAAAATTACCTATTATATGAACAACACTTGTATTATCTCTTATTTCATGCTTAACACTTGTATTTTATATGAGTTAAATATTTTTAAATAAAACTTATGTTATATTTACTTTATTAATAATACATTTCCAATTTATTTTTATATACAAATTGTAAAAGAAGAAATGTTTTTAACAAATTTTTACATTAAATAAATTACATGTTTATGATTTCAAATGCAAATTATTTTCGTAAGGAATTTATTTAAAATTTTAAATTCAAATTCAAATCTACTCATATATACGCACATATGTACAATTTAAATTCAAATGATTTTAAAAACATTTGTGATTTCAAATTTTAAACTTAAATGAAATTGAAATCTTATTCATACAATTTAACACTTATTTTATTTGATTTGATATTATTCAAACTATTTTCAAATTAAATTCCAAAAGTTCAAATAAATTACCAATTTAAATTGATGAAATTTGGGATGTTACAGATTTCCCCCCTTAAGAAAATTTCATCCTCGAGATTTGAAAGAGAGAGAAAAGCAAAAAAGGATATAAGAATATAGAAAAGGATAGAGAAAGGCTTACCAGTTTAAGCTGGAATATCCGCTCTGCAATTGGGATATGATTTATGCATGCTATCTTCAGTTTCCCAAGTGCAGTCCTTTGGATCACCGCTCCACTGCACTTTAACTTATTTCACAACTTTGTTCCTTAATTTCTTTTCATCACCATCCACAATCTTTATTGGTTCTCTCTTAACTACTAGGTTGGGAGTGATTTCGAGATCCTGCCGAGCAGCCTCTTCAATGATACTATCTGGATCGTGCACATATTTTCGAAGGTTAGAAATGTGAAACACATCATGCACGCCAGATAATCAGCTGGGTAGCTGCACTCGATATGCTAAAGGACTGATCCTCTCCAGAATTGAAAAAGGACCAATATACCATAGTGCCAGCTTACCAGTAACACAAAGCTACGCTTTACACAAAAGCCTTGCTTTGATCAACAAATGATCAGTAACACACAGTAGCACTCAGCATGCCACATTACCAAATTAGGAGTATATTACTGATAACCTTCAACTACATAACCTCTGAGCTCGTACGTCTCAAAGAAAGGTATTAAGCTAAGAGAATTAATTCTCCGCAACCAATAGAAATGTATTTGAAAGAAATCTGCTTTATATCTCAAAGTGTAATGTCAGACATACAACCATACAAGTCTGTTCCGGGTTCGAACAAAACCGAGGGCACTTCGTCCAATAAAGGAAGAATCCCTTACAATCCGGGTATCCACAATCTCGATCGGACTCCCCATCACACATGGAGATCTCTATACCGAAGCAACTCAGTGCAGAGACGTTCGATAGGTTATCCTATCGTTCTCGAAGACACCCGGTCATCACCACCATCTTCAGATGCTATCCATTTCGTCGTATCACTATTCGGAATAGGTTATATGATACAAAGGTCTTCTCCCGACTAAACTAAACAGTGAGTGTCAATTTTAAAAACATGTGGATATGTCACTCACAAAAATCACAGGTTCAATGTGGGTTTTGGATAACCAACTGGAATCCGACTTCCTGTCGCATCGAAATTCAATTGCCGTTTTATGGGCCAATGGTTTTTTTCACATTCACACGGAAGTATATTCATCACAGGTATCACAGCTCAGCACAAAGCATTTCATATTACATAGCATCACATCACATATTAGAAATATCAATCCAACACACATCATTCAATAACAATCAATCATCTTCAATCAAGATGAATAAATCGGGTGGTTTAAATTAATTAATCCACATAATTACTTTCATTAATTATCTTTAATCAATGATTAATTATCATTAATTACAATTGATTAAGTTTTAATCACCTTCATTAATTAATCATTCCTTAATTAATTATCTTAATTAATTAATTATTAATTACAAATCAATTAACCTTATTTACTTAATTTATCTTTCATATTTAGTAATTAATTTAATAGTTATTCTTTAAATAATTTATCAACAAATCATTAAGTATTTAATGAGTTTAAAAGACAAATCTTTTTTTACCTTTGTTAATCATTTTGATTATCTTGTAAACCTTGTTTAATAAGTCATCCTTACAAATTAACTTAAAGGATTAAGATTTATTTTAAATAACATTTTGTCTTAATTATCTCCCTTAACTACATTATTCAATTAATATAAATAATATTATAAAATAATGTAACAAAATTTAAATTAAATTTAATTACTTTAAAAATATCTTATTTAAACCTTAATTAGTCTAGACTTAAATTAAAATCACCATTTGAAAAGAGGCATTTAAAATTGTTTAAAAGTTTGAATTTTTATTTTAAAGTAAAACTGTTTTGTGTATCAATTCTGAGACCACTTCGAGTCTTCCCCGAATAAAAATACCATTTGCTACGAGATTTTTCAAAATTGACCCATGTACATGTTAAAATTTTCAACTTAAAATTTTGTTAAGTATTAACCCTGTGCACCATGAATTTGCTTCGATATCAACACCGAGCTATCACCTAAATTTCCCGAGAGTAGCTTCGAGTCATCCACTCTCCTCCCAAACCCATCTACATTGATACAACCTCGGCCTCATGCATGTGCACCACCAATCGTCGGAGCTCCGGCCTCCAAAACCACTGTCGACCAGTCCCCTACGATCACCCTAAACCATCTAACCACCCAGAATCTTGAATTAAATTCGAAAACAAGATTGAGTCATCTCGACCAAACAAGCCCAGCAAAACATCATCAGAGAATTGCCGGGCTCAATCACCTCAGGCCACCGAAGATCACGCGAATGCACTTGAAGCTTCCACGATGCCCGATACCTCATTACCCTGCGGTCCAGTGAATTCTGATGCATCGACGAGGCGACAATGATGAGATTCCCGACGTTGACACAACATTTGGCTTAAACCCTAATTCAACTCCGATCACCCACTACGGTGATCTGAAAATTCATTGAGCATTTTTCCCAGACTCTACGACCTTCCGACTAGCTATAGCTCCGATCACGAGACGAACAATATCGCCGACCACCGTAATTTGCCCAAAAACTCAAATCTGTTCATCACACGATTTCTCCATAAATACATAACTAAAAATCTTGATTTAAGTTTTAAAAATCAACATTTTTGATAACGATTTTGATGATATTATTGAAACAAGATGGTATGATATTTGGATTTTTAATTAGTTCGAAGTTTTACCGTGTTTGCTTGATTTCTAGCAACCTCTTGATAATTTAATTTTTTTAAATTTATTCTAAAACCTAGATATTGATCATACAAACAAAATTTACTTAGACATTGAAGCCTATAAAAGATTGTAGGATGAGAATTTCATTTTCTAACAGGTTTTTGAAACCTGTTATACTTTAGAACATAGACATACGTCTGTTCTCAGACATGCACATCACATTCGTATGCATATACCCAAATTTGTACACATGAAGATAGATTCAACTTCACTTCAGGCTTGTTTTACAAATAAGAGGAAACAAAGTCCAGATTACTAAAAAGTTTACTCACCTGTGTAGTTGAACATAGAGCTTTCTGGTTTTAAAAGTTGAAAGTCTGGAACTGTTTTAAAATTTTGATCTTGAACCTTTTTATCTGCAACTAATTTGATATATATTTTGCTTAGTTTCTGATGGATTTACTTGCTAAAATTTTTAACAACAAACTCAAATTAAATTTCTTGAAGAGATTTACTAACAGTTTTCTGATTTTTTTATAAAAACAGAGAAGAACTTTTGTCTGCAACTTGAAGACTGAGTTTTGAAAGCCTAGAGTTTCTCCTGATTCTTTTGCTTATGTGATGATCTTTTGCTTTATTTAATTGTTGAAATTGAATCCCACTTTTATGTTGAGAGCTAGAGTTGTTTTTTGTTGAAATTTCTTTTCTTGGCTTGAGATTTTGAGGTGTTTACAAATTTCTGTTTACTGTTATTTTGATTTTTTCTTCTGGCTTTAGAATTTACAGATTTTTGTCTTTTGAAAATAATGGTAAAAGAGAAGAGAGAGAGAGAGAGAGAGAGAGAGAGAGAGAGGAGGTAAGGGTTTATAATATTTTGTTTTCTATTTTTTTTCCAAAGATGAAATAAAATGCCATTTGTCCAAAATCATTACACTTGTTAAGATTACTTATTATATGAACAACACTTGTATTATCTCTTATTTCATGCTTAACACTTGTATTTTATATGAGTTAAATATTTTTAAATAAAACTTATGTTATATTTACTTTAATAATAAATACATTTCCTATTTATTTTTATATACAAATTTTAAAATAAGAAATGTTTTTAACAAATTTTTACATTAAATAAGTTGCATGTTTATGATTTCAAATGCAAATTATTTTCCTAAGGCATTTATTTACAATTTCAAATTCAAATTCAAATCAAATTCAAATTCAAATCTACTCATATATACGCACATATGTATAATTTAAATTCAGATGATTTTAAAACATTTGTTATTTCAAATTTTAAACTTAAATGAAATTGAAATCTTATTCATACAATTTAACACTTATTTTATTTGATTTGATATTATTCAAATTATTTTCAAATTAAATTCCAAAAGTTCAAATAAATTACCAATTTAAATTAATGAAATTTAGGGTGTTATATGGTACATATATAACAATGTAAATAACTAATAGCAGCATATTTCAATGGTCGTTTCAATTGAAATCAAATTTAATAAATATAAGAACATTAATCGTGAGTGATTGCTCACCTTTCGAGGCTAGAGAGAATAGACAATGAGATGTGTTATGAATCTAAGCACGAAACCCAAAGCAAAGCTAGATGGATACAGAGTAGATAAACAAGCTGAAAGATAGAGATTTGACGAAATCAAATCAGAACTGGATCGATGATGATAAATAGTATAAGTGGACTATATATACATACAAATATATATATATATATATATATATATATATATATATCCAAAATCATATTCTAATTTCAAACACATATTAAATTAAATATGTATATATGGGTTTCAAAAATCATAGTTTTAAATTAAAATCCACATATAAAATCAAACATATATACAACATATATTTTGAAATAAGTACATATATATATATATATTTATTAAAAATACAAAACACTTACATATATAATATGTGCTAGCTACAACATATCAATTACCGTTTATATAAACTTTATATTTCAACTTAACAGGTCATATAACTAACATAACCAACAAATTTTAAATATATTAATTTAACTGTAAAACAAACTATAATACTTAAACAATATATAAACCACCATCTAACATTTATATATATATATATATACACATACATATATATATATATATCCCAAACCCTTTCCTTCCCCAAACACACTAAGTAAAATCAAAACTTATACAACATAAAATCTTGTATGTACAATATATTACAAAACTATTACATAATTTTAAACACATATCTAAAAATCAATATATATACATATACTGCACACGCACATGCTATACACTTATAAAAGTCAAACTATATTAGTATTGTACAATTTTATAAATATAACTATATGCTGTGAAATCTTGAAGCATAGCTAATATATATATAATGTAACTCACGCATACACTAACATATATCATAACTGCTAATATAACAGGTTAAAAGAATAAAGTGACTACAAGTGTATATATATATAATATTGAAATCTATGTTTGATGAATTAAATAAACTGTGAACAAATATATAACTTTACTATACGATAAAAGAAAAACTGTAGCCTAAACTGTTAAAAAAAGAAACGAAACTGATATATTTATAAACTTATATAAGAGAATATATGAGCTTTTATGTAAACTATAGGTACTGATGCTAACAACAGACTATAAAATTTATATAATATATATATAACTCCTATACTTACATACATATATACAGTTAACAAAATTTATAATATTAAAACATATTACTATACAACATATAAGTATAAGTTTATACAAAATAATATAGCTTTAAACAAAACAAAGATTAGTATAAAACACCCCATATAACAGAGTTAATATAAACTATCAATATATACTATATCCACTAGGTTCCTTATAGGCATTGATTACACTGTATGAATATATAAGTTGTAAACAATTTCATTTTAACCAAATTAATATAACAGCCTATAACATACACTACAAATATATACACATACTAACATAATTAGATATTATATATGTACGTACAGGATTTCATAAATTTGTATATATATAATAGCAGATTTCAAAAACCTGAGCAAACTTATACAACTTATATAGATAACAGAGCATATTTATATATATATATATATATATATATATATATATATATATATATACACACCTCAACATAAGAAAGAACTCACGGATATTGGTGGTTCAAGGAACGAGTGACAGTGGTGCTACGCCGACGTGTGGGCGATCACTGGTGGAAGGCGGAGGTGGCTAGGCCGAGGGTGGTTGGAGGATGCATGGCCGAAGAGAGGGGATGGAGATGGATTGCGGCATGAACTGGCTGACGATGAGGTGGTGGGTTCGGCAGTGGCTATGGAGATGCTCGGCGATTTGCGTGAGAAGTTTGATGGAGGCAGCATGTGTGAAGAATGGTGGAGCACGATCTGGTGGATGAACAAGATTTCCTCAACCAATGAAAGCAAACCCATTTTATTTTATAAAAAAAATTCTCTGAAATGACAGAGCATGTAAAATTATGAGAAAGGAATAAAGTAACCATATAATAAAATGAAACGATAGGAATAGCGATCGGACAGAGAAAAGAACAGCAAAGCAAAATTAAATTGTACGTTGGGAATGGGAAAGATCAGGCACAAGAATTTAAGGAAAATAAAGGCGATGACCGTTTGAAATTTGACCGTTGGGCTTGAATGGGTAGAGGAATTCAAAATGTACTAATAGGTGAACCATTGCACGGTTTTCTCACGTACCGGTCTTCAAAGCACAGAATTAAATACACACAGAGATCGACAAAACGATCAAAACGGTATACAAATATCAGTGGTATGATCACCCTATCAAAGTCGATAATTGGTATCGAAAATGCTGCTAATTCTTCGAAAATAAGGTAAACGGGGTAATAGTAGTTCAAATTTGAAGAAACGGGATATGACGTCTCACTCAGAAGATGATTTACAAATTTATTGTATAAAAATATTCAGGTTTGGAAAATATTTTATTTTCATCTAATTTAACTGATTTGAATTGAAATAAAATTACACAAGAAAATAAACTTTCATATCATCAAATGAAAATTTATCATTTGCTATGTTAAAGTAGACGTATTCCAAATCTTAAAGTTTTATTTCAAAAATTAATTATTAAATTTTCACAAAATTTCAGTAAATTACATTATTAAAACAGTTAAAATTTACGGGTCGTTACAAGCAACCCCACGTAGCTTGGCCTCCTCTTGCATTTTGCTTTTAGTCATTACCGACAAAGGATATCAAAGCTCAACGGAGCAATAAATCGTCTTAGAATGACGATAATAAAGAAGCTGAAGTAACCGATAGTCGAGAAACTAACTATCGAGGATATAAATGATCATATAAGAAAATTAAGTCTTGTATACTTATCACCACTTATTGAATTCAAACTTATACTATTTCTTGGTTAACAATAATACCGAACAAGTCAAGGTAGTGTTACCTCAAAGTCATGTCTCACGATTATACTTAACTTTCGAAATAGAACCAAGCTTACTTCTTCAACATTTAGTGTTAAGCATACAAATAAATCATTTTCATATAAGTGATGTCGCTTTATGGGAATTAATTCATTTCCATACACGATTCAAACTTTTACTTTTAAAACCGAATTCGTGTTTGGCTTTACATTACAAGTATTAGCTTTTAAATCACTTTGTTACAAGAGTTAACTAACTTTAGAAACATCATAGTAAAAAAGGATTTGATAACTTAAAACATTTTTATTACATTTATTAATCAACTTTAAAACTTCATTAATTCAGTTGATTGATTGACTTCAATAGCTGTTAATTTAAAAGAGGTTTATCGCCTTTAGACACCATTAATTTAATTAATTAATAAAATTTAATTTAATTTAATTTAATTAATAAATAATTTATCATTAATTAAAGTGAATAACAATGTCAAAACTTCCTTGTTACTTTGATAAATTCACTTTGAAACTTCATTAATTAAGTTGATAAATTAACTTCAAATGCCATTAATTGAAAAGGGTAAATCACCTTTAAAACATCACTAATTCTATTGATTAATAAATTTAAATATAATTGACTAAATTAATAATTAAATAACTAAATCTCATTATTTAAAATGCTTTATTAATTATAAACATCATTAAAAGAAAGATTAATTAAAGGTAAACAGGTTTATTAACTTCTAAAAGTCATTAATTAAAAAGATTAATTAATTAAAAAACATCATTAGTAAATTGATTAATTAAATTTAGTCCATCATTATTGAATGATTAATTATCTTTAAACATCATTAAATAAAACGATTAATTAATTTAAACCATCATTAACTAAGTAATTAGTTAAATTTATAACACGTCATTAATAAGTTAATTACTTAACCTTAATCCTTATTAATTAATTAATTAATTGATCAATTAAATAATCATTACTAAAATGGTTAATTAATTTTCAAAACATCATTTGTCAAAATCTTCCTTACTTGTAAAACCATTCCAAGCACGAAGATGAAACCAAACGGTTTCGATAAAAAATAATTTTCCAAAAGTGCCGATATAGCGACTATCGCTATATGGGCAGTTCGAAAAACAAGTTTATGGCATTAACATTTAACAAACATTACATAGAAAGGATATGAACATATATACATTGTAATTAGCTATGATATGATGTGATGTGTAGAGAGCATTTACAAACACTACAATTAACTTTAACTTCCACTTTTTCATAAAGCTTACGACTTGTTTACCAACTTTCTGAAACGACAACTTTTAGCAACATGAACCAAACCATCAACCAATACATCACCAAACACATACAACAAGCAGTCATAAGTTAATAATATGAGTATTAAAATAGTTATAAACTTTGTGAAACACCCCCACACCCCTTAATAAACCCAAAAGGACACTTTAAAAGGCGTGGTGTGTTGTAGGTATAATTAAAACTAATAGAGACTAAGATTCACAAGACAAAAATAGGTGAAAACAGCGGAAATTAAAATAATAACTTAATTAAAACAGAGCTTAATAATTACTTCATAAATAAGTCAATACCAAATACAACATCCATATCCCAAAACCCATCATGTCTTATGAAATAAAAATTCATAGTCTCAAAATCAGAGTATATAATATCCCTCGTAATAAGACAGTACATAAAAAGAACTAAAGCTGAAATAAAAGAAATACATAGTAGAGAGCTCCTTCAAGAAACCGCCAAGCAATAGCAATCTACTAGCTTCTCCCTTGATTGCCTATGGAGGGAAGGGGAAAATAGATGAGTGAATCAGACTAAAAGTCTGGTGAACGATAGTAATTGCTAGAGTCTTTAAGCAAGATAAAAGTAATAGACTCTACAATAGTTCTAGCATAAATAAGGATAATAAAGGAAATAGGAAAGAGATAAACTGAAAATAAGTATGATTAAATATTGCTCAAGATAGGTTAACTCTGATTGTTTGCACTTGTCCTTGATTTCTGCTTTGATTAGGTTGAGTTCCTAATCTTATAATTAGGATGTAACCCTAATCCTACCCTTTTTGATAGGCCTGCTACTCTATAGTATCTTTCTGCAGACCAACTGCTATATAACTCTCTACACAAAATATTACTGTGGACCAAACAACATATATAGCTCCCTAAACAGAAGACATTTATTTACTGTGGACTAGACACTATGTATAACTCCCAACACAGAATGTTACTGTGGACCAGACGACATATATAGATCCCTACACAGAAGGCAAGGGTGTTTACGAAAGACACCCACACTAAGCGCTTGGAACTTATAGCTATTACTGAGCACCCAAATAGAAGTTGCATGCGTAACTACCACCATGTCTATGCTACCTTTTGCTCCACCTATTGAGTTTTCTTATTACCTCAAACTCTAGCATAAGTGTGCCCCTCATCCCACTTCAGGCTAACGTGAGATAACCATGTGTCCATAGAAAATAAGGGAAATGCTGTCGGTACTGGCCCGTTATCCAAAAAATCTCTAGTTGCACCCCTTATCCAAATCCCCTGTGATTTGGACTTCTAATTGACCAATCACTACCATATTTAGCATAAGCGTGCCCTCGTCTTGCTTCAGGCTAATGTGAGACCACCGTTTTGGGGAATGCTATTGGCATAGGTCCTACTTTCATTTTTTCTTATTAACTTAGGTAAGTTATTTAAATAAGCCCTTTACATTTTTCTCTATTATCTGTGCTTATTAATTTCGTCTAAGTCTTAAAATAAGCCTTATTCTGTTCTTTTTCTTATTATGACCTACGTTATAATCATGCTTATTACTTAACCTAAGGTCTAAGTGTGAAAATAAGCTTCTTTCATCTTTTTTTAGTTATAATTCTAAGTTATAACAAGGACGATCTTTTTAATTCAGTCCAATTAACGTCGTAATTAGGCGCAATTTCAGTCCAATTCCATTTTATTAAAGTCTTTGAAATTTGCATCTTATATTCCATTATCTTAGTTTTCTTACAGTTCAATCCATATTCGCGTTAATCCTATTCTTCCATACGCAAAGAAGAAGGAGGAATAAAAGAAAAATGAAAATAGAAGAAAATCCAAAGCGTAGAAAGAAGATGTAAATAATGTATAAATAACAGTAAATAAACTAAAATCCTGTAAATAAATGGAAATGCTATAATTAACAGGAACTAAAATTACTGAAAAAAATAGCTGAAAGAAAATAGACTGAAAATGGTTCTACTGTAAATAAACTATTAAAAAGGCTATTCCGAAAATCGTAGTAAACTACAACTATTGGAAGCCCTATTATTTTAAATTACTTAAAGAAATATTAAAATAATTACAATCACTCACATCCGGTCCTAAGCTCTTCCTTTGATCTTCCCGGATCCACTTTGAGTCGTAAAATAATTTAATTTATAACGATTTTCTCCTTTGGAAAAATTATTTTGTTTAGGGTCCTTCCTAAAAGGTGAACCCAATTGGAGAAAACATAAAAGGAGAAAAAGTGTTAGGTCTAGGGGTCTATTTATAGGGATAGAAGTGGATATCGGACCGTTGGATTTGGAGATTGAATAGTATACAACCATGTTATAGGCTGAATAAGGGCCTTTAGATGTAGAAACTGAGGGACCAGATTGGTTTAACCGATGCAAAATATGTGTTCACTTGTCACTGAATCATTCGAATGAACGAACGTTCGTTCGCTTGCCAAAAGGCAAGGTGGGTCAACCGGGCGGTCGACCGCTCGGTTGACCGCGTCGACTGGCCAGTCGACCTGTATTATATATATATATATATATATATATATATATATATATATATATTTCATTTATTTTATAACTTGGTCATATTAGCTCGCTTTTTGACGTTCTATATATGAAAATTGACCAGAAAATTACCACGGACACAATGGTGCAACTCTCGTGGCTTGATCCCGCTAAATTCACAAAGTTATTTCATTATCCAATTAATTAATGAATTAATTATTATGGGTTAAATTTTGCGTTGTTACATTCTCCGCTCCTTAAGGGATTTCATCCCCGAAATCTCTAAGGTTAAAAGAATGTACTAAATGTTTTCATCCAACTCTACAATCAACTAGTCAATCATCAACCATTCATCCATTGTCCTTAAGTTTTTCTAATGCAACTTATGATCCTTATGCAATTAGTGTAGTATAAATGTCTCTAACTAATGCAAAAATTAGGCGGTCCACTGATTCAGTTGACCTCCTTTTATGCAATCATGTTCGTGCCATGTATCCAAATGAATGTAAAAATTTCCTAATGATATTGCTAATTCTATATGCGTGCTACAAACATCATCCAAATGCAACAACCATATGACAAACATCCATTTATAGCAATCATGGCAATAAAATAAAAATGTGCACACATCCATATGCATATGCTTTAGTGTCCTAGTTGGGCCGATCCCTAAAAAATAATAGTGCCTAGTGTACCTATATGCATCCACTAGCAAACACTTGCAACCACTAGTATACATCATTCATAACATGTTATATTAACATGTTTACATCAAATCTTATCATCCATATGTTAAATCCTAAGTTCTATCCTACTAAAGGATAATAAAGAAAGAACCTATTCAAATCTAAAGATGTAAAAGATGTAGAAAGGAATTCTAAAACTTACTATCAAAAAGATGAGGATATGAACTACAAATCTTCTCTTCTGCTTCCCAAGTGGCGTCTGCAACATCATCTCCCCATTGCACCTTCACCAGTGGAACCTCCTTAATCCTTAGTCGCTCGGTGTCTCTCTGAACAATCTTCGTGGGGATACGCTGAACAGAAGCTTCCCTTTCTACCTCCACCTCCTCCAACTGACTAGGCTCAACAATCTCCCCCGAGTCATGTAAGCACTTTCGCAAGTGCAAAACATGGAAAACGTCGTGCACTCCTGCGAGCCTATCAGCTAGCCTTAGTCGGTAAGCCATCTTCCCAACTCTCTTTATGATAGGAAATGGTTTAACAAATCTATGGGCTAACTTTCCGTTTGATTCGAATCTTACCACCTTCCTAAATGGGGATACTTTGATAAAAACTAAGTCTCCAACCTCAAACTCTAAGTCTCTCCTCCGCTTGTCCGCATACGACTTATGTCTGTCCTGAGTCGTCTTCATCCTTCGCCGAATCAAATCCACTCTCTCAGGGGTCCCCCTAACCATATCGGGTCCAAGTAATAACTTATCCGTAGACTCTACCCAA
Organism: Allium cepa; assembly: GCA_030765085.1. Taxonomy (NCBI): domain Eukaryota; kingdom Viridiplantae; phylum Streptophyta; class Magnoliopsida; order Asparagales; family Amaryllidaceae; genus Allium; species Allium cepa. The sequence continues at coordinate 410,630,484 of CM060928.1, read as the reverse complement.
GATTGATGAGGACTTGCAAGGTCTCCCATATAAAGACTCAAATGGTGCCATTCCTATACATGTTTGGTAACTATTATTGTACTCAAACACAACCAACGAAAGATGCTCCTGCCAAGTTCCTCCAAAGTCCAAAATGCACATCCGCAGCAAATCCTCAAGCACCCTATTTGCCCTCAATGTTTGGCCATCTGTCTGGGGATGATAGGCCGTACTCAATCTAAGTTTCGTCCCTAGCGCTTCCTGTAAGCTTCTCCAAAACTCAATGGTGGAAATGGGATCTCTATTACTAATAACGCTAGAAGGAACTCTATTAGACGAACTATCTCTCGAATATACAAGGATGCCAAATATGAAGTCGTACGCTTACTCTTAACTGGGATGAAGTGAGCACTCATGGTCAATCTATCAACAATCACCCAAATGCTAGTGTTCCCCTTCCTAGAACAGGGTAAACCATCAATGAAATCCATAGAAATACCATCCTACTTCCACTCCGGCACATCGAAGGGCTGAAGTAATCCACCGGTCTTCTGCTGCTCTGCTTTTACCCTTTGGCATATGAGACACTTCGCTACGAATTCCACCATGTCCTTTTTCATCCCACCCCCAATAGAACATCCTCTTCACATCCCGATACATTTTATCACCACCGGGATGAATAGTCATACGGGAATGGTGCGCCTCGTCCAAAACTGTTCTCAACAAGTCACTGGCGCGTGGAACACAAAGCCTTCCATCTCTCCTAAGCCACCTTCTGCTTTCAATGGAATGGAGTTGGAGATGTCTCGAGACCTCTCCTCGGCTAATCCTATCTATAATGTCCATGAGCTTCGAATCCTCCCGCTGCCTCGAGCCAATCCGGTCCATAAGGCTAGGCCTTACTTCTAATATCACCAACAATTCGGGAGTAAAGTCCGTAGATGGTTTAAAATCAAAAGTAGAAATAAACTCCAAGCTCCTCCATTCTACGAACATAGGACTAAGGGTTGCTTTCATTCTACTCAATGCATCCGCAACCACATTACCCTTGCCAGGAGTACAAGCTATCTCATAATCATACGAGGCTAAAAACTCCATTCACCTCTGTTGCTTCAAGTTCAAGTCCTTCTGTGGGAATAGGTAGTTCAAAGACTTATGGTCGGTAAAAAGATCAAACCTCTCTCCAAGAAAATAGTGCCTCTAAGAATTGAGTGCAAAAACTATGGCAGCTAACTCCAAATCGTGGGTAGGATAGTTCTTCTCATGTGTCCTCAACTGCCTACTACCATAACACACTACCCTCCCTTCTTGCATCAACACCACTCGTAGACCCGTCCCACATGCAACAGTGTATGCAGTGAAAGGCTTAGCTCCGTCGAGTAAAACTAACACTGGTGTACCAGTAAGGGTTGTCTTAAGCTTTGTGAAGAAATCCTCACAATTCATGTCCCACACGAAAGCTTTATTCTTCTTAGTAAGGTGTGTAAGTGGTGCCGAAATCTTGACAAAGTCTCTAACGAACTTCCTATAGTAGCCTGTCAATATTAGAAATCTCCTAACCACGGTAACGTTCTTGGGGGCCTTCCAATCTTGCACTGCAATAACCTTGGTGGGGTCAACAGCTAAACCTTCCTACGAGACTACGTGTCCCAAGAATCGAAATTCCTCTCTCCAAAAATAACACTTCGAAAACTTAGCTCTCAAACGATGACTATGAAGTGTGCTAAGAACCTCTTTCAAATGAACAGCATGGTCCTCCATATTCTTGGAAAATACCAAGATATCATCCATGAATACCACTACAAACTTATTTAGGACATCCCTAAAGACGCGGGTTATCAAATCAAAGAAATAGGCTGGAGTATTGGTTAGCCCAAAAGGCATAACCAACCACTCGAAGAATCTGTCCGGTGTCCTAAAGGCAATCTTATCTGTACTGTCATCAGTGACTCTAAGCTGATGGAATCCCATGGTTAAATCAAGCTGAGAGGAAACTGAAGAAGCTACTAACTGGTCAAAAAGATCATCAATCCTAGGGAGTGGATATCGGTTCTTTAGTCCATACAAAATCGAAGAGAATCATCCACCTTAGTGGAAAAGACGACTGACGCTCCCCACTCGATATGCTCCTTCTAATGAATCCCTTCTCCAAAAGATCACGAATCTATTTGTTCAATTCTTTCCTCTCCCTAGGTGATATGTGCCTCACCGGTAATGCTACTGGCTTGACATTCTCGGTCAAATAAATTCTGAAGTCAATCTCTCTCTTAGGGAGCCGTCCCCTAACCTCCTCAAAGATGTTTGCAAAATCTCTAATGATAGGAACCGAATGCAACTCTGATCACGATGAATCTAGGGAATAGAGAAAACTCAACATGACTAACCCTTGCGGGTCGCAAGATACTTCTAGAGTCCTCCACTACAAGTCTCAAGTCTAACGACTCTCCTTTCACAATCTAAGATAGCTCCGTATATGGATAGCCAATCCATCCCTAAGATCATCCCACACCCCGAGAATCCCACAGCATAGGCATCGTAGTCAAATTCTACGCCTAGGATAAAGATTTTCAAACCCCTACATGCCGTAAATAAGAATGCCGGTCCTTTTATAGGGTTTGAAACAACAATGAGGTCTACAACTAATGATACGTCCAAGTGCAAACAATCTACTAGAGAACTAGATATAAAAAATGTGATGCTCCATTATGAAATAAAGTATGAATCGGAAAATAGGATATAGAAATCAAACCTTCAACTGTGACTTTCCTACCTCTATCTGGAATACTACTGGAAGGTACTGTGTCTAACACCTGAATCTGTGCAACTGGTGCACTCGCTACCTAGGGACAACTCCTACTCATATGACCGGGCTGCTTGCAAGTATAGCACTTACCCTTCATCTTCTCCTTCCAGCAATCCTTGGACAAACGCCCAACCTTCCTACAACAATGGCACTTTATTCTCTTTTTAATCTGCTTCTAAGGACCATCACCTTTCTTCTTGTTCTTATTCTTTTCCCGCCACATCTTCTTTGAACCTTCTGATTTAACCTCCTCTTTAGACTCTCCCTCTTTGACTATGTCTTACATAAGCGCCATTTCGACCAAAGACTCATAAGTAGCTCTCATCGGTATGCAAGTCAGCAATATCCTCTGAAGGGGTTGATTCAATCCCTTTGCAAACTTCATAGCTTTCTTGTGCGGCATGTTCACCAAATCCATACCAAACCATGACAACTCCTTGAATTGATTGATGTATTACTTAACAGACAAACCGTCTCTCCAGCTGAACACTCTCTTCCGCCCGAGACAGGAACTTCCTATAGAATCGCTCTCAGAATCTATACCAAGTAACATTTCTACCCTCCAATACGATCACCTCCCACCAATAAGATGCCTTCTCCTTTAGCTACCAAGCGGCTAACTGAACTCGCTGCTGACCATCCAATCCCAAAAGACCAAAAATCCTCTCTGTGTCCCTAAGCCAAGCTCTAGCCTCTACAAAAGTATCCTTGCCAGAAAAGGTTTTACGCCCAAACTCGCAAAATCTTTACAAAGCTTAGTGAAATTGATGGCGGCAGGTGGGTTAACGGGACTCCCTCCCGTTGGTGCAAGATTGGGCGTAGGTGCATGCAGTTTGGAGTCGTGGCTTGTAAGTACCTACGAAACCAGGTTGTAATTGGAATTCCCTCGGGAAGGTTCGGGGCATTAGCCATTCTTTGGAAAGAAAATGATAGTTTATGTAAGAGTCAAAGGGAGATTGAACTGGACTTATGAGGGGATTTTTATAAAAATTCTTTTATACTTAAAAATCATTTCTAAAAGTTCTTTCTTGAAAAATACTTTTAAAACAAGTTGTTTTGGAAAATTCTTAATTTTTAAAATAAATTTTTTAGGAATCATATAAACTTAGGCTCTGATACCAAGTGCAACACCCCACACCCCTTAATATATCCAAAAGGACACATTAGAAGGCATGGTGCGTTGTAGGTATAACTGAAACTAATAGAGAGTAAGATTCACAAGATAAAAATAGATAAAAAATAGCGGAAACTAAAATAATAACTTAATTAAAACAAAGCTTCATAATTAATTCATAAATAAGTCAAATACAAAATACAACATCCATATCCCAAAACCCATCATGTCTTATGAAATAAAAATTCATAGTCTCAAAATCAGAGTACATAATATCCCTTATAATAAGCCAGTACACAAAAAGAACTAAAGCTGAAATAAAAGACATACATAGTAGAGAACTCCTCCATGAAACCGCCAAGCAACGACAACCTACTGACTTCTCCCTTGATTGCCTTATGGGGGGCAATGGGGGAAATAGAGGAGTAGGTAAGACAAAAAGTCTGGTGAATGATAGTAATTGCCAAAGTCTTTAAGCAAGATAAAAGTAATAGACTCTACAATAGTTCTAGCATAAATAAGGATAATAACAGAAATAGGAAAGAGAAAACTGAAAATAAGTAAGATTAAATATTGCTCAAGATAGGTTAACTTTGATTGCTTGCACTTGTCCTTGTTTTCTGCTTTGATTAGGCTGAGTTCCTAATCCTGTAATTAGGATGTAACCCTAATCCTACCCTTTTTGATCGACCTGCTACTCTATAGTACCTTTCTACGGACCAGCTGTTATATAACTCTCTACGCAAATTGTTACCGTGGACCAGACAATATATATAAGCTCCATAAACAAAAGGCATTTATTTATTATGGACTAGACACTATATATAACTCCCTACATAGAATGTTACTATGGACCAGAGGACATATATAGCTCCCTACACAGAAGGCAAGGGTGTCTACGAAAGACACACATATTAAGCGCTTGGAACTCATAGTTATTACTGAGCACCCGAATGGAAGTCGCTCGCATAACTACCACCTTGCCTATGCTACCTTTTTCTCCACCTATTGGGTCTTCTTATTACCTCAAACTCCATCATAAGCGTACCCCTCATCCTACTGCAGGCTAACATGAGATCACCGTGTGTCCATAAAAAATAGGGGAAATGTTGTTGGTACTGGCCCGTCATCCAAACAATCTCTAGTTGTGCCACTTATCCAAATCCCTCGTGATTTGACTTCTATTTGACCAGTTACTACCATTTTTAGCATAAGCGTGCCCTCGTCTTGCTTCAGGCTAATGTGAGAACACCGTTTAGGGGAATGCTCTTTGGCATAGGTTCTACTTTCATTTTTGCTTATTAACTTAGGTAAGTTATTTAAATAAGCCCTTTACATTTTTCTCTACTATCTGTACTTATTAATTTCGTCTAAGTCTTAAAATAAGCCTTATTCTGTTCTTTTTCTTATTATAACCTACGTTATAATCATGCTTATTACTTAACCCAAGGTCTAAGTGTGAAAATAAGCTTCTTTCATCTTTTTTTAGTTATAATTCTAAGTTATAACTAGGACGATCTTTTTAATTCATTCCAACTAATGTCATAATTAGGCGTAAATTCAGTCCAATTCCATTTATATTACAGCCTTTGAAATTTATATCTTATATTCCATTATCTTAGTTTTCTTACAGTTTAATCCATATTCGCGTTAATCCTATTCTAATCCATACGCGAAGAAGGAAGAATAAAAGTAAAATCAAAATAGAAGAAAATCCAAAGCGTAGAAAGAAGATGTAAATAACGTATAAATAACAGTAAATAAACTAAAAAACTGTAATTTAAATGTAAATAAATGGAAAAGCTATGATTAACAGAAATAAACTAAAATTACTGAAAAGAATAGCTTAACGGAAATAGACCGAAAATGCTTCTAAAAACTGTAAATAAACTACTGAAAAAGGCTATTCCAAAAATCGTAGTAAAACTACAACTATTGAAAACCCTATTATTTTAAATCACTTAAAGAAATCTTAAAATAATTACAATCACTCACCTTCGATCCTAAGCTCTTCCTTCGGTCTTCCCAGATCCACTTGGAGTTGTAAAATAATTAATTTATAACGATTTTCTTCTTTGGAAAAATTATTCCGTTTAGGGTCCTTCCTAGAAAGGTGAACCCAATTGGAGAAATCCTAGAATGAGAAAAGGTGATAGATCTAGGGGTCTATAGGGATAGAAGTGGATCTTGGACCGTTGGATTTGGAGGTTGAATAGGATGCAACCACGTCATAGGCTGAATAAGGGCTATCGGATGCAGAAACAGAGGGACCAGATCGGTTTAACCGATGCAAAATACATGTTCACTTGTCGCTGAATCGTTCGTTCTCTTGTCAAAAGGCAAGGCGGGTCGACCGGTATTATATACATACATACATACATACATACATACATACATAGATATATATATATATATATATATATATATTATAACTTGGTCATATTAGCTCGGTTTCTAACGTTCTATATATGGAAATTGACCAGAAAATTACTACAGACATAATGGTGCAACTTCCATGGCTTGATCCTGATAATTTCATAAAGTTATTTTATTATTTAATTACAAATTAATTTTTATGGGTTAAATTTCGAGTTGTTACACTTTTGTTATAAGGGTGGAGTTTTACTCACAAAAATGTAACCAAACGAAGTCGAATCACTACAACAACTTGCATTAGCCTAAGATCTCGCATTCCTTGCTCGATCAAATCAAGTTTTGGACCTTGGAAGGAAAAAGTAGCTCGATTATGGCCATTATTGGGCTTGGTTATGATGGGTTAAAGGATGTAGAGGTTTGTTTTGGTGGAGATTGCTTTTGGAAGTGAAATAGGAAGGTTTTAAACTAGTTTTTTAGAAGTATATGCATTGGTTTTTGTTAGCTTAAGAATGTGACTTGGAAGCCACGGAAATATGAAGAGGTTTATGAAGAGAAGTAGAAAATGAAGAAATAGAATTGTAAAATGAGAAATGATGTAGAGATGGAGGTATATATAGGAATATGAGAAGAGTTTCTTAGTAATAAGACTTTAGGTATAGAATAATATTTATCTCTTATCATGAAACCAAGCCCATACCTTCCTCCCTACCTTGTTCCCCACGTTCTGCCCTTGATTCCCTCCTTCTCCATGCCTTAGGTATTATCCTAAGGTGCTAAGGTAATAGATGGTTTACATCCTTATGTTTATTTAGGTTTTTATATGTATATTTAGTCAAGTCATGTTTTATTTTAAACTAAACATAACTTTTACAAGATAATTAATTTATCACATGACATATGGGCATGTGTATGCATGTGTATATGAGTTATACAAAATGTGCACAACGTTTTCGATGACTTTCCGATGCCGAAAAGTCAAAATTTCGAAAAACGTTTTTCGGCCACATTTTTTATTTGAACTAATTATTTTGGTAAACATATTTTGAAGATGATTTTAACATCATTAATTATTATTTAAAAGATGTTTATTTGGTTATTAAAATCCATTATTTAAATATTTAAAAATGATTTAAATATTCAAATACAAAATGATTAATTTATGGATTGTTACGTTAATTAATTCACTTGATTAAAAAAATCCAGTATCAATTAAAGTTTAATTCAATAAATTATATTTTCAAAAATAAAATTATCCAAAATTGAAATCGAACGTTTTAATTTTAACTAAAATCGTTTATTACAACGACATGGAAAGTTGGTTTGTTACATCCACGAACTCCTATGACATAAAAATATGAGTGGATTGCTTGAATAAAGAGTTGCATTTATTCTCAGAAAAAAGGGAAATAAAAATACCCGCATTATCTATAATTCTACATCGACCATCACAACAAATTCATGAAATATTAAAAAGTTCGTAACAACCATTAAAAACATAAAGTAGATCCAACAACATCCATTGCTTATCAAGCAATCCATTCAGCACCAATTCCAATTGTATCTATTTTCACACTGTTAAATCATTTTATTGTACATAGATTAACCATTTGAATTTTAGTGTAGACATAATTCATTAACGACTTATTTATACTGACTTAATTAAGCTATTTTTTGCTTTTTGAAGACAAAATGAGTTGGTTTTGATTTTCAAAAATCCAAAAATTAGCTTATTGAAGCCATATCTAAAATCTGAACATTATTGATTGATGCAAATCAAATGTGTAACTAAATTTACATCTAGCTTTCACACGTTGAAAATGACTAAAATTTACGATGAAAAGATGGGTTTATACGAGTTAGAGGTTTGGTTTATATAGGAATCCAACAAAAAAGGAACTAAAAAGTAATTTCACTAATTGGGAATTAAAGAGACTTAATGGGCAATTCAAAAATTTTAATTCATTGTCATTAAATAACAACAATGCATACTTACGAAAAGTGAAATATTTATTTTAAACATAACGATAATTTTGATTTTCATACAAGTATTTGTATAATTTGGATATTCGTTTGCACAAAGATTTCTCTTACGACAATAAGATACATGAAGATACAATACTCAAAACCTTTGCAAGATAAATACTAAGGTGGTGTTTGGTTTAAAATTGAATTTTGTGTTTTCAATTTTCAATGTGTATTTTAAATATGAAAAGAATGAAGAGACGACGAAGAGGATGAAAGAAAGACAGATGTGTAGCGACCCGAAATTCCACTCCCGGAAAATCGCATCACTAAAAGAGAAAGAAAGGGATAGAAAAGAGAAAAGAAAGGAAAGAAAGAGAAAACAACACATCAGAATCTCACAGCGGAACGATTTAAATATAATATAGAACATATACATAGTATCATATACATCAGAGTACACAACTAAACATTTCAAATTAGACAGTTATAACATTTCTGTCTAATACAATACAAGACATCATACATTAAACAACACAGCGGAAACTCTAACCATATCTACACGCTGAAGCCTCCTGCTCCAAAGCTCCTCCAGAATTCGTCAAGAGATAACCTGAATCACTTGACTACTCATATATAATATGAGTACCCAAGAGTTTAATAAAACAGAAAATAAACACTCGGGTCAGACAGGGGTCTGGTGTGAGTAAACGGTTTAAGATTGCTTAACTTTAGAAAAACCTTTGAAAGAAAAGGTATCACGTAAGACTTCCCACACATAAACATGGAAAAGTTTTTACCTTACGCTAACCAAAACATTTGATAGGAAATCCAGTGATATTATAATAGTGTCTAGGGTTTTCAAGTAAATATGAAATAGCTGAAATTGTTACATCTATTAAATTCCAGCTACTAGCCACAAAAGTGGGTAATACAAACAAAACCGTAGGGTCTCGTAGGGAAAATGGGTTTCCAACAATGGCAGGGCTACTGGGGTACCGCCCGTCACAGTACGTGGCCTAGATCACCGTACCGAGGAGCCACCCTAACTCCCCTGCAACACAAGGCCGGCACCGTTCCTTACTGAACAGTCCCGAACAAGACCACCCCGCAGTTGGCTGCAGACCAACTGCCCACACAGCCGAAATATAAAGGGACCTCTAGACAGGGATGTATCTTGCCCTCCAGTGGGCGCGACCCACGAAGCCTTGCTGCACCTCCCCTGTTTTAGCCATTCCCGGTTGATGAGGCTTGAGGCTTCGATTACCTTTATAGGACCAATTATCTTAGAATGCTCATCGTCCGCCTGACGATGTGCTGAAAGCATTCAATCCATACAAGTTCGTTCCGGGTTCGAACGAAACCGAAGGCACTATCTCGTTGCACTCATTTTGGAATCACCCTCAGAGTCAACGACCATAGCCCTTGCACTCTGATTCACCATCTCGAATCTATAAGCACTATTCCGTCAAACTCATTACGGAATCACCCACAGAGTTATACTGACGTATAGCCCTTACACCTCGAGTCTTCACTTGCTCCACTTGGATTAACGACCTAACGTTTAATTGGAATCGATGTGGTTTTCGGATTCCAAATATGGAAACCCGATCCCGGTCTCATCGAAACCAAACGCCATTTTAATGTCCAAGTTGTACTTAAGGGATTTAAACAATAGATATTCAGAAATATCACTTAACATAAATAGATGTATTCACAACACAAATAGATAAGCATCTATTATCACATGCATCTATACATATCACAAAGCAGCATATATATCACATTCAGATATAGCATATACGCATCATCATCCATCAATCAATGCCATCCAACAACAACCAATATCATTAACTCATTCAATGATACATATATCATCCAATCATTAACCATTCATAAACAAGTTTGATTCAAACTTGATTAATTTAATTAATCCTTAAATTAAATTAATCCTTAATTAAATACTTGGATTATCTTCAATCCAACTTCTCATTCATTAATTAATTACAAATTAATTAACTAACCATCACTTAATTATCCACTTCAATTAATCCTCCCTAATTAATTATCACTTAATTACTTAAGTAATTATTACTTAATTACCAAATTAATTAATCATCCTGATTAATTACCTCCAAATTATATTAAGTAATTACCCCTTAATTACTTTCTAAATTAATCAACCTTGATTAATTATTCTGGTAATTATTCCTTAATTATCTTTAATCAATTACACTTGATTAATCATTTTTAATTAATCACATTTGATTAATTACTCTTAATTAATCATACTTAATTAATTACTTTTAATTAATCACCTTTGATTAATTACTTTAATTACATTTAGTAATTAAAACTTAATTATAAACTAATTATTCTTAAATTATTAATTAACAATTAACTAATTATTTTCATTAATTAATGATTACATCATTAATTAAAATTCTATCTTAATTAACTACTTTAACAAGTAATTAAGGACTTAATTAATTACTCTTAATACTTCAATTAATTAATCATTAATCAAATAATTTAAACCTTTAATCAATTATTAATTAATTCTTTAATTAATAACTAAAGTGATTAACTCTTAATCACATTTACCTAATTACTTTTCATAAAGTAATTAACTTTTACTTAATTACCTTCTGTAATTACCACTTAATTACTTTAATTACTTCCCAAGTAATTATATTATATTAATCCATAAGTGATTATTTTAATTAATCACAAGTTAATTACTTAATTAACTATTTAACTTAATCATTAAAATTAATTAAATGATTCTTAATTTATTAAAATAAAAGATTCTTAATTAAGAAACCTTTATCTTAATTAAATCATTTATTCATAATTAAAACTTGATAATTAAAAATAATTTAATTATCTCAATTATCTTTACAAATTTAATTATCTTTAATTAAATTAAATTCAAACTTACTAAAGATAATCTTTATTACAATTAATTATCAAATTCTAAATCATTAAACTTTATTTAAATAAAATATAATAATTTAGAAATCTATTAAATCTAAACATATTTTAAATTGAACTTTGAAAACTTTTAAACCTTTCCCACATTTATTTAATAAAGTTTAATATAAACTCTATTTTAAAATCCACTCATTTTATAACTTCCATATTGTAAGATATATAAATTTGTTTAAACATAATTTTGAAAACAACTTAGTTTTGAAATTTGTTTAACCCTTTTGTTTTTAAAACTTCATCCCTGAACAAACACAAAGACCTACTCGAGCAATCCCACTACAAACTCGCGTCAACACCGAGTGATCAAGCCAGTACCCCGAGTTCCCCCTACTGCCTTCATGCTTCGAGTTCCACACCACAAAACACGGTGTCCACTTCGAGTCTCCACCATCTTCTTCCCAAAACCCAACAGCAACTGATACTTCACCACCGTGCAACGTGCACCGTCCACCCTTCCACCAGCGACCATCGTCGCAACTCCGACAAGTCATCCTCGACCCCAACTTCCTATCGCTACACCCAGAAACCCAAAATCAAACGAGAATCAAAAATTCACCACTCGAACCCATCAAATTCAAAACACAGCAGCCAAAAAAACTATCAACGCCGACCATCCCCTTCACCATAGACCACGCCTTCACCACCGTGGCTTCATCTCACTTCCCATCAACTTTCTAACCCCTCGCGATAGCCTCCAGAACACCCACGAAGTCGCGAGGTCAAGATGAACACAACGGCAAAAAAACAGATGATAAACCCTAAATGATCGAATCACGGCCATCACGCTCAACAGAAAATTCATGGACCATTTTTCGTGTGCTCATAGAAGTCTACTCCATCTCCGAGTTCAACTGCGACGTCAACCTCGCCGTAGTTTGCCGTGATTTGGCAAAAGTTCCCAAATCATTAAATCCCAAATTGCTCACAAATTACTCCATTAAAAATTGTGATTCCAGCTTCTAAAATCATCATTTTCCACTTACAATCCATTTATGAAATCAAAACTTTAAATTGAATCCATTGAATTCTGTCCCAATTTTTATATTTTACTGTAAATTTTAAAAAGAATACTAATTATTTACTTTTAAAAATTACAAGCATTTTTAGATGATAGATTTCTTGTTTCCAAACAACCTTTGTTTACAAATCGAATGCCAAATCTAATTCAACAATAAGATATTGAATTTATCATGAAAGTTTATACTGTTTTGATAATACAGTATATATATACTTTACTATATAGATCATCAAATGAAAACAGATAGGCATGCATCCATTCTAAATCCAAGAAATCAGGTAAACCATCATAGTTTCCTACACATAACTAAATGAAATCCAAAATAATCTGTTTTTTTAAGAATTCATTTACTCACAAGATTCAAACAGAAGACAGAGCAAAGGTTTATACTTCTCAGGCATTCACTATTCTTCTTCCAGAGCATGCATTTATTCAAAATCCAAGAGTTCAGGTAAACTTATGATTTCCAAACATACATATAACAAAGAGTAAATCAAGTTGAAACTGTTTTTAAAATTTGTTTTACTCACCTGAACAATTTGCAGAAAACAGAGCTGCATGTTGATAAATTTCCAGACTTCTTCATTTTGTTTCTTATCTTTAAATTCATTTGCATGCTCTTGAATTAGATCTAGCTGCTGCATTTTCTAATTTTTCATGTTGATGTTTCCTCTGAATTTCTTGATGATTCTGAATCCTTTGCATTGATTGAGTTCCAGGTTTCAGATTTTACAGTAATAAAATGAAATTCATGCTTTAAGTCTGTTTTTAAAATTTCCATTCACTCACCTGTAGCAGAGAACAGAAACTGCATTTGTTCCAGGCCTTTGATTCATTTGCATGTTGATTAATTGCTGAATTGATTGATTCTAGCTCTTGCATTAATGTTTTACAGATTCTTCTTTTCAGGTTTGTATTTTATGTTTTAATTTGAGAAGAAGAAAATCTTTTGCTGAAGAAATGAACCCATCCTTTATCTACAATTAGATTTAAAACTTAATTTCTAAAGGGAATGACATTTGTCACATTCAAGTTCTAATTAGCTTACACCTATACATTATGATTACAAGTGTTGTTATGTTTAGTTAATGTTTTACAAATGTTATTTTTATTTTATTTATATTTATTTTAAATTTTGCATGAAAGGTGAATATATATATAATGTATTCTAAGGCTTAATTATTTATTTACTATGTAATATTCATATGAAACAAGTAATTTACATTTTTAATTCAAAACTAAATATATTCTAGTTTGAAAACTATTATTAAATTAAATTAATGCAATTCCTATTTCAAATATATATATACAAATATATATACACATTTCAAATAGAACATTCTAACATTATATTTGAAAATAACCATGTTAAATTTTAAAACAAATATCAAATCACAATATATACATTCATATATATTTTAATTTGAATCTAAAATTTTATTACATTAAAGACTTCTTATTTACCAAAATAAATATTTCTAAATCAAATTACTATTAGCTTTCAAAAGAATTAATCTTGCCTATTCATATTGTAAAGAAATTTATTGACAGATATTAACAAATTATTATCATTAACCTTTAAAATAAATTTAACTTGTCAATTTATAATATAAAATGATCAAATCAATTTAATTATTATCAAAGATTATTAAATTGATATTGCTCAAAATTCCGGGTCGTCACATTCCTCCCCCCTTAAAAGAATTTCGTCCCCGAAATTTAAAAGCAAAGATAATTTAATAACCCAGTTAAAGAATTTAAATTCCTATCAGCAATCAAACAATCAATCATAGCAACCAATTTAAACAAACAAACAATTTATCTATTCAGAAAAATTCTGAATAGAACTTCCTAATATTATCTAGAGTTTTCCAGATACCTATACTGGAATACTCGCTCTACAAATCTTAACTAACTACACTACTAAAACCAAGAACTCCCTTACCTGATTCTTCAAATCTGAACAAGATATCAGACTAAGCTCAAAACCAACTCAACTACCAGATCCTTCTGAACCGCTGATTCTATCACTCAAAGAATCATACACATATTCCTCAGAGATATGTGAAATACAATGAATTCCAGCTGTCCAAACTGGCAATTCAATCCTGTTGATCAAAATCAAATCTCTAGAGATCACAGATAAAACTCCAAATACCTTCAAAGCTAACTCTCCAGTATTACCCATTCTTGTATCTCCTTTGATTGGATAAAACCCAATCAATATTCAAAATCTAACTGCACATTCCAAAATCTCCTCAATTCTATCTGCACAACTCTTCAGATGCTCTGAGTCACCTTCAATATTCCTGATCAGCCTAACCCTTGCTGACTGCTTCAAGAAACAACAGCATCAACTCAAACCAAATCTCCAGGTCCTACTCAACAAAATGGCTCTTCCAAAAATAATTTGCTGAAATCCAAAATACAACTCTATACCACAAACATCAATGGACTTCAAACCTATATCTCCTATCTGGCATAACCAAACAGTTGCACTTGACAATCTTGCCTACCAAACTCAGAAAAATTCCTTCATACTTGAATTTCCTGTAGAAATCCTCTACTGCAACATCCGGTTGCTCCATACTAGAATAATTCCCAACTTGCTTCCGCTGCACAACTCTGATCTAGAGCAGATAAGAATGCTATCGAAGGACACAAGCACAATCTTTCTCCATACACAGTTCATCCGACTCATAAAATCTCAGTGACCATTCACTTGGTCAAAACATCTTAACAGAATCTCAACTCAGAATAAGATGATCAATCCAAGAATCCTGAGCTGCCTCACCAAACTCTTCTCGCTCCAAGAGTCATCCCACTATATGGTTGAACCATCAATACTACTCCTGAAAATCCAAGTCGATAAGAAATCTCAATCTTCGATTCAGGTAGACCTCAGATTTCCCCAAAAACATCTAGAGAATCCCCTGACTACTAAAGCAGTCTATACCTTCATATGAGATATCTCAATCTCAAACCAAGAATACTCCAAGCTTCCCAAGCTAATCGCAAGTCACTTTTGCGATCCTACTCAGTTCTGATTTCAAAGAACTGTCTCCCTAACTAGAACAGCTTTTCCTATCCAAGACTAATCTTCAAGAATGGCTTACCTATCAGAAAAAAAATGATAGATCACTTCCAACAAATATCTCGCTCTGCTGAGCCTCCAAGAAAAGAATAAGCTCCACCATCTGCCTGGTCTGCCGATAGTAGAATCCCACAGATTACTGAATCATCGAAGAAACAGATCCATGCTGCTACTTCCAAACTTCACTTCAATGATACAGCTAAACCAAAGGTCTTCCTTAACCAAAAGCTTCTTGAAACACAAAACTATCACTCAATTCCACTAAAAATTCTTGAGACGGGTCGACATCTCCTCAAGAAACTCGGCGCTAAAAGAAACACCAGCTACTTATCTTCTTAAGAAAAACAAATGAGACCATGTCCGAAATGAGGTAACTCATCGACCTTAGTCTCCTTGAAACTCAAAATTAACATCCAATTCCTCTAAAACATCCTTGCTTGAGATCCAAAGAATCTCCAAACATCTGAACCTTCCCTGCAGCAGACATCAATGCTCTTCCAACACCATCTAAATCTGGCTCCAAAAGAAACATCTTCAGAACCATCTATGGATACTGCATCTCATCTCACCACACAGCTATTCCCTCTTGAAGTCATCAAGATACCACCACTAGCTTCGGCTCAGCTGACAACTCAACTCAAGGAAATCCCTGCTCACTTAAGAGCAAATCAACTTCACACTCCAAGAATATACTCCAATTCTTGAAAAAGACTTTCTCTGGACATAAAGAAATCCTTTCTATAATCCACCAAATCTTATTCTAGACAGTATTAGGTCTACAATCCCGACAAACACATCTCCAACCACAACATATAAGCCTCAACCAATAGTGGTAGTCGTGTTCCACACACTTCTACCTTATCTACCTTTATAGCCTATGTTGGAAAATCCGAACAGATAACCCAACAGATTAGGTAGTTATATAAATATATATTTATATAAAAAAAAATTACAAGTACGCTCTCTCAAGATAGACACCACTCCAGAGCCTAGGTATTCGCTCAACCTAAAGCTCTGATACCAGCTGTAGCGACCCGAAATTCCACTCCCGGAAAATCGCATCACTAAAAGAGAAAGAAAGGGATAGAAAAGAGAAAAGAAAGGAAAGAAAGAGAAAACAACACATCAGAATCTCACAGCGGAACGATTTAAATATAATATAGAACATATACATAGTATCATATACATCAGAGTACACAACTAAACATTTCAAATTAGACAGTTATAACATTTCTGTCTAATACAATACAAGACATCATACATTAAACAACACAGCGGAAACTCTAACCATATCTACACGCTGAAGCCTCCTGCTCCAAAGCTCCTCCAGAATTCGTCAAGAGATAACCTGAATCACTTGACTACTCATATATAATATGAGTACCCAAGAGTTTAATAAAACAGAAAATAAACACTCGGGTCAGACAGGGGTCTGGTGTGAGTAAACGGTTTAAGATTGCTTAACTTTAGAAAAACCTTTGAAAGAAAAGGTATCACGTAAGACTTCCCACACATAAACATGGAAAAGTTTTTACCTTACGCTAACCAAAACATTTGATAGGAAATCCAGTGATATTATAATAGTGTCTAGGGTTTTCAAGTAAATATGAAATAGCTGAAATTGTTACATCTATTAAATTCCAGCTACTAGCCACAAAAGTGGGTAATACAAACAAAACCGTAGGGTCTCGTAGGGAAAATGGGTTTCCAACAATGGCAGGGCTACTGGGGTACCGCCCGTCACAGTACGTGGCCTAGATCACCGTACCGAGGAGCCACCCTAACTCCCCTGCAACACAAGGCCGGCACCGTTCCTTACTGAACAGTCCCGAACAAGACCACCCCGCAGTTGGCTGCAGACCAACTGCCCACACAGCCGAAATATAAAGGGACCTCTAGACAGGGATGTATCTTGCCCTCCAGTGGGCGCGACCCACGAAGCCTTGCTGCACCTCCCCTGTTTTAGCCATTCCCGGTTGATGAGGCTTGAGGCTTCGATTACCTTTATAGGACCAATTATCTTAGAATGCTCATCGTCCGCCTGACGATGTGCTGAAAGCATTCAATCCATACAAGTTCGTTCCGGGTTCGAACGAAACCGAAGGCACTATCTCGTTGCACTCATTTTGGAATCACCCTCAGAGTCAACGACCATAGCCCTTGCACTCTGATTCACCATCTCGAATCTATAAGCACTATTCCGTCAAACTCATTACGGAATCACCCACAGAGTTATACTGACGTATAGCCCTTACACCTCGAGTCTTCACTTGCTCCACTTGGATTAACGACCTAACGTTTAATTGGAATCGATGTGGTTTTCGGATTCCAAATATGGAAACCCGATCCCGGTCTCATTGAAACCAAACGCCATTTTAATGTCCAAGTTGTACTTAAGGGATTTAAACAATAGATATTCAGAAATATCACTTAACATAAATAGATGTATTCACAACACAAATAGATAAGCATCTATTATCACATGCATCTATACATATCACAAAGCAGCATATATATCACATTCAGATATAGCATATACGCATCATCATCCATCAATCAATGCCATCCAACAACAACCAATATCATTAACTCATTCAATGATACATATATCATCCAATCATTAACCATTCATAAACAAGTTTGATTCAAACTTGATTAATTTAATTAATCCTTAAATTAAATTAATCCTTAATTAAATACTTGGATTATCTTCAATCCAACTTCTCATTCATTAATTAATTACAAATTAATTAACTAACCATCACTTAATTATCCACTTCAATTAATCCTCCCTAATTAATTATCACTTAATTACTTAAGTAATTATTACTTAATTACCAAATTAATTAATCATCCTGATTAATTACCTCCAAATTATATTAAGTAATTACCCCTTAATTACTTTCTAAATTAATCAACCTTGATTAATTATTCTGGTAATTATTCCTTAATTATCTTTAATCAATTACACTTGATTAATCATTTTTAATTAATCACATTTGATTAATTACTCTTAATTAATCATACTTAATTAATTACTTTTAATTAATCACCTTTGATTAATTACTTTAATTACATTTAGTAATTAAAACTTAATTATAAACTAATTATTCTTAAATTATTAATTAACAATTAACTAATTATTTTCATTAATTAATGATTACATCATTAATTAAAATTCTATCTTAATTAACTACTTTAACAAGTAATTAAGGACTTAATTAATTACTCTTAATACTTCAATTAATTAATCATTAATCAAATAATTTAAACCTTTAATCAATTATTAATTAATTCTTTAATTAATAACTAAAGTGATTAACTCTTAATCACATTTACCTAATTACTTTTCATAAAGTAATTAACTTTTACTTAATTACCTTCTGTAATTACCACTTAATTACTTTAATTACTTCCCAAGTAATTATATTATATTAATCCATAAGTGATTATTTTAATTAATCACAAGTTAATTACTTAATTAACTATTTAACTTAATCATTAAAATTAATTAAATGATTCTTAATTTATTAAAATAAAAGATTCTTAATTAAGAAACCTTTATCTTAATTAAATCATTTATTCATAATTAAAACTTGATAATTAAAAATAATTTAATTATCTCAATTATCTTTACAAATTTAATTATCTTTAATTAAATTAAATTCAAACTTACTAAAGATAATCTTTATTACAATTAATTATCAAATTCTAAATCATTAAACTTTATTTAAATAAAATATAATAATTTAGAAATCTATTAAATCTAAACATATTTTAAATTGAACTTTGAAAACTTTTAAACCTTTCCCACATTTATTTAATAAAGTTTAATATAAACTCTATTTTAAAATCCACTCATTTTATAACTTCCATATTGTAAGATATATAAATTTGTTTAAACATAATTTTGAAAACAACTTAGTTTTGAAATTTGTTTAACCCTTTTGTTTTTAAAACTTCATCCCTGAACAAACACAAAGACCTACTCGAGCAATCCCACTACAAACTCGCGTCAACACCGAGTGATCAAGCCAGTACCCCGAGTTCCCCCTACTGCCTTCATGCTTCGAGTTCCACACCACAAAACACGGTGTCCACTTCGAGTCTCCACCATCTTCTTCCCAAAACCCAACAGCAACTGATACTTCACCACCGTGCAACGTGCACCGTCCACCCTTCCACCAGCGACCATCGTCGCAACTCCGACAAGTCATCCTCGACCCCAACTTCCTATCGCTACACCCAGAAACCCAAAATCAAACGAGAATCAAAAATTCACCACTCGAACCCATCAAATTCAAAACACAGCAGCCAAAAAAACTATCAACGCCGACCATCCCCTTCACCATAGACCACGCCTTCACCACCGTGGCTTCATCTCACTTCCCATCAACTTTCTAACCCCTCGCGATAGCCTCCAGAACACCCACGAAGTCGCGAGGTCAAGATGAACACAACGGCAAAAAAACAGATGATAAACCCTAAATGATCGAATCACGGCCATCACGCTCAACAGAAAATTCATGGACCATTTTTCGTGTGCTCATAGAAGTCTACTCCATCTCCGAGTTCAACTGCGACGTCAACCTCGCCGTAGTTTGCCGTGATTTGGCAAAAGTTCCCAAATCATTAAATCCCAAATTGCTCACAAATTACTCCATTAAAAATTGTGATTCCAGCTTCTAAAATCATCATTTTCCACTTACAATCCATTTATGAAATCAAAACTTTAAATTGAATCCATTGAATTCTGTCCCAATTTTTATATTTTACTGTAAATTTTAAAAAGAATACTAATTATTTACTTTTAAAAATTACAAGCATTTTTAGATGATAGATTTCTTGTTTCCAAACAACCTTTGTTTACAAATCGAATGCCAAATCTAATTCAACAATAAGATATTGAATTTATCATGAAAGTTTATACTGTTTTGATAATACAGTATATATATACTTTACTATATAGATCATCAAATGAAAACAGATAGGCATGCATCCATTCTAAATCCAAGAAATCAGGTAAACCATCATAGTTTCCTACACATAACTAAATGAAATCCAAAATAATCTGTTTTTTTAAGAATTCATTTACTCACAAGATTCAAACAGAAGACAGAGCAAAGGTTTATACTTCTCAGGCATTCACTATTCTTCTTCCAGAGCATGCATTTATTCAAAATCCAAGAGTTCAGGTAAACTTATGATTTCCAAACATACATATAACAAAGAGTAAATCAAGTTGAAACTGTTTTTAAAATTTGTTTTACTCACCTGAACAATTTGCAGAAAACAGAGCTGCATGTTGATAAATTTCCAGACTTCTTCATTTTGTTTCTTATCTTTAAATTCATTTGCATGCTCTTGAATTAGATCTAGCTGCTGCATTTTCTAATTTTTCACGTTGATGTTTCCTCTGAATTTCTTGATGATTCTGAATCCTTTGCATTGATTGAGTTCCAGGTTTCAGATTTTACAGTAATAAAATGAAATTCATGCTTTAAGTCTGTTTTTAAAATTTCCATTCACTCACCTGTAGCAGAGAACAGAAACTGCATTTGTTCCAGGCCTTTGATTCATTTGCATGTTGATTAATTGCTGAATTGATTGATTCTAGCTCTTGCATTAATGTTTTACAGATTCTTCTTTTCAGGTTTGTATTTTATGTTTTAATTTGAGAAGAAGAAAATCTTTTGCTGAAGAAATGAACCCATCCTTTATCTACAATTAGATTTAAAACTTAATTTCTAAAGGGAATGACATTTGTCACATTCAAGTTCTAATTAGCTTACACCTATACATTATGATTACAAGTGTTGTTATGTTTAGTTAATGTTTTACAAATGTTATTTTTATTTTATTTATATTTATTTTAAATTTTGCATGAAAGGTGAATATATATATAATGTATTCTAAGGCTTAATTATTTATTTACTATGTAATATTCATATGAAACAAGTAATTTACATTTTTAATTCAAAACTAAATATATTCTAGTTTGAAAACTATTATTAAATTAAATTAATGCAATTCCTATTTCAAATATATATATACAAATATATATACACATTTCAAATAGAACATTCTAACATTATATTTGAAAATAACCATGTTAAATTTTAAAACAAATATCAAATCACAATATATACATTCATATATATTTTAATTTGAATCTAAAATTTTATTACATTAAAGACTTCTTATTTACCAAAATAAATATTTCTAAATCAAATTACTATTAGCTTTCAAAAGAATTAATCTTGCCTATTCATATTGTAAAGAAATTTATTGACAGATATTAACAAATTATTATCATTAACCTTTAAAATAAATTTAACTTGTCAATTTATAATATAAAATGATCAAATCAATTTAATTATTATCAAAGATTATTAAATTGATATTGCTCAAAATTCCGGGTCGTCACAAGATGGGAGGACGAAGGGGATAAAAGGATGATAAAAGAATGGACTGTTTCACATGCTTGTGTTATTTCCTAAAACACGGAAAAATAATAATTCTATTTTGTATGTTAACTTCGTTTTCTAAATTGGTTGTTTTCAGCAATACACATGCGTCGTGTGCCTCTTTGTACGGACGAAAAGTCAAAGCTAAAAATAACAAACCAAACACTACCTCAAGCTTTTGATCAAATTTGTAAATTAAACTTTTAAAACTATTTTCCATAGAAGTAAAGACCACTAGCTGAATCAGTTACTGTAATGTCATTTTAATCTCAGATTCTAGAGTTAATAAAGATTCTAGAGTTAATAAGTTTGAATATATAAGATATTCGAGAAAAATCAAATTACTTTTCTAAAAAACAAGGTTAAATATTTGCAAGAAACCAGTTGAAACTATTGATATTAATATAATTTTTCTGTTTGTTCCCCTTTTTTCTGTAATTATTTATCAAACCGACCGTATGGAGGTTTGCCTACTTCTACTAGCCAAAATCAATTTTCCTGAAGTCAAAAAAACGTGTATCTTGTCTCGTCGCGGTTTCTCTAAAAACGTGGATCTTGTCTCATTGTGGTTTCTCTAAAAACGTGGCTCTTGTCTCATCGCGGTTTCCCTAAACTTTCTCCTTTTATTTTGCGCATCAAAGATTTCAAATTTAAATCTATTATGATTTTAAAATTTTAAAATTTTCAATTTCAAATCGACAATTTTGAATGTTTTGATTAATATTTAAATTTGAAATTCATATTTTCATATTCAAATCTCAATTTATTCTTTTCCAACATATTATCACTTAATGTTTAAGTAATATTAACAAAATTTTTAAATGTATATTTCATATCAAAGTTATACAATCGAACAGTCGGTTTCTCCACCGTTGTGCGGTTATACTAGTTTAGTAGAAAATGTGTCAAGAGAGAAGCGTACTTAAAAAAGGTAGCGGTGTACATGCCGTCTTCCGGGTTTATTTCATTTCATGTGCACAAGTTTAAAAAATAAAATTGTAATTTAGTAGGTTTGATGGAGTAAGAGGTTTTGGTTGTATAAAAGCTTTTCATGTGTTTGTGACGAATGCTTTCTTTCAGTTCTTCATTCATTAAAAAAAAGGAAGGGGTGTGTTACCACTTCTTGCTACGTTTGACAATACATAACTCTGGAACCGGGTAAAATATACATCCATACCAAAAACACCGAGGCAGAGGCAGCTTTTTGTGTGTGCAAACATGAAAATCATTTGGATGTTTTGCCCTTGCTACGTACGATTCAGTCAAAAGGCAACTTGTATGTTGTGAATTTTATGTTCAGAAAATGGTACAGTCCAAAAAAGCATAAGAGTCGGTAACCAAACACGACACATAATGAAAAAAAAAACATATATATCGGAATATAGAAATTTGTTTGCAGGCAGTGCGGCAAACATTTGACGTACACATCTCAATTTGACTAAGGCCAAATGCACGCAAAATTGCTGACGCGTCCCATTCATTGCTTGTTAATACCATGAGCGACGCTTTACGTCATCCTATAGGTGCAGAGGCTATTAGGGAAACACGAGACAGTTGGTTTAACCTATAAATACTAGTGTAAATCTTGCGCGCATCTAATATCTCAACAAATTTATTTTTTATTTAATAAAATTATTTATAAATGGATGGGTGCTATAAGTGCAAAAGATTTGGTAGTCGCACCATTTTTATTTCAAACAAATTGACAATAAATTTCCGTTGATGAATGATAGATAAAAGAATGACAATGGAGGTTACAAACTGAAGATGAAATTTTGTTGATGGATGTAGAACATTTTCAAAATTGCAAAAAGACATCGTAAAAATCTTATTACTTGATTTTCTTTATTAATTGTATCTTCCCTTCATCTTTGATCAACCGTTCAACTTAGCCAAATCGGTTTGATTTTTATTCTTTTAAATTATGCTAAGCCTTATTTTGATCTGATTTCTCCCACTATTTTAGATTTCTTACTTTTTTTGGATATACGCTTATTTCGACCATTTTAAATAACATACACACCTTTAGATCAATTTGAAATTGGATTAAAATAATTAGATTACTTTCTATCTACTTAGCAAAAACTCAAAATTTTATACCTATTTACATCAAGCCAGCCGTAGTGCAAACTTTCGAAGAACAAAAAATTGCCAGTTGGAAGTGCATCAATTCAATTATTTTACGAAAAAGTGCAACCTCTTTTTCAAACGACGTCGTGTTCCTCCTAATTATACGCAATTCACCAATATAAAATAACACTTTCTACCTTACGCTAAACCCATAAGCAGAACCAACCAATCAATAGAACTAGTTTGTTTAAAAACTCACGAATAAATAAAAGAGTGAATTAGTTAAATGAACAAAGACGGAAATTATTTTGAATCAAGTACAATGCCTCAAAAGTTTAGTCTGAAGGAAAAACTTTCATTTTGCATCACCTTTCTCGACCTCATTGCGCCCCATCGCGTGCCTTGGCTTCACAGCACGTCGCCTACACTTCCTCGTTGTCGCCATCATAGCTTCACCTCAAATCCCGTTAAGCCCCGCAAGCCATTGTCACTCAAGGCTCCATCTGATTGTCATCGATCCACATCAAATCAAAACCTTACCATTGGCAACTACATCTGAAATCCTATACACCATCATAACCATAACCAAGAACGATATATGTCGCCTGCATAGAAAAAAGGCAAACAAACATAATGTTATATTAATATAGGATTATATGTGTTATTCGTTTATATAGTGTGTAAATGCAAGGTTAAATTAGCATTATACCAATGTAATAATATACTCATATCTACGGAATAAAAATGATAATTACAAATAACATTTGCACATTAGAAAAATGTTATATTAAATTAGCATTATCTGTTTTATTCATTTATACTACGCAAGGCCCGACAAAAGCTTCCACTAAAACTTCGCGGTCATAATTTTCAAATACAACAATCGATGCAACTCCAAACTCGAGTAAGCTCATAACTAGAGCTAACACAGATCAATATAAACAAGCTGCGTCGCCATCCTTAGAACCAACATGGTTCAATACAAAAAAGATGCACCACCATGGTAGAAGCAAACAAAGCCCGTTACAAAAAAAACTATGACATCACCAAATAGTCTACTCAATCCATACGAGCAAGCTACGATGACATGTCTGGAAGGCGGCGGCGTTCGCACTTCCTACCTACACCGTCATAGCTGAAACATCAGGCACCACTCTTTTAATTACATCCTCATCAAGCTTTACATATGACATGTTAAAAGTGCATGCGCACAAGGAGTGCAGTTCAAATACACCATGCTGATATCAGTTGGGCAACAGTTAGCTCACAACACCACTCTTAAGAATGATATTTCAAAGTTTAAAGGTCCCGCCTAAAGACATGCTGTGACGCCCCACCTCTATACCCACGCTAGCCAAGGACACTACGGTGTAATGTCGTCAACTAGCACGGAGAATAAGGCTGTTGAGGAGCGACCATCCGTGTAATTGCTTAGTGCGAGCACCGATATGTCAGATAGTATAACATGCATTTTCTTTTCAAGAAGGAATTCGACATACCGATACAAACTCAAAGCTACTACACAGTGGCTATATAAATTCTTCGGAAACAAACATAGAAATAAACATAACACAAATCAGTCACAAATATCCATATCACAAAGGCGGAAAAAGATATGAATATAACACATGAAAGTGTACATCAGAGTAGTAGTCAAACAAGATCCACAATTTCACAAAAGAATGGTTACAAGAGCTTCACAAAAGAATAAGTATACATCAATGAGTCTATATCTCGAATGTATACAACCAAAAACTACTAATCTAAGTAGTTAGCCAAAGTCAGGATAATAATCCCAGATGAGGAGTCAAGTAGAAGCACCTGTAACAACTCGATCTGACCCGGGTATTATTTAATAAGAAAATAACAAACGGATCAGTTTAGCTATAAATATCAGATGAAATGATATAGAATAAGAGATATTACAAAAACGTATGATAACCATAAAACCATATTGTGATAAGTATGTAATTGAAAATCAACAAGAGATTAATCAATATCACAAGAATCTTCTCAAAGATCAAAAAGAATGTCATACTCTTTATTTTTATTCACTAAAACCATAAGTATTGATCATTATATCAATGCCAATCACAAAAGTTAATGACACACAAATTCACCAATGCACAAATATTGATAATACTTATCAATGTAAATCACGAAAATGGGTGAAACACAAATTCTAGAAATCATCAATGGAAATCCAGAAATCACAAAAAGGGGGAGGCATATCACAAAACGGGAGTATGAATACTCACCAACACGTGTATCACAAAATGGAACGCTATTCCATGGTTGCTAACCATTAATTTTTGAGCCGAGGCTCCACAAAACGGTCCGAAGACCATGGGTCGCTACCCCACCAAATTGAGCCAAAGCTCCACAGAAACGAGGTTTAGTCTCCCTCGTAGACAAAGAGACATCGCACATTTGCTAGTCTAAATCACAAGAATGATAATCAACGATCATCAAGAAGTGTCAATTACAGTAAGCTAGTAAATATATAAGCTTAGCTTCATGTCCCATAACCACTAGCTTAACTTAAATATTTACGAACAAATTGTAGATCTCCACTCGAAAATTGTCACAAGAGATTCAATCGAACAAGTCCAAGAATTAACCGGCGAAGTAAACGCAAGCGTTTCATACCACTTGTTTAGCCGTTTAATTATATTTCTCGTACGAGTGAGGTAAAGGTTTATATATACTAGTAGATTGGAAAACGGTTTAAGAAACAAGCTTTGTAATAAAATAGGGTTGAAATCATTTTGGTGAAGGAGTTTTGATATTTACCACCAGTATTGAAACCTTTATATTTTTAAAATGACAAATCACAAAAATGATTGTAGAAACAATAAGCCACAAAAATTCACATTCGAAGACGTGAATAAAATCCAAAGAATTCGATTCCAAATCCATCAAAGTGGAAATACCCTTGCGACTTAACAGCTACGACTTACGACTTAACATAATTCAACACAAGAAATCAGCGGCTCAACACATGCGACTCCACGACATACGACCTAAGAGATCAGCGACTTAAGAAATAGCATGCGGCCTAATAGAGCGACTTAACATGGCGCGACCTATAACATGGCGCGACCTATAGCATGGCGCTACCTATAGCATGGCGCGACCTAAGTTGGTGCGAGATATAGCAGCAGGCCGAGCGACCTAAATGGTTGCGACTTAAACCATGACGCGACCCATAGCATGGCGCGACCTATAGCATGACGCGACCTAAGTTGGTGCGAGATATAGCAGCAGGCCGAGCGACCTAAATGGTTGCGACTTAAACCATGACGCGACCCATAGCAGCAGGCCGAGCGACCTATGTGATGCGACCTAAGTGGTGCGAGCAAGCCGAGCAACCTAAGAGATGCGGCTTAACATGGCGCGACCTATAGCAGGTGCGACTTAAAGCAGGTCGAGCGACCTAAGTTGGTACGGCCTATAGCGGCAGGCCGAGCGACTTAAGGAACGAGCGACCTAACTGGTTGCGACTTAAAGCAATCCGAGCGTCTTAAGGAGGTGAGACCTAACAGGCCGACTCATTAGTGAGGCGAGCGACCTAAGGAGCGCGACTTAACATGGCCGACTCATAGCATGTGCGACTTAAAGCATTGCGCGACCCAACATGGTGCGACCTAACTGCAGGCCGAGAGACATATATGCAGGCCGAACGACCTAAGGAACAGAAGTGCAAAACTCTCTCAATTTGCAACCGGTCGAGCACGGACGCTAGGGATTACGCCCATCAGCTACCCGGTCCAATTGGCTCCTCGATGCATCACCAAAAACATGTTCAAACTTCAAAGTGAGGATTTTTAAAGATTTGAACCCAAAACACTAAAAATTGGGATATTCACCAATTCAATCCAAACCAAAAGCAAATGCACATGAATAAGTGTTAGGAATTCATACCCAACAATCAAAGATAGTTATAGACAAAGATGTGAGATAAAAATCCCACCTTTTCACAAAATCAATGAAGGAGAAGCTTAAAAGCAAAGGAAGAATCTACCACACTTCAATCTCAACACAAGAAGCTTGAATCAATGGTTTCTCTTTGGATTTGGAGTTAGATGTTGGATTTGCAAATGAAATAGGGCTTGGAGTTTTAATTTTCCATTCCTCTCTCCATTTTTTATGAAGCTTGAGTGTTAGGAAATGAAAGTGAAGTAATGAAGGAAAGAGGGGGTTGAGCTAGAGTTAATAGTTTAGGCTAATGGGCTAAACCAAACCCAAAGCCCAAAGTGAAAAAGTGGCAAAATTTCACTAACTCCAAACATATCAAAGTTTATACTCAAAAAGATCGCAAACGACATTTTGGACCCAATGGAAGTGGTCCCGAGTCCTAATTCGACCGTATGCAAAAAGTAACTTTTCGGACTAAAATCCGACTAACGATAAAATACTTAAACAAAATATTTAGATATTCAATCGTAAAATATGCAGGTTGTTACAGATGTTATCCCACCCAAAGTTAAATTCTCCTGCCTAAATCCACGTCAGCAGTCCTTGCATATTAATCAAATCAAAAGGATGAAGAATACGTGGAAAGATCCAAAAGATAGAGGAATGGTACGAGGAAATAACTTAAGTAATCCATATGACATTTTTTCTAGGGAAAGACATGAAACTTTTTACTATATGAATTAAATATTGTCATAATTGTACAATTTTCCATTAAATTTTGAGTTTGCACTAAAAAACAACTAAAAAGGAAGATTTGGCCCATAGACATAGGTTCTTTTATATCCAAACTACACAAATTTATGTGTCCCTTTTACTTTTCAGTAAATATTTTCTATTTTCAATGACAAATTTTGTCTAAATTTAAATTGATTTGATTTAGATATTTTAACAAATAATTAATTTGCATTCCTCATAATTGTGCAAGCACTAAGCAACATGATTACTACATTAAATTAATATTCCTAATTATCATTTTTATATGAGATTTGGAGGTTTTCGCTTTAGTCACCAGGCTGTGTAACAACCCACACTTCAGTGGGTCCGAATTTTTGCTAAATCGAAAACTCAAGTCTACTAGGGTACAGATTGTTGGTGTTGGTTCTTGTAAATAACAAAAGCATATCAGAACACTATCAATGTAAACTTACGGCGGAAGATTAAAGTATCATAAACATATAATACTGACCAAGGCTAATACTTTTCATGTCTAGTGTAGTGTCGAGCATGCATGTCCTTCCACTGTTCCCGTTTGTACTAGTACACGTCCCTCTAAGTCTATCATGTGGATTGTAATGAGGTGGACATCGAAACAACGTTCTGATGAATGGTAAATTACACACTTTATACATAAACTAATTTATGTCAATTGCCTTCCATTACATATTATGTCTAATGTTTTACTTAGTCCTCTTGGCTTCAAGTACGCGCACAATATGCCCCTTCTACTCAAGGTAGACAATAACCACACACATACATATATGCAAGTACCATAGTTTCCTTTGGACCAGGATACTTTCCCTGCTAGTATTATAACTTAGTATATTAGGATACATCTTCAGTGCAGTATCACATCCTCGTCACCGTGTATACTAAGGAACTCTCGTAGTGCATAATAACAACATTATAATCATTAAGTCGTATTCTTTCACTTTTTTGAAAGACCTCCAATAAAAAGTTACCTAGCCTTGCCTCCTAATAACAAACAAACTAATAAAAAACTGTGAGGCAGCACATGTTCTAAACGTGGTCTACGCTAATAGGAGGTGTGGCCCGTTTAGGCGTAACCTGCTCTTTTCACCGACCGTTCGTGACTGATGACGATCTCGACCTATGTAACAGCACTTATTCCTTATATATGGTACCAACCTCATTGTCATAGTGCCAAGCCTACACTCGTCGCCCTATTTAGATTGCCTAATGCAATCTAGGAAATGACCATTTGGTTACATAACTCATACCTCCTAAAAGATTGAAGCAAATCCTACTCGTCCGTTGACACAATGATCAGGGAAAACCATCCTACTTTGGATATTCCCTCCACCTATACATGGACATATAATTCCACGGGTCCTATAGTTTGATACGTTCTATATCAGTATAATATATACATATCTGGTAGTAGCCTCTTGCGGTGGGCAGACTTTTGTTGTGTAACACCACCAACCTTGCATTCCAAACTATATTAATGACTTTGTCATTTTATATAAGCTATTGACTAAATTCAATAATTCACATCCGTCATAAACGCATACTTGAGGCTACATAAATTTATTTAGTTACTATGCCTCACATGTTCAACTATTGGTATTTAGCTATTTTATCCAACTTACTTCTTGTTCTGTTAACGCCTTTTAAAATGCCATTTACCGCTTTCTTCTACTTTATTGGATTAAATATCCTTTAATGCTTAATTCACTTAATACTATTAAGAATATTTCACTGTTCCTTTTCAACTATTACTATCATTCTTCGCTTACTTTGATTTTTTTTTAATTTCTCGTTACATTGCTTTACATCCCTTTCACCACTTATAGTTATTTTCAAACTTATCCACTATGCCAAAAAAGGCATAAGATGACAGATCTGCCCCATTGTTTGAAAGTGTATCTATATGTCGTTAAATCCGGTGCTATCTCATTGTACATCAGACCACAGATATGCCATGTTGTCAAATATGCACTAACACAATAGAAAAAAAGTTGTATGTTGTCTTATGTTATAATATCATTCCTAGAATTAGCTATTAAGCAACGTATAAATGTAGACTAATATGAACACCAATTACATTTATATGTTGTTAACATGATTTGGAAGTAAGCATTTATTCGCAAATGTTTCGTGAATATACTTATGTTAAAATGATAAGTATATAAATGTTTTAGATAAACATTTTTGAAAGAGATTTATTAAATAAAGATTTGTTTTGAAGCTTAGTGGTTGCTATGGATAAATAGATCTCAAATGGAAGTAGTTGTTGTTTGTTTATTTGATAGTTCATATCCGACTATCAGTCTAGACTTGTTTTGACTTAAGAAGTATGTCGGGTATATTCAAGTTCCTCGGTAAGGATTCAATTGCTTACTGCATACATCCAAAAGAACCGGAATTGTGTTTGCCGGAAATTATCACTTAGTTTGGGAGATACTGGTCCTTGGATTTATCCAAACCACTCTAAATTAATAACGAACAATGTTAAAGCATATTGAAGCATGCTATGGAGTTATAATATTCTTCCAGAGGGTGATTCCAAAATAGAAGATAACAATGTGGAATGTTTGTTCGATCCCAGAACAACTTGCATGGATAAATGCTGGCATTGTACCTTTTTCTAAAGGGCAGTGTTAGAATTCCAAGAAGATCTGCTAAGAGGATGAAGGTAAAGACGTGAACTTATGAGCCTCAAAAACTAGGAAATGGTAAAAACATGGTATGTAGCAGAACTATGTGGTCAGCTACCATTAGGAGCTGCCATCCTATTCTAGATTGTCCATATTTGAGTTTTTATGCATGCAAACACCATGGTAGTTTAAGGCTTCGGTGTTAAAAGGGGATGAGGTAATCGAGTTCGCTATGTTAAAGGGATAGCCAGCTCTATGTAGTAGTGGTACAATAAGTTCTTGTTAGACTCCGGTGCATTTTCTAGTGGAGTACCTTCAGAGGGTAGTCTCTTACCTTGCAAAAGTATGGAAACCAATCTCCAATATATTCCTTTAGGGTTTTGATTTTAGAGCCCAGTATGCTAGAATTTAATATGGTAACAATTTCAGCTATTTTCATATTTATTTGAAACCATAGGCATTATTATAATATCACTGGATTTTTATGTACAAATGTTTTGGGTAGCGTAAGGTAAAAACTCATTCGTATTTATGCGAGGCGTGGTCTTACGAGATGCCTTTGATTTAAAGGATTTTATTAAGTTGGGCTTATACTTTACTCACACCAGGCCCATATCTGATCCAGAGTTTATTTTTTCCTTTTCCTAAACTCTTTGGTGCTCAAGTTTGAATGGGCGGCCAAGTAGTTTAGGTTTTCCGTAGATTTATTTTGGAGGAGCTTGGAGTAGCTTGCTTCATCGATAGCTAGTTATTACCTTATCCTCCACCTTATTATATGTATGTTGTACCTGTTAGGTAAGGAAGGGCTGTTATAACTGTCCTAGAGTAAAATTTGCATTAGTATGACCCTAATGTAACATTTTTGAAATGACTTTGTAATATATTATGTTGAATAATATATATTGTTTCGTTACATTATGAGATTCTGTGTCGTTTAGTTTCTTCTCTTCTACATTTTCTTTCTTTCATCCTTAATGACCCATCTTTTGGAGGACTAAATGATTGATATATGGATATCCAGGATGTATTAAGTGTCATCTTTGGTAGTAAGAAAGGTGGATCATTACATTTTGGTGTCAGAGCTTAGGTTGAGTGTAACGTCCCGCCTTTTCGCACGCTTTAAATCGACACACGTGCCAATTCAAACCATACAAATGGGCGTATTGTTATGGGGTAAATAAGACAAACGAGAAGAAATAAAAGAAAACAGAATCTCACAGCGGAATGATAAAATATAATAATCAAATATACAGTTCATGAAGCTGTTTACAAAATATTTAATTATACTTATACAATATATATCAGAGTACACATACCAATAATAATAATGCAGCGGAAATATAATAAATAATAATAATAGAAATCTCCGTCTTCGTCTTCCAGAGCTAAAGTCTTCGGTCCTGAAACGCTCGGACTGACCCGAGCGAATTGAAAAGGCAAAACACTCGAGTCAGAACTAAAAGATCTTATGTAAGTTAAATCAATAGGGATAAATATGAGTGCAGTAACTCAAAAGATGCTCGGGATTCACATCTCTTAAGGATCGGTTAAACTATTTATTATTTAGTATATTTCGCTATTATAATAGTGTCTAATTATAAAATAAACTTACTTTTAAATAGCGTTAAGGAGTTACCCAATCTTCCCCTTAACACAATAATAGTCCCAGTAGTCCATCCAATATCATAGTCCCTCCTGATCGGGAAGCCACCAGAGGATACCACACGAGCTACGGGAGAAAACCAAACTCGTACAAGGCGCGGTAGGGTAGGTAACACAGCACAACTAGGCAATGCCAGGGTAGATATACCAATTACGCTTCCGGGTCGGTGGTAACGCGTAGCGCGCAGCTACCGCCCACCTCGAACAAACTCCCCCAAATCAAAGAAATCAAAAGTGAAGGTGGCCACCGAATCAATCCAAAGTCAGAGTATAGTATCGAAGGGAAGTGTCCGATCAAAGGTGCTACCTTATTAACTCGTCGATCGCTTCTGTTTTAGCCACCTTATGCCAACTCACGGGAGTTGGGTCCACGTATTTACCTCAGAGGAAACGCCGCCACCATCCTACTTCATTCTGGAATCTCCACCACGTACATGGTTGTTAAAGTGGTTTTTGGAGTTGGCAGAGAGTATGACAACTTCCGATCCCGGTCTCTTCAATGGCCAAACGTTATTATAACACCGCGGTCTTTAAAAATAGTTTATACTTAAAAACCAAAATATAACTATCCATTTCAAAACCCATAAATACGATCTCATTTCCATTTCCAAAACAACTTATTTAATATTATTTTTATAAAACCCAAATCAATAATATCATTTTTATTTCAAATATTTTTTTTCAAAATCATATTGCTTTAAAATTTATAATATCTGGAAACCAAACATTTGATTTATAACTTCCAAAACACAATACTTCGAAATTCATAGCTTTAAAACCATAACTTCTAAACTTGAATGGTTTGGATATTCAACAGTATGTAAAATAGTTGATTTTAAATTACTTTATAAAGTAAATAATTTCCACGCCTTTACCATTTATTCACTTTAAATTAAGTCTCAACCCATAAATCTAGATTCTCTTTCAGTTTCAATAAAACACTTCGATTCCAATATATTTCAAACTTTGAGTATTTAACAATTTCAAAACTAAGGTTGGAAATTTTCTATTCAACCATTCATTATTCTATATTTTAGTCTAAAATATTTACAAAATAAATCCATAATCATTTTAAATAAAACTCAAATTACTAACAACTAAATATTTCCTTCAATTTATTTATACTAGAAATATTCATTTGATTTATCTTGAATAAAAATCCAGTTATACATATCATACCTTTAAATTTCCAATCTTAATAAGTTTACATCAACTTATGGAGTTAAATTTTAAAATAAGCTCAATTCCAAATAAAATTTCGATTTATCTTCCAATCTTAATTGATTTGAATCATTTAAACCCTATATATATACAATATCTTAAACTTGTACTAGATCATATAATATAAATTATCAAACTCCATTATTCAACTTATTCATTTTTTATTTAACAGATTTGTACATAGCTTAAATTCAAAAATTTAACTATATATGTATATATAAAATAATATTTATAAAATATCAAAATTTAATATTCATTAAACCGTATCCTATCCAAACCATAGAAAATCATTTCAAAAATAATTTTATATATATACCGCGGTACCTGTATATAATTTTCTATCTTATGGTCAAGTGATACGGATATTTATCATTTCAATCCGCGGTTTAAAAATAAAAATGCGGTTGTATATCATTTCAAACCGCAATCCCGAATGAAATGAAAATGCATAATAACTTGCAGTTTATACAATATAAATACAGCATCCATTTGTCCATCATATCAATCATCAACATTCATCAATTTATCATCCAATTCAAACAATCACATCAATAAATAATAATTAATTACTGACAGTTAATTTTTCAATAATGAATTAAATAACTGTTTAAGTGTAGTTTATATGCAATAATAAATAAATTTAACTAGCAGTTTATATGCAATAATAAATAAATTTAACTAGCAGTTTAATGCAATAATAAATTTAACTAAAATTTTAACTGGCAGTTTATATGCAAAATGAATTAAATAACAAGTAAATTATATGGATGAAAATTTACTGAGATAATGATGAAATATATGCCAAAAAGCTATAAATAAATTTCTAAACACATCATAAATCAATTTAACAAACATAAAAAATCTTAGAAGTTGTGAGTGGGTTAAAACACTCACCTTTTGAATTTAAATTGAATTTAAATCCAATTTAAACCCAAAATTTCAAAAGTCTCCAAATCCATCTAAAACAGTGCCAAAACGTTCGTAATTCTTACATGATCCCAGCAAAACAAACCGCGTATGAATCCGAGCTCGTATGAAAAAGTTAGGAAAATTAGAAGTTTGGAAAATTCTGGTCCTGAGTCGACTTCGGGTTCAACTTCGGTCCACCGCCTCAATTCCCTGGTGCTTGCTTGGAGTTTTTACCAAAACAACCCGGAGCGACCCGAGTAACTTTCTTCCTAACTCGAAGTAGATGCAGCGTTTTTGCCTCTGAAACTCGAAGTGCGACCAGAAGTTGCTGCAGATCCGCAATTTTTTTTTTTTGAAATTGAAATTGGATTGGGAAGATTAGGGTTTCCAGTAGAATGAGGAAGATCATACTTTCAGAATGAGGAATAAGCAATGACATAGGGTTTATAACCACATATATATAGGCAAACAGAATAGAAAGAATGTGCTAGGTTGGATTTGGGTTTTGAACGATAATTGACCCGAAAAGCCCGTTTCGATTCCGGAACGGAAAATGGTCAACCCATATATCTAAATATATGTTTAAAAATATTTTAAACGCGATGGAAAAAGTTTCACACCCAAATTCCATCGTATGAAGAAGTTATGCTAAATTCAAATTTTCCAAATTGATTTCAACTGATTTAAATTGCATAAATTTCAAGGCGTTTCGAGTCCGTACAATCAAACGACAAGTCCGATCGCTACGAAACTTGAAACACTATTATAATTCACCGTTACGGATCCGATGAAACTAGTTTCATCAAAATCCGAGTCGGTGGCCAAAATGGCTATTTTTATATTAATTAAATAAATGTATAATTAATTGATTAAATCAAATTTTTAAATTTCAATTCTAAAATTGACAATTTTATCACCTTATATTTCCCAAACATTTTTAATGATTTAAATAAATTTAAATGTCTATTTAGCGAAGATAAATTTATAAATTTCAATATAAACCTTCAATTTCATTAATTTCAAAATTATAAATAAAATTTCCAACAATTCTATTAAATTCACTATTCATTCTATTATTAAATTCATCGTTATCAAAAGGATGCAATTTACATTGGTTCACGATTGTTTACATTTATTTTCTTAGGTTTCATCTACATTTCCATTTATGCAATATTTCAAATATTAAGTTTCCATTTAATTGCAATAAATCATATTATCGTAATTTAAATTCGAATAAATGGAAAAAATGTTGATTCCCATTCTTATTATTCAAACAAACATTATCCTCTAAATATATTGAACATTTGTTTACGTTACATTACAATGATACTTCCAATTTCACCTTTATTCGTATTAACTATTTTAATTCCACTTATTGTGTAATAACTACTATATTGAAATTTGTCAATTTCACTCATAAATTTGGATTTTAAAACCAATTAACTAATTTACCTTGGTGCCATCCTTTATTACATTAATCGTTACTTTAAATTACATTAATAAAACATTGAATTTAGATATAGTTACTAACTATTTACATAGTTTATTTAATACCTTATATAACAAGCCACCTATATTACTTGCATTTAAGTTCGTTACTCATCAAACCGGATTTATAATTCCATATTCAACGCTAATTTATTTCATTGCAATCAATATACGCCTATTTGCACACCTTCATACTTTAATTATCAACCAACAATTTATTATGCATTATTTCATTAATTAATATCAATTTTGAATTTATTTCCCAATTTACCGATTTCATTCAATTATACCCTTACGAATTGGTTTCCCTCAGTTGGTATTGCATTTCATTCGCTTTATTAATACTTACCTTAGTTAGCCTTAACGTAGTATTAGATTAAAATTTATTGGTTACATCCTATTGAATTAACATTCTCCGATTACCAAATTAATCTACATCAAATTGCACTAATTAATTGAATTAACTATAATTGATTTCAAACTAACTTTTACGAACTAAATAAATATGTAACTTATAACCATTGTTACCCTTAACTCTTAATTACCTTTAAAAGTTCATTAATTACAACAAATGTTCCAATCAGCTATATAATTCAAATTTCATCTTTTATTTGTGTTCAATATTGTATTTCATTATGCTGAAATTTAGGCGCTTATACCCATTTAATATCCCAATTCATTGTTTTATCTTGGTTTCAAATTTTTAATTAAATCAATTGCCATCTATGCATAAAATTAACATTTCTATTAAACTTCCATTCACACTTCCATTATTATTTTAACAATTATTAAACATTATGATCAGTTAAAACTTCACAATGGTTTAAATCAGTTGAGATTACACTACACATTTAATATTTATCAACTTGTTCTAACCTTATTACTTAAATTTACGCTCAGTTGCTATTTAATATATATATAAATTCATAAATTAAATATTTAAGTTCGTTTTCTTATATTAAATTTATTAATAAGTATTCCTTTTCCCGTATTACAACAAATTGGAAATTTCATTAGATCCATTAATTATAATTTTTAATGAGCATTGTTACGTTTTTAATTTACTTATTATTTCATTAATAAGTTACCCAAATTTTATTCCCCAAATATTAAATTACAAAGTCTTACGTGATTTACCATTTACATTACCTTTTTTCTCACGTTTGCTTCATTATAAATTACCAAATTTTGTTTCCTTCAAAATTAAATTACTCAATTTTAATTAAAATAACCAACTTAATTATTAAAATTTTACGGGTCGTTACATTGAGTGAACACTTATGCTTTGGTGGGGTAAACTCATTATAGATAGTGTCAATAGTACCCTAGAATGAGTTTGAATGTAATATATATATATATATATATATATAAGTGTGTAT
The DNA here is from genome assembly GCA_030765085.1 of Allium cepa. Classification (NCBI taxonomy): domain Eukaryota; kingdom Viridiplantae; phylum Streptophyta; class Magnoliopsida; order Asparagales; family Amaryllidaceae; genus Allium; species Allium cepa. The sequence goes on along the minus strand of CM060928.1, from coordinate 410,592,635 downwards.
TTGTTAGTGAATAAAAATGTTTTATATTATGTTGTTCGACCTATTGAGTGGCTTAAGAATTCTTGTCGATGTGCCTAATCAACGTTATCGATAGAGATTTTCTAAACACTTACAAGTTAAATTGATATAATATGGTTTTAAATTTGGTAAATGAAAGAATTTTACCTAGGAATATATTTTCTATATATACAAAGGGATGATTTTCAAAATCTATATAGTTATCTAAAAGGAGAGTAGATTAGGAGTTAATAATATTTGAATTATTAGCATTTAGGGTTTAACTAGTCATGCTCGTCCAATTTTGAGCAATGACAATTGTCAAATATAAGGGTAGATTTCCATTTTCCATCATAGGTTGGGTAGATAGAATTTATAGGAATATTGAATCGAACACCTTGTGAATTATATTTCACAATTTGACTATAAGGCGTTCGATGATATATAGGGTTAAAAATTGAATTTTAATTAAGGTGTTTATTGGAAGAAAATCTTTATATAGTTTAATAAGATGGGTTAAGAGTGATGATTTTACAAATCTGAATTATTCGATATGTTTCAAAAATGAAAAGGGCTTTGAGAATGTTAAATCCTGATGGCTATCATAAATTCCAAATGATTTTGGAAAATAGTAATAATCTTTCTTAAAATATATTTTAAGATATAAATATTTTAAAATAAAGTTTGAGAGTAAGGTTTTCTTTGGAAAGTTCGGGAATAAGTCTTGATCTATTTTGTGATGATCATAATAATCTTCTAAGGACAATCAAATGTTTTCATAAGCAGATATGATGGTGCACTTAGTAAAGGGGTATATGATACTATTTGGTTACAAATTTGAATGAATCCAAAGCAAGTGGATGATTTTGTTAAAAATTATTTGTCTACAAATAGTACTGTTTCAAGAAAAATTTGAAAAAAATAAGAAATATTTTTATTAACTAGTTCGAGTGTCTTGGAAATGACAAACACTTTTCTTGGGTATTGCCCTTCATGGAAAAGGAGTATATGATACTATTTGGTAGCACCCAGTTTCTTGACATCATTTTAGAGTTACTCGGGCTATATGTATGCTTTCAAAAGGATTTTGAAATAAAATCCAGGTATTGTGTTCTTGGATCTCTTAAAAGGAATAATTTACAAAATAAAAAGATATTTTGAAGATAGTTAATAAATAAAGTTTTAATTAAGTCAAATTTAATAAGGAGAATAAATAAAGTTTGTTTATTTAAAACCGTGTCCTTTGATTTTAACGTCTAGGATAGGAAGAATTATTTGATGTTACTAGGTCGGCTAATAGCCATTTTTACCTTAGTGGTGTCTAAGAAAAAGTAGAATTTATGAGGGATTTTGGATACCAGCATCCTACTCTTCTTATCTACTTACCAGACCAGATAGGGTAAAGGGGTTGAATTGGTCGACTTAGTTTGAAACCCGAATTATTTTTGGCCTACATCTAATAGTTAAAAATTAAATATAATTAAAAATCAAATGTTTGTATATACTCTTAAGAGGTAGAAGAGTACTATATAAGTTAAGAAATTTAAAAAATGATTTTACGAAGCATGGTGGGAGGGTAAATTGTAGTTAGATAGTAAGAATCGTTAGATCAGTACGTAGGTTGTTTGAAGATTATTTCTCCTTTTCACATAGTTCTCGATCCTATGTTCGAGTATATGACTAGAGGTGTTTTATATCATTCCGAATAAGGATTTATCACTTGGTTTTTGATGGTGAGAGTTGGTGAGGTTTCTTACGTGGAACCAAAGATTGTCCATCATAGTTTATGGCTATGCAAAGAGAATAGAGTTTCTAATTAAGATGCCTGATTAAAATCCGCACTAGGAAGTCGGGCGAGCGATACTAGTTCGAAAATGAAGTTACATATTCAAGTAATTGATCAAACCAAATTTTACATAGGGATAATCTATGTACATCATATGGACTGATGAATAGTTTAAGTATTTCTGGGAACTAGGGTGTGGTACAATTTCCGAGACGAAATTCTTTAAGGAGGGAAGAGTGTAACCACTCGAAATTTTATCTCCTTGATTTGTGAATATTTAATAAATTTTAAGTATTCAAATAATAGGTTTTATATATTAAAAATAATATAACCCTTTTAAATAATAACAAATGATGGTAAAATAGATTTGTAACGACCTAGGATTTTACCACTTTGAATAGGCTATTTAAATATAGTTTATATAATCAATAAATGGATTTTTATTAGCAAGTAAACATATTTTAATTATTTATTAATGATGATAAAATAGTTTACAATTTTTTTTACGAATATAGATAGTTCATAGAAAAAATCATAGAAAAAAAGCAAATGTGACCGAAAAGCGTTTTCTGAAAAATCGACATTTCGACACCTGAAAGTCGTCGGAAACATTGTGCACGTTTATGCACCATGTACATAGATATAGATGTTTGGATTAGTGTTAATGAACACATTTATATATGTTAACTTATATTTGTATACATATAAGAAGTGATGTGACTAATTATGAAAAAGTTTAAAAGAAAATAAAATAAAATAAGAAAGTTATCATATTATGCCATACCTTAAAGTCATCATAAGTACACACAACATGGCTAGCACGATTTGGGGTTATGGTAGTGCATGCATGTGTATATTTTTAATTCGGGCCACTTTACGTATTATAATTATTTGCCTATGTTTATAAATACCAATTCCCTTTCATATTTCTCATTTTACAATCCACTTCTTCATTTCTAAAATTCCTAAGAGCTTAAGAGAATATATCCATGGCTTCTCTTTATACTTTCTAATTTGAGAAAACCATTTTTTTTCTACTTAAAAACACTTCAAAATTTTTGCTAAAAACACTTCTACATATGCTACAACACCTCACTTCCAAAATACAAGCACCCATCTACCCTAAAACTCCAAGGCCGTGCCCAATCTTGATGCTTAGCCACTCATGAGTCCACTTTTGCAAGGTTTTAGGTTGTATTCGAGCTCTGGTTGAATTTTGGTTTGAAGTTGTTAAGTTTTTGGTGAGTGAAGTTCACATTTTTAAACTCGAGTTAATAAATTTTAAAGTTGCAAAATTTATAAGTTAAAATATTGCTTAAATATGTGGTGATGTTATATGTTGTGTATGCATGCATATATGTTGATTTGGTGTTGGTTGCTTATGCCAAAGTTTGAGTAAGCGATAAAAATTTTACCTTAAATATTGGAAAATTAGTTAGTACTGTAAAGTAATACTTTATTTATGATGGTGCTATAATGTTATGATGTGATATTTTGTTTGAAAGTTGTATTTGTTGTATGTGGGTTCATGACATGAAGATAGCGATTCGCTAACCAAAAGCGGCATAGAAATCCGCTTTTTGTCGAAAGTTTGTTTTCAAAGTAAATTTTTTTCAAGTATAAATCTTTGATTAGGGTTCTAAAAGTTTATTTTCATGTCTTATAGAAGACAAGAGTTCAAAGATGAAGTTTTAAAAGTTAGAAAATCAAAATTTCAAGTTTGAAAATTACGGGTCCATTTAGCGATAGTCGCTATATCCGCAGTTCGGAAAATCTAACTTTTTTCTAATCTAAACTTGTCTTAACTAAAAATAATTTTAGAAAATGTTTTATAACTTTAATCTAGTAATCAGAGAGCAATTATTTCATTAATTGTTTACTTTTTGTTTGATTGATTAATTAATTAATTAAGGTAATTAGTACTTAATTATTTGTTAATAATGGTTTTTAAACTTAAATGTTAATCAATTAAGTTAATAATGATTTGTTACATAATTAAAGTTAATTATTATTGAATTATTAATTAAGGATTAGTTAATTATTATTCAATTATTTATTTAAGATAATTATTAATTGATTATTATTTTGGAAAGGTGTTTTATTTTATTTTTAATGAAAGTTAATTATGTTTTAATAAGGCTTAATTAAAGTTTAAATACTTTTAATTAGTGTTTAATTACTATTTAACAAGGATTTGATTATTTTTATAAGGGTTTTAATTTATTTTAAAATCGTTTTGAGTTTAAGTAATCAGTTTTGTTTTAAACCGTTTGCTTTTGAAATTTGCTTTAAATCAAGGGATTTCTGTATTGCTTACCCTTAAGTAACCCTATATGATCAGGAAAGCTAAATGACATCTATTAGCAGAACAAGACACCATTCCGCTATTATAATTAACTTGGACATTTACTTAAGTTGATTGATTGTTATGTGTTGATCCCTTATATACCTATTGTTATGTGATGCCATGTTAAACTGGATAAGAAAAATAAAATTAAAAAAACCTTCATAGTCATTAAGCCTCCGTTTGATTTTTTAAGGGTAAATATTTCATATTCTTTTCGAAATGGTTTCAAAGTTATTGCATTTTGAACAAGATATTTAAAGGATGAGTTGGCAAATGGTTTTATTAAAGATGTTTTAACTGATGGAAATGATTTTCAATGTTATAAAAAGAAGTTTACTAAGATTTTTCTAAATGATTTGTGTGGCTGTAAAAAGAAGTTTTTACAAAGAGTTTTACAAAGCAATTTGGGAGTTTATAAGGTGTTGTGGGTAAATGGATTTAAGTTTTTTAAGCAAAGAAGATTTCATATATAAAGAAGATTTATAAAATGGATTTGCTTATTGAAGGAAGCTAATTTTGATTAAGGTTATTTAGGAAGTTGTTTGAACAGGAAAGGTTTATAAAGAAATTTTATAAACAATTTTGGGGTATTTAATAAAAGAAGTTTTAGATATTTATATAGGGAGTTTATAATAGGTTTGGATATTTATAAGAAATTTATATAAAAGTTTGGATGTTTATAAAAGCAATTTGTATAAATGATTTTGAATATTAATAAAAGGATTTTATAAATGAACTTGGAAGTTGAAAAGTGTTGTGAAGTGGTTTTGATTTCAAAATAAAAAGAGATCTCATGAATGAAATAGATTTGTTTAAAAAGGATTTATCGAAAGAAATATAAAAAGATTTTGAGATCTAGGTTTCTCTAAACCGACCTTTTAAAAATGGTGCCATGAACATCCATTCCATACTTAACACCAAGGAGATGGTGATAGGGTTGTCCTTACCTCCAATTTAAACAACATTTATTTAATCCTTTTTAACATGATTTGGAAGTAAGAAGTTATTCGTAAATGTTTTTATGAATATACTTATGTAAATAATATAAGAATGTTTTAGACAAACTTTTTTGAAAGAGATTTATTAAATAAAGATTTGTTTTGAGGCTTTGTGGTTGGTATGAATAAATAAATCTCAAATTTAATTGGTTGTTGTTTGTTTATTTTAAAGTTAATAGCTGACTATCAATTTGGACCAGTTTTGATTCAGGAGGTATGTCGGGTATATTTGAGTTCCCGGCGAGGACTCGATTGATTAGTGCATACTTCCAAAAGAAACGGAATTAAGTTAGTCGAAAATTATCGCTTAATTTTGGAGACACCAGTCCTCGGATTTATCCGAACCACTACAAATTAATAATGAATGATGTTAAATCATATTGAAGTATGCTGTGGATTTATACTATTCTTCCTGATGGATATTCCAAAACAGAAGATAGTAATGTGGAATGTTTGTTCGATCCCAGAACAACTTGCATGGATGGATGCTTGCATTGTACCTTTACCTAGAGGGCAGTGTTAACATTCCAAGATGGTCTGCAAAGAGGAAGAAGGTAAAGAGGCGACCTCACGAGACTTTAAACTGGGAAAAGCAAAAACAGGGTATGCAGCAGAGTTATATGGTCAGCTACCATTAGGAGCCACCATCCCATTCTAGATTATCTATATTCGAGTTGTTTTGCACACAAACATCGTGGTAGTATAATGCCTTGGTGTCAAAAAGGGATGAGGTAATTTGGTTCGCCATGTTAAAGGGGGCAACCGGCTCTGTGTAGCAGAGGTACAAGAAGTTCTTGTTAGACTCCGATGCATTTTTTGGGGGTGTACCATCAGAAGGTATCCCTTACCTTGTCATAGTATGAAATCCAATCTCCAATATGTGCCTTTACGGTTTTGATTTTAGAGTCTAGTATGCTAGAATTTAATATGGTAACAATTTCAGCTATTTTTATATTTATTTGAAACCATAGACATTATTATAATGTCATTGGATTTTTATATACAAATGTTTTGGTTATCGTAAGGTAAAACCCATATGTGTTTATGTTCAGCGTGGTCTTATGAGAAGCCTTTGACTTAAAGGATTTTATAAAGTTAAAGACTTATGATTTACTCACACTAAACCCATGTTTGACCGGAGTTTGTTTTTCCCTTTCTTAAACTCTTAGGTGCACAAATTTGAATAGGCAGCCAAGTAATTCAGGCTTTTCTGTGGATTCATTTTGGAGGAGCTTGGAGCATGTGGCTTTATAGATAGCTAGTTATTACCTTGTCTTCCGCTGTATTATATGCATGTTGTATCCATTAGGTAGGGACAGACTGTTGTAACTGTCCTAGGGTAGAATCTGTATTTGCACAACTCTGATGTAACATTATGGAAATGATTTCGTAACATATTATGTTGAGTAATATATATTGCTCTGTTACTTTGCGAATTTTGTGTTGTTTAGTTTCTTCTCTTCTATCTTTTCTTTCTTTCACCGCTAATGACCCGTCTTTCGAACGACTAAATAATCGGCATACGAATACTGAGGATGTATTAAATATTGTCTTTAGTAGTAAGAAAGGAAAATCATTACACATAGATTCAAAAACTCCGTTAGGGTTTCAGGTAAGAAATCCTATATATATATATTTTGTTTATTATTTATTTTCTTTACCAATTCTCCTCCAAACCTCTATTTATATGAATCTAATGTATATACAATTCCCTTGTCATATATATAAAAAAGAAGAGATCTGAAATAGTTCATTGTAAGCCTATTAAATCCAAAAAAGAGCAAAGCTAAGGACCTGGTATGAGTAGAAATCTTAGTTTTTTGGTTTTGTTAATTGAATATGTAGTTTGCATTCAATATATGTCTTAGGGAGTTCTGGATTATGAAAACGTCGTATTAAAAATCCATAAATTTCCCAAAAAAAGTCAATTCTTAGGCTGAAAGTTTAATGTATTTTATTAGAATAATGGAGTTTGTGTGGATTTTTCAATTTATGTATTTTACCTTCTATTTCACTTCTTATTCTTCTTCTTTGTATCTGATCAAGGGATTTGATTAAGAAATGATGTGTAAGGTACGAATTCTTATTCGTAGTTTGCACTGCCTATTTCTACAAATTGAGTAGAGCATAAAGTTAATTAAATTGTAAGTTTCTATCGTTAATTTACTCCGTTGTTTTAACATGAAATAAGCTAGATTTGGATTCTATATACAAGTGTAGCGACCTGGGATTTTCGATCCTCGAAAATCAACATCAATACGTTTATCGTATAACATGCCGAATATTCAAGTGCCGGAAATAATGATTGCTATGAGTATATAAGAAAGAAGTAGAAGAAAAAATTGAGAACAGTAGCACAGAATCTCAAAATCGCAGTCGAACAAAATATAATATGTAATAAAAGATTTTAAATACAAGAACTGTACTGTTAATACACATACCGGAATCAGAGCACAATAGAAAACAACCAATCTGAACAGTTTAAAAACTCCTCCTCATAGCAGAAATATAAATCAAGTGCGGGAATACGGCTTTGTTATCCAGCTTGTCTCCTAAGCCCTATAGAATCCTATCCTGAATCTATAATACTCAGTCTGACCCGAGCATTATAATAAAATATATCCGAGTCAGTCTGGAAAACAAGCATGAGAAAAACATACTCAATTTAAATTATTAAAGTTATCAAAATCCTTTGAATAACAAATGTATCTTGTAAACCCGCATCACACATAAACACGATGGGTTTTTCACTTAGATAACCAAAACATTTGATATCAAATCATATAATATTAAAATAGTGTCTATAGAAAGTAAATAGAAAATAGCCGAAATGCTTTCGTCTCACATTTCAGCATAATTGGGCACAATCAAAACCGTATGGCGCTTATTGGAGAATGGTTTCCATACAATGACTGGGCTACTGGGGTACCGCCCATCATAGTACACCTCTAGAAAAATGTACCGAGGACCTCATCGGGATCCCCTGCCAACACAAGACCGGCCTACCCCTAACCTGGATAGTACCGAATATGTCATCACCCCACGTATACCCACCCTTAAATCAAGCGCTCGCTCCGTATCCATAATTTATAATACATCCAAGGGTATTTAGAAAGGGATAACATACCCTAACTAAGTGCGACCCACTTGTCCTTGCTGCATCTTCCTTGTTTTAGTCATTCCCGGTTGATGACGTCTGAGGCCAACGTTTACCTTTTGAATAGCATTCATTCTTGGAATGCTAACACTACCTTTCAAGCAAAGATGAAATGATAGCATTCATCCATACAAGTTGTCCTAGGTCTGGACAAACCGATTCACTGTCTTCACCATCTTTATGAACCATTCGTAACGTTCAAACAGGATCGAAGTGGTTTTCAAATAATCAAACCCGATCTCCGTCTCTTCGAAACGATCAGCGAATTTGGCAAAAACTGATAGTCGGTTATTTAACTATTAATAAAACATCCATAAGCAGACATCAGGCCTTTTATAGATTTTCCCAAAATTTATTTTCAAAATATCTTATAAGATATGTATTCAATCCCTTCCAAATTTTCAGTAATTGGGGCAACTCAAATACTTTTATCCATATCAGGATACTCCAAACCATCTCTTATCTCAACATTTAGAAAAATATATTTTTCTAACTCCTTACTTCTCAACACTTAGGAAATTGCATTTATTTCTCTTTCTCAAAATCCTTCACAATTTATATTGTAAATTCCTTAACTTGTTTATAACGAATTCTATAACTTCATTTGTCCTTAATTAACTTCCTTTAATATTTCCAAGTCAAAACACTTGTCTAAAATTCAAAATATCCATTTCTAACCTCTTTTATGAATCCTAATTCATTTTTTTGAAGTTCACTTTTATTTAACTATTTCAAAAAATTTCTTACATCTTTCCAAATTGCATTTTGAAAATTTCTCCTATAAATCTCATCTACTGAATTAATCTTGTTTCTAGATTCTCGAGAAGATTTATAATTAAATTTCAATCATTACGAAACCCTATATATATGTAAATAAATAAATATTTAAAAGAATAATAATTTATTTTAAAACATGTTCAAGTAATTATTTAAAAATATCGAACAGTTTTTATAAATATCAATAATCCATTTTTAGATAACAAATCAATTTTCAAAGTTGATTTTGAAAATTAGATTCTATTAAAATAAATATTAACTATTGGGAAAATCCACTTACCGAAGTATTTCAATCCTAACTAGTATAAAATTAGATAGTTCAATAAATAAAATTTTCCTTTTTAAAAACAAACTTAATTTATTAAAATTAAAAATATATTTTAAAAATCTCAATAACCAATTCAATTTATAACTTCCTCTCGATTTACATCACATCACTTCTACTCTGATCTCCTTAACCATTTCCACTTTCAAAAATAGTATCCACTATTTTTTTCTCTCACCGTATTTCCATATTTTAATATAAATTCACCCTATGTATTTATATTTCAAATTTATTAACTAATATCGATTTTCTTTATTTATAAACATCGTTTATAAATTTATAACTCCTCTGAGTTTAACTTGTTTATAAAAACAATCTTATTTATAAATTTTATCCTATAAACCCATTTCCTTATAAATTACATTTATCCTGCCAATAAGAAATTTATATCAATTTCGACTTCTTTTTATATTTCTGGATATCATATAAGAATCCTTTATATAGATTATTCTTAAAAATTCTATTTAAATAATTTACGGACAGTTACGTATAACCAGAAATCGAATTTATTGTTTATTCAACCAAATTCTTTTCGGTAATCCCATTTTCGATATAATTATTTTTATATCCCAAATCTCCTTTTAATTCCTTAAAATTCTAAAATAATATTTACAGTATTTAAAATACCAAAATTAAGGCCAGTGATACTATAACATTTAATAATTCAAACCACACAACAATCCATAGATTTATTCAATCACATCATATATCTTTATATATGAAAAACAATAAATTTATTTGAGGAATCATGTTGGATCCCTCCAACCTGTTTTTCCTGCATCCACAGATGTTAGACAACATAAAATACCAATCCCGCTTCGAGATGAGATATCACGGTAATATAGGGTCATCCGTTATAATGCGAGGCACATAAGGTCTCGTCCGATCCAACTGGTGGGTATATATATCCAACTTCTAATATATACTACTATATATACATTATATATAATTTATCATTCAACAAATAATAATTTATAAATTCAAACAAGCGTCCAATAATTTATTTCAAACTATTTTAATTATAGCCAATCGTCCAAATGAGTAAGATTTACTCACGTTGATTTTATTTGCAATCTGTTCCAATTTTAAATTAAATTGAACATCATTCAATATAATTTAAAACTCCATCCATCTTCAATAAATTACGAACCAATTTCCATGCATAGATTCTGCAGCTACGAACCCAACGGGACCGACATTGTGATTTTTAGACCTCGTATGTATTCGATACGGATTAATAACCGGACGATATAATTAATGATAACTTAACATAATACAGTTAACTTTAATAACTGACCCTAGTCATCTTCTACTTCGTTCCAGGCCACGAAGACACCCCTTTCAAACTAAAATCACCAATCCATGTCAATTAGTTCCATATCGCGACCCGCTCCATCCTCTACTGCCGCTTTGCCCTGCCTCATGCTTTTGAACCCTCTCGCCCACCATTCCTTTCCCACAGCTCCGCATGTTATAAGGGACCCCCATACCCTAGCTTCGACGAACTCTACCTATTGCTCGCTGCCGGCAATTTAGATCGTCGGCCACAATCCCCTCATACGCACCTGTCACAGCCTCACCCACCACCCAATGCCTTGACCGAAATCGCGAGCTTCCCCAGGTTTTCCGACACCCGTACCTTCGCATGAGTGCGCATGTGCCCCTTTTTTCATGATTTGTCGCGTGTCATGATTTCTTTTCTTTTAGCTGAATTCATTTTTTTGTCTCCATCTGATCTGAAGAAGGAAAAGAAAACAGAGGTCATGATTTAAAATGAAGGGGATGGTGGCTATACATACCTGTAGGGTTGCTCCCTAGGTTGATTTTGGGTCAGCATAGCGTAGCTATGATTTGAACTTAATTTGATTTACAAATTCTAGTATCGAAAAATATCTCACCTCAAAATTTTGAATCCCTATTGAGGCATGTCGCTTGGCATTTATAATTTTATAACCTTATTTTGAACGCAATGGAACAAGTTTCGAGACATAATTCGATCGTATGTGAAAGATAGTTTTTTAAATCGATTATTTAAATTAAATTAAATTAAATTATATCTAGGAATTTTCAGATCGCATGACCAAACGGAAATCCAAACGTTACGAAATTTGAAATCCGATAATAAGACACTATTGCATATCCAATGGAACGAGTTTCATCGAATTCCAAGACTGTGCTCTAGATCGCTATTTTACGCATCGATTAAATCGACGATTTAAATTTTTTGTGAAATCACTTGAAATTCCACTTTTAAAGCCTTACTAACTAAATTATAATTCGAAATCCAATATTTAAAACCTCTAATTAGTCAAAATCAAACGACGAAAAAATCTAACTCATTGCATTCTTCCCCCTTAAAAGAATTTCGTCCCTGGAATTGCTAAGGTTAGAAAAATGCTCCAAACCCATTAACTTATCAAAAGCCACTTAGTTAAAACATGATATCCACTTTTAAAAACCCTTTATCTCTGTCCAAAGCATTAAGCTTTCATTTCTAAACCACAATCCCCAATTTCAAACTCAATTCCAAAATCGACCTCTTTGGTTAACAAAAAATTTCAAAAAAATTTTAACATCCTAAAATTTTGAATTTTTTTGGCAAAGTCTCCTTTGTACGGAGGGCCTTTTGCAATATGACAAGAGAGATAAAAATATATACATCGACCCATATGGTGGGAAACACACGGTATATAACAATATTTATATTATTACGGTATTTAATCTGAAAACGTTCCTTTATTTAGCGTTTTTAAGCGTGGGGCTTATTTTATATGCAAATTGCGCGACCAAAATCTAGCCAAATGGTCTTCTGGTACATGTGCTTACTCAATTTAACACATTAGTACCAAAACATAAAATACAATAACATTTCATTTATTTAACTAGCATAAATGCATAGACTTCATAACCAAAAATGTTATAGCATGAATTTATCTATAATCACAAGGTTAAGACATTCGATTATTTATTCCAATCAATTTATATACCATTTCATGCAATTCCAATGATTTTAGACCAAATTTGCTTGCACTCACTACACATTTATACCTAACAAATTCATACCCTTTCCAAATTGATTTAAAAATCAATTTATTCACTTTCCGTTGATTCATAGAATTTTATTTACCCCCGTTTACGACAAAAGACAATTTTCCATGCAAATTTGGCGATATTCATTTAATATAATAATCATTTCAATTTATGCTATTTAAAATTGATTCCAAATATATATTCACTCTATTCCATTACAAATTGATTCTCAATCAATTCATTTGCATCCCATTCACTATTAATTTAATAGTTTATTCACTTAATCCACTTCAAATTTTAATTTCACGCTCGAATTTATTTAATTAGTATCCAAAGCCATATTCAATTTATTTACATTTAAACCAAATCTATTTATAACTTAAGTCATCACTATTTCAATCCAATTCCATTTTATTCGACCACATTTCAAATATATTTAATTCGCTTACAATTAAGTCAAATTTTATTTATAACTCAAGTTTCATATTCATTTTCAATTTCAATTCACAATCCACTTTACTTTACAAAGTTAAGTTTCATTCCTATATTCAATCAACTAATTGATTTATCTGATTAGTTCACTTCCATTTATAATTCAACATTTGATTTTTATTTCAAAAATCACTTCATTTAATTTACTTGAGTTCAAATTCATTTTATAATTCAAGTTTGGATTTTATTTCCTTCACCAAAATATCAAACAATTTTAGTTTAGGTTTTCTATTTCACTTTTCAATTTTATAAGTTACACAACTTATCTTTCACCTTCCCATTAATTTTATACTCGAGTATATTCACATCTTATCTTTAACTCTAGATTATACATCACTTATTGCTTAAATATATATTTATTCCACTAATTCCAATTTTGTAGGCTATTCAAACATATTTATTCACAATTCCAACAATTTCCACTTAAATTTTATTCCATACAAAATCTATAACTTATAGTTATATTGTCATTTTACACACAAATTTTATATTTACTTCAATTTGATATTATTTCTAATCCAATCCCATTCAATCTTTATTTTTCTTAAGTTAAATTCGATTTATTCAATTTATTTAACCTACGCAAGTTGAATTTCAATTTCAAACTTCAATTTTCCACACTTCTTTCCTTATTAGTATCATCCTACACTTATAAGTTCAAAAACTCATTTTCTGGTACTTTCTACAACATTTAAATAAGGATTCCAGAAATTTTTTTAAAACACCCGGTACTTATTTCAAATCACTTTTAAATCAAATATATATATATATATATATATATATATATATATCCGTGTGTGTGTGTATTGATATAACACACACGCACACACACTCTCTTTGGTTTAACAAACCACTTCCATAGAATTTCAAAATCTACCAGATTTTATCCAAAACATTTCCTTTCAGAATTTTTAAACAAAACTTGTTTGCCAAAAAATCTGAAAATAAACTAATTACGGTAACAATCCGTCACTTAGAAACTCGAAAATGAGCACTAATGATGTCACAATCATCAGCGGAATTATTTTCCAGCGAATGAAGTGAGTTCGGTGCTATATTGCTTCAAAAATCCATTTAAATATTTTCTGTTCAAAAATATCTCCATAACAATATTACTGTTATCCATTTCATATACTTTGGAAAACATTTCAAAAAATCTCTAAGATTTAAATTTCCAATTTCCGGTTTGAATCAATTTTCAGTTTTTATTCATTTGTATAATTTATTCTTACACAATTTTAATTTTGGTTTTTATAAACCATTAGCAATTTTTATAATATTCTTTTGATTATATAATAATAACCAAACACATCAATTTACTATAATAATTTTTTAGAAAAATATTTCTTTTATATCAATAATAGAATTTCGGTAAAATTATTTCATTTACCCACTTCAAAACCATACTTTGTCAGTTTACCTGGTTCAAGTGTTTAGAAACTCCTATCGATTTAGTAGCCTCCCATTATTCGACTAGAATTTATATGTTATTTAACAGATAAATCAACACAATATAAAACAATTTATATTCATTAATAAATACTCGCTCATATCTATTAATACTCTCAAACTGCTAGAGTACTGCTAACATTATCACTAATGAGCAATTCCCCAAAGCCAAGGTTCTTGCTTAACCTTCGGTTCTGATACCAAGTGTAGCAATCCAGGATTTTCGATCCTCAAAAATCGACATCAATACGTTCACTGTATAACATATCGAATATTCAAGTGCCGAAATACTGATTGCAAGGGGTAAAGAAGAAAGAGGTAGAAGAAAAAAAAGAAAATGACAACATAGAATCTCAGAATTGCAGTGGAGAAAAATATAATATATAATAACAGATTTTAAATACAAGAACTGTATTGTTAATATACATACCATTAGCAGAGTATAGTAGACAACAACCAATCTGGACAGTTTAATAACTTGTCCTCACACAGCGAAAATATAAATCAAGTACAGGAATACCTCTTTATCATCCAGGTCGTCTCCTAAGCTCCATAGCATCATATCCTAAATATGTAATACTGGGTTTGACCCGAATATTATAATAAAATAACACCCGCGTTATTTTGGAAAACCACCGTGAGAAAAACACATTCAATTTGAACTATTAAAGTTATCAAAATCCTTTGAAAAACAAAGGTATCTAGTAAGATCGCATCACACAACGATGGATTTTTCCCTTACGATAACCAAAACATTTGATATCAAAATCATCCGATATTACAATAGCGTCTACAGAAAGTAAATCAAAAATAGCCGAAATGCTTGCATCTCAAATTTCAGCATAGTTAGGCACATTCAAAAACGTACGCCGCTTATAAGAGAATGGTTTCCTTACAATGATTTGGCTACTAGGGTATTGCCCATCACAGTACACCTCTAGAAAAATATAGCGAGGATTTCGCGGGAATCTCCTGCCAACACAAGACCGGCTTACCCCTAACCTGCATAGTACCGAATATGTTATCACCTCGGGTGTTTCCACACTTAAATCAAGCACTCGCTTTTTCCATGCACAACCATATCCATAATTTATAATATATCTAAGGATATCTAGAAAGGTGATAACATAACCTAATAAGGTGCAACCCACTTAGCCTTGCTGCATCTCCCATGTTTTAGTCACTCCCGATTGATGAGGCTTGAGGCTAACGTTTACCTTTTGAATAGCATTCATTCTTGGAATGCTAACACTACCTTCCAGGTAACTATGTAATGATATCATTCGTCCATACAAGTTGTCCTGCGGCTGGACAAACCGAGTCACCGTCTTCACCATCTTCACGATATCACCATTCGTAACGTTCAAACTGGATCGAAGTGATTTTCGTATAATTAAACCCGATCCTAGTATCTTCGAAACGATCAGCAAATTTGGCCAAAATTGATAGTCGGTTATTTAACTATCAATAAAACATCCATAAGTAGACTCAGACCTTATTATAGATTTTCCAAATCTATTTTCAAAATATCTTATAAGATATATATATTCGACCCCTTCCAAATTTTCAATAATTGGGGCAACTCAAATACTTATATCCATATCAGGATGTTTCAAACCATCTCTTATCTCAACATTCAGAAAAAATATAATTTTCTAACTCCTTACTCTCATCACTTAGCAAATTCTAATTATTTCTCATTCTCAAAATCCTTTACAATTTATATTGTAAATTCCTTAACTCGTTTATAACGAATTCTATAAGTTTTGGTTTCCTTTATTAATTTTCCTTTAATATTTCCAAGTCAAAACACTTGTCTAAAATTCCAAATATCAATTTCTAACTTCTTTTTTTTAATCCTGTTTCATTTTTTCGAAGTTCACTTTTATTTAACTATTTCGAAAATTTTCTTACTTCTTCCCAAATACCATTTTTGAGAATTTCTCTTATAAATCCTGTCTACTGAATAAACCCCATTTCCAGATTCTCGAGAAGATTTATAATTAAATTTCAATCATGAAGAAACTCTATATATATATATATATATAAGTATCTAAAAGAACAATAATTTATTTTTAAAACGTGTTCAAGTAATTATGTAAAAATATCAAACACTTTTTATAAACATCAATAATCCATTTTTAGATAACAAATCAAGTTTTAAAGCTGATTTTAAAAACTAGAATCTATTAAAATAAATACTAAATTTTGGGAAAATCCACTTACCAAAGTATTTCAACCCTAGCTAGTTTAAAATTAAATAGTTCAATAAATAAAATTTTCCTTTTAAAAAACAAACTTAACTTCCTAAAATTAAAAATATATTTTTCAAATATTAGTAACCAATTCAATTTATAACTTCCTCCCGATTTCCATCACATCGCTTCAATTCCAATCTCCTTAACCATTTCCACTTACAAAAATAGTATCCACTATTTTTTTTCTCACCCTATTTCCACATTTTAATATTGATTCAGCCTATGAATTTATATTTCCAAGTTACCATTTGATATCGATTAATTTTATTTATAAACATTGCTCATAAATTTATAACTCCTCTGAGTTTAACTTGTTTATAAAAAGAACCTTATTTATAAAAGTTTATCCCATAAATCCATTTCCTTATAAATACCATTTATCCGGGCAATAAATTTTTCAATATCGATATCAACTTCTTTTTACATTTTCGGATATCATTTAAAAATCCTTTATATAGATTATTTTTAAAAATTCTATTCAAACCATTTACAAACGGCTACGTATAACCAAAAATAAAATATTTTGTTTATTCAACCAAATTTTTTTACTAATCCAATTTTTGATATAGTTATTTTTATATCCAAAATCTCCTTTTAAATCCTTAAAATTCAAAAATAATATTTAAAATATTTAAAATGCCAAAATTGAGGCCAGTGCTACTATAGCATTTAATAATTTAAACCACATAACAATCCATAGATTTATTCAATCACTTTATATATTTTTATATATGAAAAACAATAAATATATTTGAGGAATCCAGTTGGATCCCTCCAATCTGTTTCCTGCATCCACAGATGTTAGACAACATAAAAATACCAATCTCGCTTCGAGACAAGATATTGCAGTAATATAGGATCATCCGCTATTACGCGGGGCGCGTTGGTTCTCATCCGCTCCAACCGGCGGCTATATGTATCCAACTACTAATATATACTACTATATATACATTATATATAATATATCATTTAACAGATAATAATTTATAAATTCAACCAAGCATCCAATAATTTATTTTAAACTATTTAAATTATAGCCAATCATCCAAATGAGTGAGATTTACTCACGTTGTTTTTATTTTCAATTCATTCCAATTTTAATTTAAATTGAACATCGTTCGATTTAATTTAAAACTCCAGCTATCTTTAATAAATTCTGAACCAATTTCTATGCATAGATTCTGTAGCTACGAACCCAGTGGGATTGACTTTGTGATTTTTGGACCTCATATGCATTCGATACGGATTAATAACCGAATGATATAATTAATGCTAACTTCACATAATATAATTAACTTTAATATAAACTGACCCTATTCATTTTCTACTTTTTTCTAGGTCGCGAAGACAACACTCTCGAACTGAAATCACTAATCCACGTCCATTAATTCCACATCGAGACCTGCTTCATCCTCTAGTGCCGCTTTGCCCTGCCTCATGCCTTCAAACCCTCTCGCCCACCATGCCTTTCCCACTGCTTCGCACATGATAAGGGACCTCGAAACCCTAGCTTCGATTAACTCTACCTATCGCTCGCTGCCAACAACTTGGATCGTCGGCCACAATCCCCTCACACACGCCTATCGCGGCCTCACCCATCACCCAATGCCTTGATCGAAATCGTGAGCTTCCCCGGGTTTTCTGACTCCCGTACCTTCATGCGAGCACGTGCGCGCCGTTGTTTCTCGCAATTTGTCGCGTGTGATGATTATATTCTTTGAACTGATTTCTTTTTCATTTCTGTTTTCGTTTGTCTCCATTTGATCTGAAGGGGGAAAAGAAAACAAAGGCCATGATTTAAAACAAAGGGGATGACAGCTATGCATACCTGTAGGGTGGCTCCCTAGGTCGGCATTAGGTCGGCATAGGGTGGTTATGATTTGAACTTGATTTGATTTACAAATTTTAATATGGAAAATATCTCGTTTACGTACCTCGAAATGACCCCCTATTGAGGCATGCTGCCCGGCGTTTATAATGTTATAACCTATTTTGGATACACTGGAACAAGTTCAAGGCCTAATTCGATCGTACGTGGAAGATATCTTTTTAAATCGACTATTTAAATTAAATTTAATTAAATTATTTTTAGGCGTTTTCAGATCGCACGACCAAACGATAATTCCAAACTTTACGAAATTTTAAATCTGATAATAAGACACTATTACGGATCCAATGGAACTGGTTTCGTTGAATTCCAAGAATGTGCCCTAGATCATAATTTAATGCGTCAATTAAATCGACGATTTCCAAAATTTACGAAATCACAGGAAATTCCAGTTTTAAAACCTTAATAACTAAATGATAATTCCAAATACAATATTTAAACCCTCTAAATATTCAAAATCAAAGGACGAAAAAAATCCGGGTCATTAAAACAAGCCTATTTATTTGATTTTAAAATATTTTATTCATGGTATATATCTTATCTTATTGCAGGAATAAGACTTGTAAAATTTTGAAAGATTTGACATTTAAACATTAGCTTAGGACGCAATCTCTACATGCATAGAAATTAGGAAGTGTGTGTGAGTGTAGAAGCTAGCGTAAGTAACATCGAATTGTAACATATTAAAACATGGTTAATTAGGTTAATAATTATCACTTGCATACCCCTTAGGAAAAGTAATTAATTCCAGAGGTGAAATAAGAAGGATTTCTTATAAAGCCTAAATAATGAACATGGTGAGATGCGTGATAATATACTTAGAAAGTGTTTTGAAATATGACTAAGTTATGGGGATGCAAGGCTCACTCAAAAGCACATAGAAGTCTGTCCAGCTAATCTGGCTACCGGTGTTGTAACTTTGGGGTAGATGTAAGACGTCTTCTATAATAAGCAACTACGAATGACGCGGGCTTACTCCCAATTATGTCGGCTAAATCTGCCCAGCTAATCTGTCTACCAGTTCCTACGAATAATCGGGTTAATGTACGCATCTCTATAGGGTTCGGGTCATAATATGAAGGACATGCTTTGGGGAACGAAGGTATTGAGTGGTTGTTTGAGGGCCCACCTCTTTCGCTCCTACGAAGTATTAAATGGTTGAGATTGGGTTTAGGCATGATGGAGGATATCTCGGAAAGGTTCGCTTCAGATAAAGTAGTAAGTGCTCGAAGAGATTTCCATGCAACGTCGATTAGATAGGTACCTATGAGGAGTCCCTCATGGAAACATGTATTAAATGATGGGGGTCTACCTTAATTGAGGTCTTAAATAGTAAGAGTATGTGTAACGACCCGTAATTTAGTTACTTCGAAAATGAAAGATTTTATTTATTTTAAATTTAAAAGAATTTAAAACTTAACTAAATATGTTATATATAATAAATAATAATAAAGAAATTATTTGTTCTTACAATTACTAATTAAAAAGTATAAATTTGAATTTTAGAACAAATCAGCAAAAGTTAAATTTTGGCTTAAATAAATAGGTTTAAATATTTATTTGAAAAGATAAATCTTATTAAAAACACTTAATAAAGATAATAGAAGTATATTAAAAGATTTAAAAGTATATTAATAATCGTTTTACAAAAATATCCAAATTTTGTCATATTTTGTCAGTTTTACGTACACTATAAAATGGAGATTTTGATATTTTTTAAATATGATTTTAAAATATGAATGGACATGTTTTAATTTATTTAAAAGAATTAAAAATGTTCACCTTTAAATTTGGTTGAGTTGAATGTATAATTTAACAAAAACGTCAAATTTTGACTCTAAAATATGTCAATAAAAACACCGTCTCCAACCAAAACAAGTTATCATTACATTATTGCAACACGATACATTTTATAACATACATATATGCATATGTACACCTTTAAAAACTTTTAAACACTTATACATTTAGCATATAAGATAGAAAAGTTATATTAGGAAATTTTAAAAATAAAACATAAATGTGTAAAAAGAACATGATTTGACATAAAACCTATAATCAAATCTATACTAAACAACATCATTACTAAAGGACTTAACATATCCTTTCTTATAAATGCATTAACCATCAAATGTCAAATCTAAAGCATGGAAAATAAGCACTTCTTATTTTATATATTTTGCTAATTTGAAAAGTAATATAATCACTACTTAACCTCCTTTCATCATAAATGCATATGTACCCAAATGTCTAATCATGCATGGAAAAGGAACACTTTTAATATTAATTCTTATTTTATAAATTATAAAAAAAGTAAACTTAAATTCATTTCAAATCACATTTATGAGATGTTAATAAAATGCATGGAAAATGAGCAAAAGTTATTTTAACTTTTTAAAGTGTAAGAAAAAGAGGCAAACATCATTTTATAAGTACAAAAGTCAAATCATGCTTTTAAAAAATGGTTTATGTGTAAAATTGTGACATTACTAGCAAGGGTATTTTGGTCTTTTAGTGTAAGGGTAAAATGGTCATTTACCATGCAAAACTTCACTTATAAATAAGCATGCATACCTTCCATTCTTTTACACTTCATTCTGTACTTTCTCTTCACTTTCTTCATCTTCTCTACTTCCATTTCCATGGCTTCCTATCTTAATACAATTATGCCAAAATTATTTCAAAAATAATATGAAAAGAAATATGCAACAAACCACCTCCTCTCCACCTTCTAAAACCCAAGGCCACCACCTCACAAGCCAAGGTCGTGCTCTTCCACCCAGACAAGGTTAGGCCATATCCTCCATTTAAAAGCTCACGGCCATATGATAAAAAAAAGATAAGGAAAGGAAAGAGGCAAATTCGAGACTTTCGGAAAAAGCGCGTTAGTTCGAGAAGCACGGTAGCTTACAAAAAGAGCGAGGGAGTGGATATAATGGTGAGAAAACTCTCACCATTTTTAAAAGACCGTATTTTGATTTTGTTATAATAATCATCTTATTACATGCAACACCCCATTGAAATGTTGTTATGATTTTTTGGATATGCTTGAATAGTTGCAAGTGTTTATAGTTGTGATTCATCATATTAGCTTGTGTATGGACCATAATTATATTAGTGATAAATGTTAAAATTGGTTATGCTCATTTTGATTAAGTGTCCTCTTTATAAGGCCCTATTTTGGTGATATGATATATTTTGGAAAAAAAATAAGTCTCTTTTTAGGTGGAATTGAAATTAAAGTGGAAATAAAAGAAAATTTGAAATTACAGGTGAAATTGGATTTGAAATGGAAAGTTAACTTGAAATTGAAATTGAATTGAATAGTAAAATTGAAAATGAAATCGATTTTGAAAATTGAAATTGAGATTAAGGTTGAAATTTAAAGTACAATGGAAATTAGATTTGAAATCTAAGTTTTAATTTGGTCTAATTTGAAGATAGAATTGAAATTGAATTGAAATTAGAATTTAAATTTAATATTAAAATAAAAGGAATATAATAATATTATAATATGGAAATGGTGAAAATACTTTTAGATACTTTAAAATGTGGAAATATTGATTTAAAATGATTTTTAATAATTTTCATAAGTAATGAAATTCAGTTTGAATAGATTATTTAAAGTATTGAAAAATAAATTAATACTTGGCACGTCGAGCAATGGTAGTTCGCGATTTCACGTGAAAAGTTCAAATAAGTGTATAGAATGGAATATAGCTCGGAATTCTTTGAGATAAGAAAATTCCGAACTATTATGTCCATATCTTCTAAAGGAAGAAAGAAAATCAAGATTTCGTTAAGTATATTTTGAATTAAGTCCAAATCAATTTTCTAGAAAAATCGCGCAAGTACAATTAAGTGACCATAATATAAAATCCGCTTAAATTAATGTTTTTAATTATGGAAAAATATAGAATAAATTTGTTAAATATATTTTAATAGTTTATAAGATATTTGAAGTCAAAAATGTGAATTTTCAAATATAATAAAAGTTGTTTAAATCAAATAAGCTTATATAGCACTTTCCGCAGCACTTTTATGCTGCGAATTCTATAATATCGGAATATGAGTTTAAACTTAACGATTTTTTCATTTGTAAAAGAAAAATCAAGTGTTTGAAAGATAATTTTGAATTTTTATAATCGATTCCAAAATAAAATTGATAACTGAGTATGCGGAAACGACTAGTACATTTGCCCCGCCTGTGAGATCTTGGAAGATAAAACAAGGTGCTTAACTAAGGTTAGGGATAGAGCAACTGGTGCTCTGAACTTATCTGGCCTCTGTTTTCTTTTCTTAGGCGAGTGTTGGAACATATCGAAAGGAAAGGCTGGATGCCCTAAAAAGATTATACAGATTTTTCCAAAATAAAAGAAAATTGAGATATTATCTAAAGAAAAATAATGGATTAACTTAGAATTTATCTAAGACAAAAGAAAGAGATTTTGAAATCATCCGAGAAGAATTAAAGTGGAAAGAGACTCTATAAATCATGTATACTCATATTCACTTTTTTCGATAATTGGATTTCGAAGGAACCAGGGTCGGATTTGAGTGATTCCCATCCGTAAACCACTTCGAACCAGTTTACGCATTTGAAAAATGAAGATGTTTGAAGACAGAGATATTGAGACAAATAATAATGAGGGACTACTTGTTGATTAATCGAGGATAAACTCATGATTCACTATATTGTAGCGGTGTTCTCTTTGTTATGAAAAACCTCAAAACCACAAGGACTTCTTGCCTAATAATGGTCAAGGAAAGTACCTTCGGTTTCATTCAGTCCTAGAATGAACTTTTATGGATGGACGTATGACAATGCATTTTCTGAGATTACGTATATTGGTTTTTTACAAACATACATCTGTGGTGGTGGGGAAGACAACTTCTCTTAGCTTAACACCCTCCTTGAGACATATGAGCTCAAGGGTTGTATTTTTGTGAAAGGCAATTAGTAGTCAAAAGAAATGGCAATGTGACATTTCAAAGATGTTATGTGAAAATCTAATCTTGCCTTGAGCCTCATCAACCGAAAATGACCGAAACAAGGTTAGATGCGGCCAGGCTAAGCAGGTCGTTCCCAATTAGGGCATGATCATCCCCATCTAGGTATATTTCTTCCCGATATGACGTTCGGGATGTAATTTAATGTGGTTTGTATGCTCAAGCGTGCTCAGTTAAAGGTCAGTAACTACCGGGGGACAACATATTCAGTAATACCTAGTTATAGAGGTAGGCCGGTCTTGTGTTGGTAGAGGAGCTTTGTGATGGTTCCTCGGGCCATCCATCTAGAGGTGTACCCATCGGAAGGTAGTCCCTTCACTTAGTCATTTGTATGGAAATCCATTCTCCAAAAAGAACCTGCAGTTTTGTTTGTATTGGCTTAATGAATAGCCCCGAAATGCTATATGGATAACCATTTTTGCTAAGATTAATAAGTTTATTTGCAAATGTTTTCAAAGAATTTCGTTAACAATAATATCAAATGTTCTGATATATAAAAGTGTTTTAGTTATCGTATGGAAAAAACCCGTCCGTGTCTATGTGTGGGCGTGGTCTTTTGAGATACTCTTTCTTTTCAAAGGATTTTATTCAAAGGCTAATATATGACACTGTCATTTATTATTGAGTTTTCTCACGCTGGTTTATCAAGCATGACCCGGGTATTTTCAATACTTGGGTCAGATCCGAGTAGTTTCGGGTTTAGTTGAAGATAGTTGAAGTTTTCTAAAGGAGGGCTGGAAATATTCATCAATGTATGGTCGTATTCTATTATATGCTTTGCGTTTGTTTTTGTTTGATATTTATCAGCAAATTGTAAGGACAGATGTTTATAACTGTCCAAGCTGAATTTAGGTTAGACTTTGATATATGTATTTAAAAGTTTTCTACTGTAAAGATATTGTTCGATATTATATATTATTCCATTCTTATGAGATTCTATTCTGTCTATTTTTCTTTATTGCCCTGAATGATCCGTCTTCTCGTGCAATTTGAGTTAGACATGTGTGGTTTATTATCGATTCAAAGGATACAGAAAAATGGTTCATTACAGTGCCCTTATTTTCTATTAAAAGGTATTAAGTGGCTTAGATACTGTGATGCCCCATCTTTACACCCTCGTTAACAAAGGACATTACAAGGTGATGTTGCTTACTATTGTGGAGAATAAGGCTGGTTAGGAGCGACAATTCGTATTATTGCTTTGGGCGAGTATTGATACGTCGGATTGGGTGAATATTTTCTTTCAAAAGAAGATTCAACATATATGATCCAGGCCCAAAATAACAATACAGAGACTTAATATAATGTAGAACAATATAAAATAATACAAATAATTAAATCACAGAATACATAAAGAAATATACTATCCCGTAAACTGACGGAGACATGAATACTATACAAAGAGTGGACTCAAAATAGTCGCCTTAAGAGCACCATGTTATACATAAGTGATACATAGACTTCCCAAAAGAATATATATACAACAAAATGAGTCTCCGTCTCAAATATATGATGGCAAACTTTACCAACCCTAAAGCCATCACGCTGAAGTAAATGAAACACCTTAGTTTGACCGAGTATTATATAAAAATAAATAACGGATCAGTCTAGTTATAATTCAAGTAAATGTGAGATAAGAGTGATAAGGGTATACTAATCCCAATAAGAACATAAATCAACATGGAATTAAACATGGAAGAATATTAACATTCCTACATCTTATTCACCAAATCCCAACCCCAATATTAGCTTTAAAAGAAATTCCCAAGAAATATTTGGTGAAACACAAATCTCGTTAAAGTCCAGATATCTAATTAGAAATCCAGAAACACAAAGAGGGAAGCGCCTATCACAGATTGGTAGGCACATAAACTCACCGAACACGCGTGTTATACACAGATGGTCCAGAGGATCCAGGATGGATACGAAAACCCATAAAACATAAATAAGTATAAAGCTCCACATATGAGCGTATAGCTCCACAGATGAGCGTAAAGCTCCACATATCGCTTGTAAACAAATAAACACATAAGACAAGTTATTAAACTAGTCTTAGCAAATGTTATCTACTTCCTAATAGTCTTAAATGAATAACGTCTGTATATCCCTACCTTACATGCTTACTTAAATATTTATTGCTAGTTAGTAGAAAATAGGGTTTAATTGAATAAGTCCAAAAATTAACCGATGAAGTAAACGCAAGCATTCCACGGCACTAGTTTTACTAAATCATTTAAATGATTTCCTTATCTAAATGAAATAATAAATTATTAATACTAGTTTTGGAAATTCTTTTCTAAAATGTTTATTTTTGAAAAATAGAGTTGAAAATCCATAAAATTAAATTTATATATCTATAAAAAATAGTATAATCTGATTTATTTAAAATAGGATTTAGAAATCAAGTTCAAATATAATTGAATTACTTTAAAAATTCTTTTTGAAAACACTTGAAATCTTTTATAAATATTTGTATACATATATTAGACATTTATTCAAAATCAATTTATCCCAAAATCTATATCGTGTCATGATAGAATTAAATCATTAAAAATCATAAGCAATTGGATTAATAAAAAACTCAAATAACAAGGCTCCGGACTTAGGTTCATTCGACTGAACCAAGTGGTCCAGTCGACTGCCTTGAGCTATATGCTCTAGGTTGGTCGATTCAGTCGACCGAACCATAGTTCAGTCTATACCTGGAGCTATACGCTCTAGGTTTGCTGGTTCAGTCGACCGAACATAGATTTCAGTCCATTGAACGCGAATTCCTAAAGCTGTAAGGTTCCAGATCATGTTTCCAGTTGCAACAAACAAACACTTCTGTGAGATTTCTCAATTCCAATTATACAATAAGACTGAAAACATTTACATACTTTCATGTAGTACCCATATATTCATATGTAAATAATCTATAGTGATTTGGGCAAAGATATCATTGATAAAAATAGTGGACAATAGTATTAGAGAATCAAACCACTGATTTAACATAGAACTAAGATCAAAATCAACTATTATTCCTAACCATATAATCACTTACATACATGCAGTGAATTATAACTAGAAATTGTGCGATTACTCACCTTATTTTTAAGAAAAGAAGTATTTTACTCCGTCTAGACCTTTGCTCGACTCCTCACAGCTGCCACTCCTAATATTCTAATAAATAGACCCAAACAAAAAGTTCAATTGCCAAGATAAAACTGAAACAAAGGAGCAACAAGATGTATTAATGGTTAGCATAAATTACCTGAGTTTATTTGCTTTAGAAACTAGTGATTTCATTTCCTATTTGGTTGATTTGGGGAAGAACTTGGGTTTCTTTGAGAAATAGGATGATAAAAATGTACTGCAATTTTTTTTATTACTAACAGAAGTGAGAAAAATGAAATGAGAGAAGGAATTAACGTACAGGTTGTTTTTCTCAATTATAGGTTATATTTCTCACTTTTATTCAGTAAAATAATTAGATATGGTCTTAGAATTAAATATAGCCCAATTATAAGAGAAAAATGCTATATAAAACTATTTTTATTAATGATGTGGTTCTACAAATCATTCCATTTTCATAAACTCAACATTAATTCATTCCTCTCATTTTTAAATTCAACAATGAAATAATTTTACAACCCAATTTATAAAACCATTCTTTTTACTTTTCAAAACAATTAGGAAACTAATAATCCATTAAGTTGTAAATCCTCCATTTAAACAAGAATAAAAATACTTTAATTTTAATAAATTCACAATAAATCTATTACAATAATTTTACTAGTGATAAAATAAATCATTAAGTTACACTTAAATAAAATAGTTCTTAAATCCTTCTTTCATTAATAAAATTTCACATTTCTTTTATCATAAAATAGAAGAATTAATCACGTAGAAATTATTCTCATTATAACTAAAATTTCCAATTACCCATTTCTATCATAAATTCATTCACATAAACTCTATATATGTATTTTTCCCAAACTTTAATTTAACTAACAACAAAAATCCCTAGTTCTCTTAATTATTTAATTATCACTTAATTAAATTATTCTTTTAATTTAATTTCAAGTAATCTCAACCAGGGTTGTCACAGGTACTATCTTTCACATTGGTAGACATTAGTAACGATGGTTATGGTTTATTGATTATGAAAGTGGATAATACGAAGGATCTGCTTCTGGGATTGAACATATTAAGTAGCTGTTTGAGGGCCTGCCTCTTTCTCTTGTATGAATTATTAAATGGTTTCAAATATAGTTTAAATGCGAATGATGCATCCTTATTTAAATTATACTACCCAAATACTGATATAAAAAGGCTTGAGGTTTCCATTCACCAAACATTGTTATTCTGACTTCCTCGTCATTATAATACAGATTAGGGAAGGAGACGATGATCAAGATGGAAATGACAATGAGAGGAGCTTGTGGCAGTAGCTTATTTATCTATTTATGTTATTTTTTTATGTACATATTTAAAGATGACAAAATATTTTTAAACATGATTATGTAACAGTTGTTGTTAACATTATGTTATGGTTTTTTGACACTTGGAATTTTAAATTAAATGGATACTGTTTATGCTATTATATTTTATTCTTCTGCTATGAGTTCTGAACGAACGGATAAATAGCTCTATTTATTCTTTTAACCAAAAACAGCCAGCTTTGGAATGGATCTATGTTTCGAGGGCCTTTTTTGGACAAGGATTTAGGCCTTTTTTGGGTCGGGATTTAGGCCTGTTTTAGGGCAGGTTATTACAACTACTTAAATCCTGATTCACTTTATAGTAACCACTAATTCATTTTATTAACATGTATGGTTTAACTAACAAATGTAGGATTACTATGCAATTCATTAACTTAGGGACTACTTTCACCCTTACTTTCCAGATTCAAGTATATGCAATATTTAATTCAAGTCCATTCATGGAATATGTAGGCATAGTTTTCAAATTCATCACATGTAATGTTTAAGCCTAATGCTCTAAAATAATTATATTTAGACATACAAGGAATAGATTTACAACGATATAAATCTAATAATATATAAAAATATATAATTTCCCACTCACCTTTAAGCTTCCAAATCTTCAGATCTAAATCCATTCTTTTTATTTGACTCCTTTTCCTCTACCAAAATATGTATTAAAGCATATAAATATTTATTTGAATTATAGACCTGAGAAGAGATTTGAATTAAATGTTGTTGTAAAGTTTAGATTCAAAATCACCACTTCTTCGTAGAATTAGTTCGCCCCTCATTCTTTTGTTCTTTTATTTTCCACTATTCTCCATATATATGAGCATATAATATACTATTTTTTAATTTCTATATTTTCAAAAATTAATGGAGAAAAAGAAAATGGTAGAGCTTCACTCTATGATTTAGAAAATATGAGAGGAAAAGTGGGTGTTAGGCATGTATTTATAGGCGCATGAATCAATTCCATCCATTATATTTTGATTCATTATATTCGGACCGTTAGGCCTAAGGTCGACCGGTCCCAATAAAGAGGTCAGTCGGTCGCATTTATATAGTAGTTTATTATTTTTCATTTATCTCGTTCCATTTCTTTCCATATGTGACCAATTTTGTTCCATCTGATTAGCGTTAACTTATTAACGTTACTTAGTAGTTAAGCATTAGTTTAATGTTTATTTAATGTTAATTGGTAATATTTATTTTCTTTCCTTTAGTGTTAGTGTTCTTATTTATTAACATTTGTTTTAACATTAATTAATTGTCATTTATTTCCTTCTACTTTCAAGTTATTTATTTCCTTCTCTACTTTCTTAATTACATTTGATTTTATTGAGTGCTAATAATTACATGTATCTTTAACGTTATCATTTATTTTTAATTCCCATTTTAGTGTTAAGTTATTAAAATTTACTTTCTTAATTGGTTTTGAATTGTTTCTGGTCCAAAAATTTCAAACGTTGATAACTTTTTTGTTTGAACTTCGATCGTAAAACTTTGTCTATGAAAATTGATCAAAAAATCAATACGAACACAATAGTGCATGTTTCGTAGCCAAATCCTGACATTTTAGAAAATTCTATTTTTAGCCTTTAATAATTATTTTAATAATTTTTAGTTAATTTTCTTTTTATTTTATAGGGTGTTATAGGTTGGCTTCCCGGTTGGGGATTACTCGGAGGGTTATTAGTGGGTTGGCATGATAGTTTCGTTTAGCTTTTACAAAAAATCATAGTGTTTATTTGTTGCACCTTATCTTTTTAGACCTTTTTGATAATTCGATCCACAATGTTTATAATTTTTTGAGGGGCCTGCTCCAAGGTCGAACGTAGGGACCTTTGGCACGATTGTCTTACTTTTAGAGTATTTCTTCTAGGCCATTGGGTTTTGGATAGTGACTTTAAGGTTACTAGATTTTTAGGGAGTGAGCTCCAAGAGAAGGAGACCTTACCATTATAGAAGAGTTTGACCAGTTTATCATTGATGGTAATCTTATTGAGTTACCATTAACTAACATATGTTTTACCTGGTTGAATTTTAGAGAAGTCCCCTCAATGGCATTATCGGATAGATTTTTCATTAGAGACAAGATTGAAGATAAGTTCCCTATTTATAAGGTCGTTGGTATTTCGAGTATTTATTCAGGTCATTGTCCGATTATTCTTTCTTGTGAAAATATTAGCGGCATTCAAAAAAATTAGATTTGAAAAGATGTGGCTATTAGAAAATAACTGTACGAATATAATTACAAAAATGGCTTTCCTTGAGTTTTTATAGTACTAGATTTTCTAGTAATATAACCAAGATATTTGTAAGCAAACTTAGAGCTTTAAGAATCTTTCTCAAAAAACGGACCAAGGATATTTTTGGTAATATTAGAATCAAAAAAGAAATTACTTTTTGAGATTCTGAACTTAAATAAAATTGAAGAAACTAGAGCCTAGAACATATCAGTTAAGAATGTCCTAAACCTAAAGGAGGAATTGAGTAAAAATTTAACTCAGGAGGAAATTATATGGAAGTAGAGAGCTAGAATTCAGTGGATGAATGAGGGTGATAAGAATACCAAAAAAATTCATGAAGTTTATAATTATAGAAAGTGTTTTAATACTGTTAAGCCTATTATGATTAACGAGGTAGGAAATTTTGATCAAAATAAATTAACTGGGGCTTTTACTAAATATTATAAACATATTTTTAGAATTAGGATTAGCCATAGGATTTGATCTAACTAGGGTGATCTATATCCATCGGTACCAGGATTGACTTAGATGGTTTGGATTTCCCTTTTCTATAAGAGGAAATTTTTACGGCTATTAATGGTATGCCAAGGGACAAGTGCTAGGTCTCGATGGGTTTCATGTTCTATTTTACAAAAAGTTTTGGACTTCCATAAAATCTGATCTAACTAAAATATTTAATGAATTCTATGATAGTACAATGCAATTGAATGAGTTAGGGGTATGCCCTAAGGGAAATTATGTAATTGATTACATATATCTAACTCAATAGCCAATCTTATTCGAAATAAAAGGAGTTTCATTTCTGCTATAAACTTGATATAATGTGTTTTTTTAAATTAGGTACTTAGATGGTAGTGCATATTAGTATTATAAGCCTTATATAGTACTATATGTCAATTATGTTCGAAAAACGCTAAGTAGGTTTTGAACCTATAACCTCTTGCAATGAAGTCGAAGCCCCTAACCACTGGGATAGTGATATTGTTTACTTGATAATGTGTTATATTAATTAAAAGTATATTTAATATAAAATCCATAAATGGTATATTTTGTGATAGAGTTACAAAGTGCTGTAATCCTGAGAAATTTATAAATAAATATACCATTTTAAATATTCTTAGTCAAGATGTATTGAGACTGGATACCCTTTAGATTGGATATCTATACACTGCTTGAGACTAGAGTACACAACACCCTCCAAATATTGGACAGTATATTACTCATGATTGTTGGGGACCCCAAGGATACATACTAATAGTTATTACTTAACTATGGAATAACCCACTCGATAGTTTTTTGTTGGTTAATATAACTAAGGTCAAAGAGAAAATATCGATCTAACAAAATTACACAATTCTCTTGACTTGAGAATCCAATCAATCTTCAATATGGAGGCTCCATTTTGATTATAGTTAAATCATGGTATGGCGTCCATCAAACGACTATAGATGGGTCGAGCAAAAGCATTGGAGGTGAAACACTATTCCAGAGAGGATTAATCTCCTCGGTATGTGAGGTTAGTATCACAGTCAACTAAAGTCAACTCAATGTCACAGTCTCTTGTTAGAGCATTTCGGTTAATAGCAATTGTTATAATTAAACCAAGGACTTTGTGTATGAATTATAGAGTTGAATATGGATGATATTGGAATTTTAACCATTAGGGATAGTTTGGATCACATCCCTGTTAAGTTTCAAAATAGAGAAAACATTCTCAGAAAATAAACTTATGTTTCTAGTCCCTATTTTCAAATATGCCTGCGCCAAAAGACCCAAATACCCTTTTGCGTTTTTAGCATTTCAAACGCGCTTAACTTTTTGTAGAAATATCGGATAAAGCATACTGTTTTACCAAAAAATCATAAATTTTACAATCTTTAAAATGAGATTTATTGTCGATACCAAAAAAACATATTTGCAGTAAGGCTGCAATTATTCCATATATTTGCAGAGAATTCTGCAATTTTTGAAAAACATTAATTTTTCTACAAATGTCAGCAATTATTCCATATATTTGCAGACTTTTATACAATTGCATGGAATAATTGTAGACTTCTTTGCTATTATTCTATGTAATTGCCGACTTTTCTGCAATTGTATGAAATAATCATCAATTTTTCTTCAAACATCAGCAGCAATTATTCCATACAATTGCAAACTTTTATGAAATTATATGAAATAATTGCATACTTTTGTGCAATTATATGGAATAATTATAGGCTTTTCTGTTACTATTTCCTATAATTACATACTTTTCTGCAATTATTCCGTATACTTGCCATTTCTTCAATTATATGAAATAATCATCAATTTTTCTTCGAATATTAGCAATTAATCCATATAACTGTAGACTTTTCTGCAATTAAATGGAATAATTGCAGACTTTTCTGCAATTGTTCCAAGTTATCGTAGAAAAGTGCAACTATACCATATAATTGCAGACTTTTCTATAATAATCGCATATAATTGTTTCATATAATTGCTGAATTATCTGTAATCGTACCATGTAATTGTAGAAAATTTGACAGCCAACTTATCGTGGAGTTGGATTCGCGAATAACTTGGCATGTCATTGTTTTTACATATGCATAACGTCACTCATTAGAAAAAAAATAATTTTTTTGATTTAATAGGTAAAGCGGTTTATTAATCCGTCATTTCTACAAAAAGATATTGTGTTTTAAATATTGATAATCAATGGGGTGCAAATTTTAGTTATGGATGTGAGAATAACATCCACATATAAAGAACCAATGTTCAGCCCTGGAGCAGAGGGGTATTTAAAGAAGAAAATTACAATATTTGAAAACAGGAATATAATTTATATCTTTTTTTGAAGAGGATGTTTTATGTATTAAGTTTGATTTTAGGGATGTGTTCTTTATTTTCACTTACCAAATTTTGTAAGTCCTAAGTGATATAGTTTTGACAAAGAGAATTAATGTAAATAAAACTCACAACCAGGCAATGCTTAAAAATTAAAATTGGATTTTACCAAAACCAAGTAAGTGACAAATTTGGCCAAAATTTCGTACCCTCCTGCTAAGTGACGTGTGAATATTAATATTTGAACAGTTCAATATTAATCACTGACCAAATTAACACCTAACTAGTCACAAAACCGAAACGATTAATATTCCATTGATCAAATGATTTAATTAATATGTAGTTATTATAAATTAATTAAAATAATTAATATTTATGAAATTTTAATTATTAAATTTGATTTTGATTTGATGGAAAAATATTATTAAAATAGTTATAAATATATTAATTAATATACGATACTGATAAGGATTAAATTAGATTTAATTACAAAATTATTTATTTTGGTCTTAAATGAGTTTATAAAGCCTATGAAAGGGGTTGGTTAATTTGATTGCAATATGGGGTTATGGATAACCTAATGATGGAGTTAGAGAGCTTTGAAATGGATGGCTGCAATTAAAGGAGAATGAGTAAAGGCTTAGAGCCAAACTTCTCTCCTTTTCTTCCTCCATATAAAGGTCTATACCCACATTTGTTTTGAGATTTTTCAAAGACTCTATCCTAATCCATTGCTGGTTGAACCCCCCCCCCCCCCAATCTCTCTTTGGTATCTAGTTCAAATCAAATCAGATTCAGCGCTAACCAATAGCTAGTGATCAATGGTTAAAAGACTAACAATCTACTGGATTAGAATAAGTTAAAGGATCAAACTTCATCGTTTTAAGATGTGCTCATAGGATTTTCCTATTAGATCTATTTCTAACACGTTCATAAGTATTAATTTACACTTATAATGTTTATTTGATATATTATATTGTTAGTTAGGTGTGATTCCAACATGTAAATATATTGTCGTAATTTTGGTTGGTTGTATGTATATGTATATGTATGTTAAAAAATTTATGTTAACACATCTATGTGTTAAATGGCTCAATATTTAAAAAAACATTTTTATTTTTATCTAAATAATTCAATGCATAACATACATATATATATATATAGTTGATAATTTAAATACTACTATATATTTATGTTAAATATGGAATTATAATTTTATGCATAATGTTTAATGATCATAATACTTTAGATAGGAAAAAATAAATCTTATAGATTAACGTATTATTCGAAATAATATTTAAATCAATTAATCATATAAATTCATATATATTATAAAATACGTTTTATATTTTATAAAATTATATTAGCACATATTATACACTCTGTTGAAAATAAAAAATATTGTGTTTTAAATATTTAAATAAAAATCAAAAATAAGAAAATATATTGTTAAATTGTTTTAAATTATAAAATTATATAATAAATTATCAAATTATAAAATTTTCTTCTAAAATTTTATTACAAATTTAAATGTCAAATTTATTCCAAAATATTAATTTTTTATTAAGTTTTAATAATCTTTTATGGTTTTATTAATATATATACATATATATATATATATTAAAGTTAAAAACTAAAAACTTATCATGAGCCACGCGCAAGACCAAGTCGATATATACTTAAATATATTTTTTTTTACGATTTTTGTTTATACTAATATATGTATATATATATATATTATACATATGTATAAGTATTTAATATATACATTTTTATATATATTAAAAAAATTATTTATACATGTACTATTTTTGGTATTACAAAAAATTATTTAGTATATTTTATACATAATTTAAACATATATATGTAGTTATAAATATATACATATTGTTAATTTATATTTATATAATTGTACAAAATTGCATATAAATTAAATTTTAGTTTATATATATAGTAATAATTTATTTATAAAAGCAAAAGTTTATATTAAATACATTGGACAATATATTGCATATTGGATAGGCTAACGTTTCCGTTGTGATGTAAGTCCCAACGTTTATATGCGGACGAGCTATACCTTACACGGATTAATATGTTACACATGCACATACACATATATGTGCATATGATACACGTATATATAATATACCATAAATCGAGTAATACTCTATCATTTTATAAATTTAAATAAATTGAGAGATTTTAATTGAAAAAAATTAATTTTTTTAAATAAACTAGACTTCATATGCCTAATAAAGATCCAAAATTGTTAAAAAAAATTGAAATTCACTTATAACTCCCGTTACGGGCTGGCCCAGTTCTATCAACAATTAGGTAGGTTTAATTTTGCTACTGTAATTCAATTGCACAAGAAAGTTGGTGTGGATGTATTAAAAATTTTTAGACCTAGTTCATTTCTTAATTACTCCTTTAAAATTATCTCGAAAGTATTAACAAATAGACTTTAGTTCCAAAATGAATAATCTAATCAATAGTTCATAAACTACTTTTATCGAGGGTAGAAATATCATGGATGGGGTTGTAGTTTTATTCAAGAGTTCATTAATTTCTACCGTAAAATAATGTCACTTGCGCTCTTCTAAATATAGTCTTCGCTGAAGCTTTTGATTCCTTGATCGGACGTTCGTTATTGGCTTATTACTGGCTAGAGATTATAGCGTAAAATGGTTAGGAATGATTATGACACTTCTTAGGACTGGTAATTCTAGTATTATAGTAAATGGTATTTTAGGTAATAATATTCAGTCAAAACGTAGGCATAGGCAAGGTGACCCTTTGTCACCTGTTTTGTTCAACTTAGCGGCTAATATTTTTGCGATAATTATTAAGCGAGATACTGTTAATGAGATTTTAGATAAGGTTGGAATTAACGTTATGAGCAGTGATCTCTCCAACCACCAGTATGCATATGATACAAGGCTATTTACTTCTCCATTCTCCATCATATTGTAGCTCTTAAGTATATTTGTATGGCTTCGAGTTACTATCTATAACGACCCACAATTTTTTCGCTTTGATTTGGAAATATTTAATTAATTTTAAATATTCAATTAATGGTTTTTAATAGTCAAATAACCCACTTTTAATTTATAAATAGTAATAGTAATTTTTTTCGAAAATTTGTTTACAAAAATAAGTAGTTCGATGAAAAATTGAAAATGTGACCGAAAACCATATTTTGAATTTTGGACTTTTCATCGTCTAACAGTTGTCGGAACAAGTTGTGTACACTAGTGTGTACCACATGTATACAGATATCATATACTATTAGCTAATGTAGTAATTAGGTTAAACATGTTTCATTATATATATATATATATATGTATATATATGTATATATATAATAAGTTAATAAAATGGAAGTAAAACAAAATCTTGAACATTAATACACATAAGAGAGATAAAGTGATGCATAGAGTACAAGTGAGGGGGGAAGGTAGGTGGCGTGTGCTTCGTGATGGAGGAGGGGTAGGTGTTATCATTTGGTGAAGGGTAGTATGTAAGCAGTTTTGGTAATTACTTATACCGTTGTGATAATATAGGTACATTATTTAAGTATTAGAAATATCATACTTTGTGAATATACTTATACTGTTGATATAAGTATATGGAAAAGTTTTTAGATATTGAAAGTGAAATGTTTTGTGAGTATACTGATACAGTTGAGATAAGTATATCAATATTTTTCAAGTATTGAAAAGAGTAGAGGGGGTTTATATATATATATTGTCACGATCCGACTTCCTACTCCCAGAAAATCGCATCATGAATTAAGAAAGAAAGGGATAGAAGAAGAAAAGGAAGAAGAGAAAGAAGAAACAACACAAGAATCTCAACAGCGGAACGAATAATTATATTAATAACATAAGTATTTACATAATATACAATACCAATCAGAGATATACAGCATACACATCACATATACTAGATAGTTATAAACACCTGTCTAGTATTTACAACTCAATACAACAACACAGAGAACACACAGCGGAAATCTCTATAGCTATACGCAGAAGCCTCCTGCTCCATTGCTCCTCCAGAATTCGTCAAGCCAATCTAAAATCCTAACCTGAATCACCCTTGACTACTCATAAAAATTCGAGTACCCAAGAGTTTATGAAAAACAAAAATAAACTCCGAGTCAGACATGGGTCTGTTGTGAGTAACAGGTTAAAGTTGCTTAACTTTCAAAAACCTTTTAAAAAGAAAGGTATCACGTAAGACTTCCCACACATAAACATGGAAAAGTTTTTACCTTACGCTAACCAAAACATTTGATAGGAAATCCGATGATATTATAATAGTGTCTAGGGTTTTCAAATAAATAAGAAATAGCCGAAATTGTTACATTCATTAAATTCCAGCTACTAGCCACAAACGTGGGTAATACAATCAAAACCGTTGGCACTTATTGGATTTTGGATTCCATACAATGGCAGGGCTACTGGGATACCGCCCGTCACAGTACGTGGCCTAGATCACCGTACCGAGGAGTACTCCCACTCCCCTGCAACACAAGACCGGACCCATTCCTTACTGAATAGTTCCGAACAAGACAAACCCGACGGTTGGAGCTCAAAAGCCGTCCACACAGCCGAAATATAAAGGGACCTCTAGACAGGGATCAATCTTGCTCTCCAGTGGGTGCGACCCACGAAGCCTTGTTGCACCTCCCCTGTTTTAGCCATTCCCGGTTGATGAGGCTTGAGGCTACGATGACCTTTATAGGACATATCATCTTAGAATGCTCATCGTCCACCTGACGATGTTCTGAAAGCATTCAATCCATACAAGTTCGTTCTGGGTTCGAACGAAACCGAAGGCATTATCTCGTTACACTCATTTTGGAATCACCCTCAGAGTTAACGACGATAACCCTTGCACTCTGATTCACCATCTCGAATCTATAAGTACTATTCCATCAAACTCAATACGGAATCACCCACAGAGTTATACTGACGTATAGCCCTTACACCTCGAGTCTTCACTCGCTCCACTTGGATTCACGACCTAACGTTATTTGGAATCGATGTGGTTTTCGGATATCCAAATATGGAAACCCGATCCCGGTTTCATCGAAACCCAAAGCGTGTCTTTTAAGGTCCAAGTTGTTTTAAAGGTTTAAAACAATTCAATACAGTATCTATATACACACAGATAGATAACTTATAAATCATAACTGATAATCAACATTATCACATAACAGGTAATCTACAATCATCAATATCAAATAGATATTCCATATACTGTCATCACCATAGATAACCTATCTTATCATCACAACACAATCAAACATCCATACCACATAATATCATTTATCTCATTACTGAGATCATAAAGCATCCAAGTCAAACAATGACATCCATTATACATAAGCAAATATTTACTTATCACAATATAATTAATTTAAAATGAATTAAATTAACTATCTCTATTACTAATTAATTTAAAATGAATTAAATTAATTACTCCATCTTTAATTAATTTAAAATAAATTAAATTAATTACTTCATCAAATTATAACTTGCTTATTCAACCATTTAATTGATTACAATCAATTAATCATTCAAAATAAATCATCCTAATTAATCACTCTTGATTAATTACTCTTAATTACATTCATGTAATTATCCTTAATTAATTTCACAAATTAATTATCCTCAACTAAACAATAATTAACCTTTAATTACTCAATTAATTAATTAATCATAATTAATTATCCTAATCCTTAATTAATTATATTAATTAATTATCTTTAATTACTTATTATTGATTAATTAATCATAATTAATCAACTTTAATTACATCGTTAATTAAATAATTAATGACCCTTAATTATTCCTTAAATTAATTACTCTAAGTAATTAACTAACTTAATTACTATATTAAACCAAATTAATTATCCTTAATTAATCTCTTAATTAATCCCTTGATTAATTAATAAGTAATTTAAACCAAATTACTTCACACTTAAACATCTCCACTTAATTACATTCTGTAATTATTAATTAATTACTTAACTAAGTAAATACCCAAATCATAAATTACATAAAGTAATTATTTATAAAACCGAAGTGTTTATAATTAATTAAACTTAATTAATTAAAAATAAACAATCATATTAAACTAAATTAATTACATTAAGTAATTAATTTCTTAATTACTTTATTAAGTAATTACTCAAACCATTTACAATTGATTATTAATAAATTAATTAATCTAATTAATTATAAAAATTAACTACATTAATTAATTATTTAGATAATCCTGGTTAATGACCATCATTAACCCTTCCCTAATTATATAGTAATTAACTTAAATTAATTACAAATTTAATTATCTTTAATTATCTATAATTTAAAGTCTAATTATTAAGATAAATTAAACTTGATTAAAACTTAATTAATAATTTATTTATCATTAATTAATGATATAATTAATGATCTAAATTTCAAATTGATTAACCCCTAATCAATATGCATTAAACCTTAATAATTAATTAAATTAATTAATTAATTATTACGTAATTACCTTTTTAATAAATTAATTTCAAAGCATTCATTCTTAACTAATTTTAAAAATAAGGCATTTCTAAATTATGTTTAAAACAAATTTTATTTTAAACAAAGTACTTTTGAAAATGTTTCCCAAATTTCATTTTAAATACAAGTTTTAAAATGAAAATAATTTAAACTTATCAAAGTTTAAACAATTTCTAACTTTAGCATCTTAATAACTTAATTTAAATTTAGTTTAAATCTTGCAACTTCAAACTTTCTTTTAATTTTCAAAACTGAAATACATATTCCACTTTGATCCCAAATTTAAACTTAAGATTCAAATTTGCTTTGAATTCAAATTTAAATTTAAATTTTAAACTCTGTTTAAAA
This sequence comes from Allium cepa, assembly GCA_030765085.1. Classification (NCBI taxonomy): domain Eukaryota; kingdom Viridiplantae; phylum Streptophyta; class Magnoliopsida; order Asparagales; family Amaryllidaceae; genus Allium; species Allium cepa. Next base: position 410,552,663 of record CM060928.1, on the reverse strand, counting down.
CCTTAAACTTCAGATTTTCAAACATTTTATAAAACACTTTAACAAATTTCAAAGTTGTTAAAAACCTTTCATTTTATTTTATAAAACTTATATATCTTTAAATCTATAATTCAAACACATTTTGAATTAAGATTTTAAACCTGTTTTAAAACTTTGTTTTAAAACTTGCTCTACACTCTTTTTAAATTCTGTTTAATTTTTAAAAACTCAAATACTGTCAGGATTTGTAAAACAGTTTCAGGTTTATTAAAACCTGTAAAAATTTCTTTACACTTTATTTATTTAAACTGGAATGTTAATTAACTTGAATTCAAATAAATTCAAACTTGAATTCAAATATGATTTAAATTTCTTAATCATTAAAATGATTCAGGCTTTTACAAATTTTTAAACCCAGAGATTACAGGTTTTATAAAACCTGTAAAACAAAAACCAGAACCCCCACAAATTACTTCGAGTCTGCTACACCACATCCCCGAGTCAAACACATAACTGCTTCGGGCAACTCACCTTATTTACTCGAGCCAACCAAACACAGGCTAACCTTCATCAGTAATGTCCCATCACCGTGCATATGCACAGCGTCGCCGTCCACACTAGATCGTCAGCGTCTATTACGACACACCAGAAACCAACCCAGCATCCATCCTTGGCCATCGAGCCAAACAATCACCCAAGGAAACAAAATCGAACTCAAAACTCCAAACCTGAAAAACAACACACAGGTTTTTCCCAAAACCTGTCAATGGCAAATTTGAATTGCTACGACCACCTGAGAGTTAACCCCCTTCGGCCTTAACTACATCCATGACCAAGCTTCCAATTTCCAAAATCTTACCACACTCGATCAAGTATACAAGTCGAAATGACTTATTCTTTAAAACCCATCAAACTAGGGTTTAAAAATGAAAACCAAATCTGCACCTTCCTTAATGACAACCATCAGCCTCCATGAATTTTCATAGCATCTCCTAACACTACTCTATCAACATGAACAATCTCAGAGCCTCAAAATACACAGATCACTAGAGAAACCAAATAGTTTATATTCAGTTCAAAACAAAACTGCTCCTTTATTACTTTTCTAAAAACAATGATTCTTGATTTAAAAATCATGTTATAGCTAATTCTTTGGATTTACAATGCTGAATTACTAAACTTGCTTGCTTGGATTTTTTTGTTAAAATTAATATGCAGTGCTATTTTTTTTATGTTTCCTGATAAATCTTATTTCCAGAGGCAACAAACTCTGTTTAGCTTGATTTAAAATTTTCTAATCTATGATAAGCAACTTATTTGGTTTTTAAAAAAAAACAGAACTATCATCATTTAAATCAAGTGTTGAGGTTTTTAAATGAAAAAAGTTTGGATCTGTGAACAAACAGAGCACATAACAGTATGCACAAACATATTTACATCAGACTTTATAAATACACAAACAATACTTATTTATATCAAAACATTTTAGCATGCAACCTAAATAAAATTTTAGATTTTAGAGTTACTCACCTATTTAGGAGAAAGCAGAGCCTCATTTATGAAAAGCTTTGAACTTGTGGAAGAAAACATTTGAAAAAGCTTTGACACTTTCAACTAAAATGCTCCAGATTTTTAGAAACAGCCCCTATTTGATACTTTGAACCTCTTTAAAAACTGAATTGCTTCAAATATTTAAAACTGCATTGCATGCTTAATGATTGCAGAAAAATGAGTGATGCAAATGCTTTTACTCCCAGGCTTTAAACAAAATGCAGAGAAAAATGCAGGCTCTTTTGATTTATTTTTTCTTTCACATTTGAACATAGTTTGGACATGCAGATGTTGGATTTGAGGATGCAGGTTTATGGCGGATTTAGCTTTGATGAAGAGTTACAGGAATTTGCAAATTTGTGAATTTGAATATGCAGATTTGCATGAAATTTGAGGTATGCAGATCTTAGGATTTTGATAAATTTGTATAGGCAGGTTTTATCTTTGATTTAAGAAGTTGAAGATTTTCTTTGGTTAAGGAAAAATGAACATGCAATATAAAATGAAGTTGCAAACTTAAACAAATGAATTTTTTTCAGATTTTATACAAGAAAATAAGAATAAAAACTTAAATTAACACTTGTCATATTGTTAGACACTTGTCAACTTGAAATGTTAATTTTTAAACATATGTTAAATGGATGAAACACTTGTTTATATGTTGTTAGTTTAGTTTTAAAATATATTTATAAATTTACAAAAGAAGTAAAAACAAACAATGTTTTACAATTTGAAACTTATACATATTAAAAATTAAAACAAATATGATTTTATACCTTTGAACTTAAATTCAAACTAAATTCAAAATAAAACAATATCAAATCAAGTTAAGAATATAAATTCAATTTTGATATAAAAATTTCAAATCTTATCCAAAGCTTATTTAAATAGTCAATACAATATTAATATTGCTTTTATATCTCTCTTTTATTAAATCTAAAATCATTTTACAAGAAATTATACTTTTATTAAATAAATAATCCATTTTATTAAGTCATGAAATCATTTGTTGAATTTATTCTAAATTTTAAACTCAATCCAATTTAATTTAAAACATTTCAATATTTTCTTATTAATTTATAAATCATATTTTTACTTATGAAATAGTTTTTGAAAACTCAATACTAATTTGAAACAAAATTTCCAAATTAAAATGTTTATATTAGAAATTTTAAAACATGATTCAATATTAAATTTAAACCAAAATCATTTATTTAATTTTGAAAAACTTAAATATTAAATAAAACAAATTTTCCAAAATTACTACAACTAGAAAATATGCTTTACTTATTAAAATTAAAACAAATGCCAATCTATTTAAAATATAAACCATATATTCATATTGTAAATAGAAATCAATTATTATTTAAAAGATAAAATAACCAATTTAAATATTTACTGGAGAAGATTATTAAATTTATCTGAATAATTAATTACAGAATATCAATATCAATTTAATTTTAATTACAGATTATTAAATTGATATTGTTAAAAATTCCGGGATGTCACAATCCTTCCCCCTTAAAAGAATTTCGTCCTCGAAATTTAAAACAAAGGTAATTTCGTAATCTCATTAAATTTTAATTTAAAATCACAAGCATATATCAAACCTATGCTAACAACCAAAACAACCTATCAAACAATTTTAATTGTCCAGATAAAATTCTGTATAGAATTTTTTCGAGTTTCCCCAGGTATATATACATACCAGGATACTCGCTCTAGAGAATCCAAACAAATAATATTATGAAGCTACAAAGCTCATATACAACTATATCTAAAACACTAGACAAGATATCAGACTACAAACGAGTCTGACTTAACAACCAAAACTCCAGAACTGTTGGTTCCACAACAAGAGATAGGTCATACACGTACTCCCTCAGAGATACGTGAAACTCATCGAATCCCAGTAATCTAAACTGACAATCCAATCCTGTAGATCAATCACTTACTCTCCAAGATCACATAAAAGATCCAAAATACTTCAGAGCAAACTAGACCAATTAACACAACAAAATGATCTCCTCAAGATCAACCAAAACCAACAACTCAAACTCAACTTCTCAACATCAGAAGACAACAACTTCTCCTGTCCAGAAAAAGAAAAGCAGATGCACTTCCAAACTGCTTCCGCTGCTCAACTCTGATCCGAAGTAGAAGAGAATGCTTGAAGAAGAACACAAGCACAAACAGGACAACACACCCCAAAGATATGGTTCAGCAAATCCATAAGAATCATTCAGAAGTTCCTCCAAAACTCCGAGCTGCTACACCAACTCAATCTCCTTGAAACCATCTTGCTATAAAGCTGATCCACCTATACCACTCCTGGAATTCCAGTCGATAAGAAAACTCAACAACTAAAACTCCCAAACTGCACTGCTGACACCGATGCCAAAGAATTTCAAGACAAAGCTTTTCGAGAAACTCGGACTTCAAAGAAAACAGAAACTCAAGTTGACCACAACCACAACACTGAAGCAGACTCACCTTTTAACTTTGTTCCAAAGAAAACATCTTCGGGAACATCCATAGTCACTGCATCTCATCACGCAGCTACTATTCCCCGTGGTATCAAAATACCATCACTTGCTTCTACCCAACCAATAGATCCAAACTCTACTCATCCAACTTCAGAAATGAACTCCGAACCTTTACAGGTTTCCTTCAGAGATCAATGAAGTCCTTCATCACTACAGAACTCACTCGGGACTGTATTAGGTCTACAGTCTCGACAAAACACCTCCAACCTCAAAACATTCAAATTCCAACCAATAGCAGTCGTGTTACACACACTACTACCCCACCTACCTTATAACTTTTATTGGAAAACCTGAACAGGTAACCCAACAGATAGGTAGAAATATATATATATATATATATATATATATATATATATATAGTTATATATAAAAATTACAAATACGCTCTCTCAAGAAAGATACCACTACAGAGCCTAGGTATTCACTCAACCTAATGCTCTGATACCAACTGTCACGACCCGACTTCCTACTCCCAGAAAATCGCATCATGAATTAAGAAAGAAAGGGATAGAAGAAGAAAAGGAAGAAGCGAAAGAAGAAACAACACAAGAATCTCAACAGCGGAACGAATAAATTACATTAATAACATAAGTATTTACATAATATACAATACCAATCAGAGATACACAGCATACACATCACATATACTAGATAGTTATAAACACCTGTCTAGTATTTGCAACTCAATACAACAACACAGAGAACACACAGCGGAAATCTCTATAGCTATACGCAGAAGCCTCCTGCTCCATTGCTCCTCCAGAATTCGTCAAGCCAATCTAAAATCCTAACCTGAATCACCCTTGACTACTCATAAAAATTTGAGTATCCAAGAGTTTATGGAAAAAAAAATAAACTCCGGGTTAGACATGGGTCTGGTGTGAGTAACAGGTTAAAGTTGCTTAACTTTCAAAAACCTTTTAAAAAGAAAGGTATCACGTAAGACTTCCCACACATAAACATGGAAAAGTTTTTACCTTACGCTAACCAAAACATTTGATAGGAAATCCGATGATATTATAATAGTGTCTAGGGTTTTCAAATAAATAAGAAATAGCCGAAATTGTTACATTCATTAAATTCCAGCTACTAGCCACAAAAGTGGGTAATACAATCAAAACCGTTGGCACTTATTGGATTTTGGATTCCATACAATGGCAAGGCTACTGGGGTACCGCCCGTCACAGTACGTGACCTAGATCACCGTACCGAGGAGTACTCCCACTCCCCTGCAACACAAGACCGGACCCATTCCTTACTGAATAGTTCTGAACAAGACAACCCCGACGGTTGGAGCTCAAAAACCGTCCACACAGCCGAAATATAAATGGACCTCTAGACAGGGATCAATCTTGCTCTCCAGTGGGTGCGACCCACGAAGTCTTGCTGCACCTCCCCTGTTTTAGCCATTCCCGGTTGATGAGGCTTGAGGCTACGATGACCTTTATAGGACATATCATCTTAGAATGCTCATCGTCCACCTGACAATGTTCTGAAAGCATTCAATCCATACAAGTTCGTTCTGGGTTCGAACGAAACCGAAGGCATTATCTCGTTACACTCATTTTGGAATCACCCTCAGAGTTAACGACGATAACCCTTGCACTCTGATTCACCATCTCGAATCTATAAGTACTATTCCGTCAAACTCATTACGGAATCACCCACAGAGTTATACTGACGGATAGCCCTTACACCTCGAGTCTTCACTCGCTCCACTTGGATTCACGACCTAACGTTATTTGGAATCGATGTGGTTTTTGGATATCCAAATATGGAAACCCGAACCCGGTCTCATCGAAAACCAAAGCGTGTCTTTTAAGGTCCAAGTTGTTTTAAAGGTTTAAAACAATTCAATACAGTATCTATATACACACAGATAGATAACTTATAAATCATAACTGATAATCAACATTATCACATAATAGGTAATCTACAATCATCAATATCAAATAGATATTCCATATACTATCATCACCATAGATAACCTATGTTATCATCACAACACAATCAAACATCCATACCACATAATATCATTTATCTCATTACTGAGATCACAAAGCATCCAAGTCAAACAATGACATCCATTTATACATAAGCAAAGATTTACTTATCACAATATAATTAATTTAAAATGAACTAAATTAACTATCTCTATTACTAATTAATTTAAAATGAATTAAATTAATTACTCCATCTTTAATTAATTTAAAATAAATTAAATTAATTACTTCATCAAATTATAACTTGCTTACTCAACCATTTAATTGAGTACAATCAATTAATCATTCAAAATAAATCATCCTAATTAATCACTCTTGATTAATTACTCTTAATTACATTCATGTAATTATCCTTAATTAATTTCACAAATTAATTATCCTCAACTAAACAGTAATTAACCTTTAATTATTTAATTAATTAATTAATCATAATTAATTATCCTAATCCTTAATTAATTATATTAATTAATTATCATTAATTACTTATTATTGATTAATTAATCATAATTAATCAACTTTAATTACATCGTTAATTAAATAATTAATGATCCTTAATTATTCCTTAAATTAATTGCTCTAAGTAATTAACTAACTTAATTACTGTATTAAACCAAATTAATTATCCTTAATTAATCTCTTAATTAATCTCTTGATTAATTAATAAGTAATTTAAACCAAATTACTTCACACTTAAACATCTCCACTTAATTACATTCTGTAATTATTAATTAATTACTTAACTAAGTAAATACCCAAATCATAAATTACATAAAGTAATTATTTATAAAACCCAAGTGTTTATAATTAATTAAACTTAATTAATTAAAAATAAACAATCATATTAAACTAAATTAATTACATTAAGTAATTAATTTCTTAATTACTTTATTAAGTAATTACTTAAACCATTTACAATTGATTATTAATAAATTAATTAATCTAATTAATTATAAAAATTAACTACATTAATTAATTATTTAAATAATCCTGGTTAATGACCATCATTAACCCTTCCCTAATTACATAGTAATTAACTTAAATTAATTACAAATTTAATTATCTTTAATTATCTATAATTTAATGTCTAATTATTAAGATAAATTAAACTTGATTAAAACTTAATTACTTAATTAATAATTTATTTATCATTAATTAATAATCTAATTAATGATCTAAATTTCAAATTGATTAACCCCTAAATCAATATGCATTAAACCTTAATAATTAATTAAATAAGTAAATTAATTATTAATCAATTACCTTTTTAATAAATTAATTTCAAAGCATTCATTCTTAACTAATTTTAAAAAAAAGGCATTTCTAAATTATGTTTAAAACAAATTTTATTTTAAACAAAGTACTTTTGAAACTGTTTCCCAAATTTCATTTTAAACACAAGTTTTAAAATGAAAATAATTTAAACTTATCAAAGTTTAAACAATTTCTAACTTTAGCATCTCAATAACTTAATTTAAATTTAGTTTAAATCTTGCAACTTCAAACTTTCTTTTAATTTTCAAAACTGAAATACATATTCCACTTTGATCCCAAATTTAAACTTAAGATTCAAATTAGCTTTGAATTCAAATTTAAATTTAAATTTTAAACTCTGTTTAAAACCTTAAACTTCAGATTTTAAAACATTTTATAAAACACTTTAACAAATTTCAAAGTTGTTAAAAACCTTTCATTTTATTTTATAAAACTTATATATCTTTAAATCTATAATTCAAACTCATTTTGAATTAAGATTTTAAACCTGTTTTAAAACTTTGTTTTAAAACTTGCTCTACACTCTTTTTAAATTCTGTTTAATTTTTAAAAACTCAAATACTGTCAGGATTTGTAAAACAGTTTCAGGTTTATTAAAACCTGTAAAAATTTCTTTACACTTTATTTATTTAAACTGGAATGTTAATTAACTTAAAATGTCCCATCACCGTGCATATGCACAGCGTCGCCGTCCACACTAGATCGTCAGCGTCTATTACGACACACCAAAAACCAACCCAGCATCCATCCTTGGCCATCGAATCAAACAATCACCCAAGGAAACAAAATCGAACTCAAAACTCCAAACCTGAAAAACAACACACAGGTTTTTCCTAAAACCTGTCAATGGCAAATTTGAATTGCTCCGACCACCTGAGAGTTAACCCCCTTCGGCCTAAACTACATCCACGACCAAGCTTCCAATTTCCAAAATCTTACCACACTCGATCAAGTATACAAGTCGAAATGACTTATTCTTTAAAACCCATCAAACTAGGGTTTAAAAATGAAAACCAAATCTGCACCTTCCTCAATGACAACCATCAGCCTCCATGAATTTTCATAGCATCTCCTAACACTACTCTATCAACATGAACAATCTCAGAGCCTCAAAATACACAGATCACCAGAGAAACCAAATAGTTTATATTCAGTTCAAAACAAAACTGCTCCTTTATTACTTTTCTAAAAACAATGATTCTTGATTTAAAAATCATGTTATAGCTAATTCTTTGAATTACAATGCTGAATTACTAAACTTGCTTGCTTGGATTTTTTTGTTAAAATTAATATGCAGTGCTATTTTTTTTATGTTTCCTGATAAATCTTATTTCCAGAGGCAACAAACTCTGTTTAGCTTAATTTAAAATTTTCTAATCTATGATAAGCAACTTCTTTGGTTTTTAAAAAAAAACAGAACTATCATCATTTAAATCAAGTGTTGAGGTTTTTAAATGAAAAAAAATTAGATCTGTGAACAAACAGAGCACATAAAAGTATGCATAAACATATTTACATCAGACTTTATAAATACACAAACAATACTTATTTATATCAAAACATTTTAGCATGCAACCTAAATAAAATTTTAGATTTTAGAGTTACTCACCTATTTAGGAGAAAGCAGAGCCTCATTTATGAAAAGCTTTGAACTTGTGGAAGAAAACATTTGAAAAAGCTTTGACACTTTCAACTGAAATGCTCTAGATTTTTAAAAACATTCCCTCTTTGATACTTTGAACCTCTTTAAAAACTGAATTGCTTCAAATATTTAAAACTGCATTGCATGCTTAATGATTGCAGAAAAATGAGTGATGCAAATGCTTTTACTCCCAGGCTTTAAACAAAATGCAGAGAAAAATGCAGGCTCTTTTGATTTTTTTTTCTTTCAGATTTGAACATAGTTTGGACATGTAGATGTTGGATTTGAGGATGCAGGTTTATGGAGGATTTAGCTTTGATGAAGAGTTACAGGAATTTGCAGATTTGTGAATTTGAATATGCAGATTTGCATGAAATTTGAGGTATGCAGATCTTAGGATTTTGATAAATTTGTATAGGCAGGTTTTATCTTTGATTTAAGAAGTTGAAGATTTTCTTTGGTTAAGGAAAAATGAACATGCAATATAAAATGAAGTTGCAAACTTAAACAAATGAATTTTTTTCAGATTTTATACAAGAAAAGAAGAATAAAAACTTAAATTAACACTTGTCATATTGTTAGACACTTGTCAACTTGAAATGTTAATTTTTAAACATATGTTAAATGGATGAAACACTTGTTTATATGTTGTTAGTTTATTTTTAAAATATATTTATAAATTTACAAAAGAAGTAAAAACAAACAATGTTTTACAATTTGAAACTTATACATATTAAAAATTAAAACAAATATGATTTTATACCTTTGAACTTAAATTCAAACTAAATTCAAAATAAAACAATATCAAATCAAGTTAAGAATATAAATTCAATTTTGATATTAAAATTTCAAATCTTATTCAAAGCTTATTTAAATAGTCAATACAATATTAATATTGCTTTTATAAATCTCTTTTATTAAATTTAAAATCATTTTACAAGAAATTATACTTTTATTAAATAAATAATCCATTTTATTAAGTCATGAAATCATTTGTTGAATTTATTCTAAATTTTAAGCTCAATCCAATTTAATTTAAAGCATTTAAATATTTTCTTATCAATTTATAAATCATATTTTTACTTATGAAATAGTCTTTGAAAACTCAATACTAATTTGAAACAAAATTTCCAAATTAAAATGTTTATATTAGAAATTTTAAAACATGATTCAATATTAAATTTAAACCAAAATCATTTATTTAATTTTGAAAAACTTAAATATTAAATAAAACAAATTTTCCAAAATTACTACAACTAGAAAATATGCTTTACTTATTAAAATTAAAACAAATGCCAATATATTTAAAATATAAACCATATATTCATATCGTAAATAGAAATCAATTATTATTTAAAAGATAAAATAACCAATTAAATATTTACTGCAGAAGATTATTATATTTATCTGAATAATTATTTACAGAATATCAATATCAATTTAATTTTAATTACATATTATTAAATTGATATTGTTAAAAATTCCGGGATGTCACATATATCTTTTGTAAAAGGTATTTTTATACAAGTATTTGAAAAGTAGTTTTAGTTAATGAAAAGATTAATTAAAGAGGTTTAGTGTAACAACCCGCATATTTTACGATTGTATATTTAAATATAGCATCGTTAGTCGGATTAAAGCCCGAAATGCTACTTTTTACAAACAGTCGAATTACAACTCGAGACCACTTCCATTGAGTTCAAAATGTCGTTTGCGACCTTTTTAAGTATAAACATCGATATGTTTGGAGTTAGCTTGAATTTTGACATTTTCACTTAGGGCTTTAGGTTTGGGTTTCAGCCCAATAACCTAACATAAGACCCTAGCTCCACCCCCTCTTCTCTTCATTCATTCCTATTTCCTAACACTTCAAGCTTTTGTAAAAGTGGGGGAAGAGAAAAGGAAATAGAAATTCCTAAGCCCTAGCTTTGATTAGGAAACTCAAATTCAAGTCCAAAAACCAAGAGAAGCTTAGGTAAGCATCCTCTCCATCTTCTCCATCTCAATCCCTCTTCTATTTTCAGAAATTCCTAAACCCTAACTTAGGAACTATTTTCTTATGAGCTTAGATTGAAGCCTCTTGAGTTGAGATTGAAGAGTGGTTGATCTTGCTTTATTTCAAAAAGCTTCTCCTTCATTGTTTTTGAGCCAAAGGTGAGTTTTTGAACTCACATCTACGTCTATAACCTTCTTTGTTGTTAGGTATGAATTCCTAACATCTATTCATGTTCATTTGCTTTTGATTTGAATGGATTTGGTGAATTTTCCAATTTTTGATTCTTGTTGTCCAATTTGTGAAAATCCTACTATGGATATTTGGACACGTGTTTTTGGGGTGTGTCGAAGAGCCTATAAGGCTGGGTTGTCGTGTGGCATAAATCCCTAGTCGTCATTGCTCGTTCGATCGCCTCCGTTTGGTTTTCGCCTTTCATATGGGATAGGCGGAAAATACTGGACATCCCAGTTCATTCGACTGAATTGGGAAGACAGTCGACTGTACAGAGCCCAGGAATTTTCCTGAGCCAGTATCTGTCGACTGACCCTTATGGTCCAGTCGACTAAACCTGGAAACCGAAAGTTTCAAGGCATAGTTCAGTCGACTGACCACTATGGTTCAGTCGATTGATCTACTTGCCTCGGCCCAATTTTCCTATTTTTCTTGGGTTTCTAATGTTAATCGTTTCATGTTGATCCGATTTGTTGTTATCATTCATTATTGACTTTGATGGCTTCTTTTTCGAGATTTTGAGAATATCCAATTTGACGGATTCGGTATCAATTTCTATGGATTTGATTCGCGTCTTCGTATGTGAATTTTTTTGATGATTGGTTGTTTTTACAATCATTTTTGTGGTTTGTCACTTTAAAATACAAAGGTTTCTATACTAGTAGTAAATATAAAAACGATTTCAACACTATTTTCAATATCAAGCTCGTTTATAAAACCGTTTTCCAACTTATAAGTATATACAAACCTTTACCTCATTCGTATGAGAAACCTAATTAAACGGCTTAGAAAAATAAGTGGTATGAAACGCTTGCGTTTACTTTGTTGGTTAATTCTTGGACTTGTTCGATTGAACTCTTGTGACAACTTTCGAGTGGAAATCTACAATTTGTTCGTAAATTTTTAAGTTAAGCTAGTGGTTATGGGACATGAAGCTAAACTCATATATTTACTAGCTTAGTGTAATTTACACTTATTTTCGAGTGGAAGTATACATTTGTTCGCAAATAATTAAGTTAAGCCAGTGGTTATGGGACATGAAGCCTAACTCGTTTATTTACTAGCTTAGTGTAATTTACACTTGTGGATCTATGAAGATCCTTTGGTGGAGTTTCGGCTCAATTTTATGGGGTAGTGACCTATGGTCTTCGGACCATTTTGTGGAGCTTCGGCTCAAGGGTCTTCAGACCGTTTTGTGGAGCTTCGGCTCAAAGGTCTCGGACCGTTTTGTGGAGCTTCGGCTCAAGGGTCTTCGGACCGTTTTGTGGAGCTATGGCTCAAAGGTCTTGGGACCGTTTTGTGGAGCCTCAGCTCAAATTTGATGGTTAGCGACCATGGAATAGCGTTCCGTTTGTGATGCATGTGTTGGTGAGTTTTTAAGCTCCCGTTTTGTGATTGGCCTCCCCCTTTTTGTGATTTATGGATTTCTAATTAACGATTTTATAGAATTTGTGTTTCACCAATTTTTGCAAATTGGCATTGATATGCTCATCAATATTTGTGGTTTGGTGAATAAAATGAAGAATATGACATTCTTTTTAGTGCTTTGAGATTTTTTGAGGTATTGTATGATTTTTGTTGTTGTTAAATGTATTCTTGCCATGGTATGGCATTATTGTTATCATACGTTTTTGCCATATCTCTTATTTTATCTCATTTTATCTGATACGTATAGCTAGACTGATCCGTTTATTATTTTCTTATTAAATAATACTCGGGTTAGACCGAGATATTTCAGGTGCTTCTGCTTGGCTCCTTATCTGGGGCCATCATTTGACTTTTGTCTAACTACTTAGCTTAGTATTATTTTTGTTGTTATACATTCGACATAGCGACTCCTTAATGTATACCTATTCTTTTTTGATATTGTGGATCTTATTTGACTACTACTCTGATGTACACTTCTATGTGTTATATTCATATCTGTTTCCGCCTTTGTGATATGGATGTCTGTGACTGATTTGTGTTATGCTTATTTCTGTATTTGTTTCCAAAGATCATATAGCCTTTGTATAGTAGCTTTGAGTTTGTATCGGTATGTCGGATTTCCTCTTGAAATGAAATGCATGTTATAGTATCTGACATATCGGTGCTCGCACAAAGCAATTACATGGATGGTCGCTCCTCAACAGCCTTATTCTTTATGCTAGTTGACGGCATTACCTCGTAGTGTCCTGGGCAAGCGTGAGTATAGAGATGGTGCGTCACAGCTTGGTATCGGAGCCAAACTTCGGAACAGTGTAGAATAATCTAGCAAGGATCATGGTCCTAAGTCCTTCTTAGGAGTCGTGCCTTAGGATTTAATTCGAGTCATTGGACCCGTTCTATCCTATTTTCTTTGTGATTTAATATTTAACACATATGCATTTTAATATTTAAAAGCAATTTCTTAATTTATAAAGGTTTTTAAATCTCTTCTAAAACCATTACTAATTTTAATTTAAGATGTTTTAGATGTTTATTAACATTTAGTCTTCAAATAATCACATATGCACAATTTAAATGTTTACTTGAAAATTTTAAAATAATATTTTAAAGCTAATTTTCAAAAGAGAAAATTTTTAAAAGAAAAATGATGTTGAATTCATTTTATTCAAGAGTTTTAAATCAAAATACTATATTCTAATAAAATTGAACTAAATCTTATTTCAAAAGAAAAATAATTTCCTTTAAAATAAAACAAAACAAACTTTTATTATAAAATAAAATTTAAACTATATTTATTTTTTAACAAACTATTATATATTTATAAACAAAATAAATATTTACTTATATTTCTAAAGATATAAGAAAGACTTTTAAATTTACCTTTGAAAAGTTTTCAATACTAATTTTAAATAAAATTAACCAATTTATAATTTATACATTTATATATATAATAATTTGAAAATATTTTTATTAAATTTAAAATTAAAATCAAATCCTTTATTTACAATGTATAAACATTTGTACATTATAAATAAAATATCTTTAAATTAGCTTAGAAAGATAATTTTATCATTTAAATATATTTTTTTACATTTGAAAACAATAAGATTCTCAAATTAAATTATTATTATTTTAAATTTTGAAAAGAATATCATTTGACAAATTAAATGATTATTAATCTTCAAAAGAAAATTCCTGCTTGAATTAAATTATTAAATCAGTATTTCACATTTTAAAATAATTATTAATGAAATTATTAAATAAATATTGCTTAAATTTTCGGGACATCACATTCCTCTCCCCTTAAAAGAATTTCGTCCCCGAAATTTAAAAGCAAAGATAATTTAATAATCCTATACAGATTTTAAATTTTAAAATAGCAAACATATGCTATCAATCAAATACTAGCAACCATAATAATCAATTCAAACAAACAATTCTAATTATCCAGATAAAATTCTGGATAGAATTCTCTAGAGTTTTCCCAGATACAAACACCGGGACACTCGTTCTACAGAATCTAAACTAACTACACCACACAGATCCAGAGCTTCCTATATATCCAGATCTACAAATCTAAACAGGATACTAGACTACAAACAAGTCCTGATCAACTTCCAAATCTCCCAGAACTACTGATTCTAAAACCAGAGATAGACCATACACGTACTCCCTCATAGATACGTGAATTACATAACAAATTCTAGTCATCTGAACTGGCAATTCAATCCTGTAGATCAAACACTTAACTCTCAAGAGAAAACAGAAAGATCCAATACTCATATCCACAAATCTCTCCTGTCGATACTGGGCTGCCTTCAACCTTCTAGATCAATCAAATCTTCGCAAATGCTCTCGAAACAATTCTGGACAAAGAAATAAACGATCTCCAGATCGAAAATAAATTTCCTGTAGAAATCCTCTGATCCAAGACAAAACTCAAATTCCCAAACAATCGGGTGTTGCTTCTATTCTGGAATAGCTGCCACCATGCTTCCACCGCGCAACTCTAATTCATGAATGCTATTGATGAACACAAGCACAAACTTGATCAACTTATCCCGAAAACATTGTTCATCAAATTCCATAAAATCTCAGTGACCTATCCTATTCGGCCACAAACTTTATAGCAAAAATTCAACCAGAAACTATATTCGATCTATTTTGCCAGCTGAAACAGATCACTTTCTCAAAGAGCCCTCCTATTATGCTGAACCTCCGGTAAAGCTCCAAGAACCAAGTCCAAACAGAACTCAAACTCTCGATGCGGATGCAAATCTCAACTTCTTCGAAGGCATCCAGAAAATATCACTTCGATAACTCAAACATCCCCTAAAGCTGCTTCAATCCAAACAAAGATCACTCAGAGAACTTCCGAACCATCGCAAGTCAATTTTGCGATCCTACTCAGTTCAGATCCCAAGAAATCGTCCTCACTTCAACAATCAAAACAGCTAAAGCCTTTTAAATCAAAGAAGAAACCAGTAGTCAAACTCCAACCACAAACATCACACCCGACTGAGCTTCCAGAAGAAATGGACAAACTCCACCATCTGCCCGGACTACTGACAAAAGAATCATCAGAGATTTCCGAACCATCGAAGAAACAGGCCACTCACTGCTGCTACTGCTGCCAAAGACTTCCTTATCCAAAAGCTCATCAAATCACAAAGCTACACCAGCCACTTCCACAATAGAGCCTTCAGTAGACAGATATCCCTCAAGAAACTCAACCTCAAACCAAACACAAAACACTCTGCCAAACTGAGTCTCAACTCAAATATAGACAGAACTCCTTCCTGAAGTTTCCAAGATACCACTGTTGGCTTCAGTACTCCCAACTGATCCAAACTCAAGAAATTCCACTCGCACGAGTGAAACCAAGCTTACAATCCAAAAATGAACTCCGAATCTCGGAAAGTTTTCCTTCAGAGATCGGTGAAAATCAAACTGCAAAACTACTCAAGATGCCCAAAACTGCTCTAGCCGATCACTTCCAATCTCAAACATTCGAACTCCAATCATTGGTAGTTGTGTTACACACACCACTACCCTATCTACCTTTATTACTTATTGGAAAACCTGAACAGGTAACCCAATCTAATAGGTAGAAATATATTATATATATATATATATATATATTCAAAATTACAAATACGCTCTCTCAAGAAGGACACCACTCCAGAGTCTAGGTATTCGCTCAACCTAGTGCTTTGATACCACAGTGTAATGACCCGCCTTTCATTCTATAGAAAGACGCATCATTAAGAAGAAAGAAAGGGATAGAAAAGAGAAAAAGAAAGGAAAGAAACAGACAACATCAGAATCTCACAGCGGAACGAATAAATTATATTATATCACATAAAACTTTACATATTTAAACAGCTAATACAACACAAACTAGACAGTTATAAACATATGTCTAGCAATTACAATTCAAGTACATCAGAGAAAATAGATACAACTCAATCATAGCGGAACCACTAAATATATCTACACGCTGAAGCCTCCTTCTCCATTATCTCCTCCAGAACTCGTCAAAGAAATCCTGAAACACTTGACTACTCATACGGAATATGAGTACCCAAGAGTTTAATAAAACAGAAAATAAACACTCGGGTCAGACATGGGTCTGGCGTGAGTAAACGGGGATAAAAGTTGCTTAACTTTAGAAAATCCTTTGAAAACAAAAGGTATCACGTAAGACTTCCCACACATAAACATGGAAAAGTTTTTACCTTATGCTAACCAAAACTTTTGATAGAAAATCTAGTGATATTATAATAGTGTCTAGAGTTTTCAAATAAATAAGAAATAGCCGAAATTGTTACATCTATTAAATTCTAGCTACTAGCCACAAACGTGGGTAATACAATCAAAACCGTAGGGTCTCGTAAGAAGAATGAGTTTCCATCAATGACAGGGCTACTGGGGTACCGTCCGTCACAGTACGTGGCCTAGATCACCGTACCGAGGAGTACGCCCGCTCCCCTGCATCACAAAGTCGGAACCATTCCTTACTGAACAGTTCCGAACAAGGCCACCCCGTAGATTGGCCGTCGCCAACTGCCACACAGTCAAATATAAAGGGACCTCTAGACAGGGGTAAATCTTGCTCTCCAGTGGGAGCTACCCACGAAGCCTTGCTGCACCTCCCCTGTTTTAGCCATTCCCGGTTGATGAGGCTTGAGGCTACGATTACCTTTATAGGACACATCAATCTTAGAATGCTCATCGTCCACTTGACATTGTTCTGAAAGCATTCAATTCATACAAGTTCGTTCCGGGTTCGAACGAAACCGAAGGCACTATCTCATTGCACTCATTTTGGAATCACCCTTAGAGTCAATGACGATAACCCTTGCACTCTGAATCACCATCTCGAAACTATAAGTGCTATTCCGTCAAACTCATTACGGAATCACCCATAGAGTTATACTGACGTATAGTTCTTACACCTCGAGTCTTCACTTGCTCCACTTGGATTAACGACCTAACGTTTAATTGGAATCGATGTGATTTTCGGAATTCCAAATTTGAAAACCCGATCCCGGTCTCACCGAAACCAAACTCCATTTTAATGTTCAAGTTGCACTTAAGGGTTTTAAGCAATTAACTCATTTCATTATTATCTATTTCACACATATAGATAAACTACATATCACAATAGATAATCACATCCTTATCATAAACAGATAATCTGTATCATAATCACAACAGATAATCATCACAACCAGATAATCCATCACAAACCATCATACTTCAACCAAGCATCCATATCATACAGATACAACTCATCTCATTACTGAGATCACATCCATCCAATCAATATCATCCATAAGCAATGATTTATTAACCATTAATTATAATTAATTTAAAATAAATTAAATTAATTACTTCTATCTTTAATTAAATTAAATTAAATTAATTACCACATTTAAATCCTGCTTAACAACCATGAATTAATTAACCCAGTTAATTAATTATTCACCAAGTATTTAACTTGAATAAACACCTTGATTAATCATTTACTAATTACAATAAGTAATTAGTCTTTAATTAATTTCCTAAATTAATTAATCTTAATCATAAGTAATTAACATTTAATTACTTCATTTATTAATTAACTACAATTAATTATATTTATCCTTAATTAATTACAATTAATTAATTAATTAATTATTACTTAATTAAACAATCATTAGTTACATCATTAATTATAATAAATAATGATCTCTAATTAATATTCAAATTAATTACTTAATTTAAAAATTAATTACTTTTAGTAATTATTAATCACCTTGATTAATATTAAATTCAATAATTAACTATCTTTAATTACTCATTAACAAATCAATTATCCAATAATTAATTATCTTCATTAATTAATTCCTTAATTAATTACAAAGTAATTATCTGAATTACTTAATTAAAATAAATCACCTTCTACTAATTACATTCCAGTAATTATCATTATTACTTCTCTAAGTAATCCTACTACATTAAGTTATTACATTAAGTAATTACACTCATAAAATCTTCAAATGATTTACTTAAATTAATTAAACTAAATTAATTAACTTAAATAAATCACAATATCAAAATTAATTTCAATAAGTAATTAATTCCTTAATTATTTTTCAAGTAAATATATTTAACCAATTACAATTGATTATATTCAATTAATTAATCTAGTTAATTATCAAAATTAATTACATTAATTAATTACTTAATTATCCTTAGATAATCATCATTATTAATTAACAACATCTTCATTAATTACTTACTTACTTAAGAAATTTATTTTATATTAATTTTCATTAATCATTTCTAATTATAAATTAATCCAAATCATTATTTAAATAAATGAATAAATAAATTCTTAATTATTTCCAAATAATTCATTTACTTATTAATGACTTTATTTACATTCAAAATGTATTTAAATAATACATTTCTAAAACTAAATTCAAATTCCATTTAAAAATTTAATATTTAAAATGTTTAACTATTTAAACATTAATCCAAATTTAAATAATTATAAACCTTAAAATAAAATGAATGTTAAAGAACATTCATTACCTAAATATAAAAGAAAGGTTTAAAACAAAATTTCTTGATTAAAATAAATCAAGCTTTGAAAATAAATTGATTATTTTAACTTTCAAATTTAAGTTAACATTTCATAATTTTAGTTCAAATACTAAAGAAAGAATTCTTTCAAATTTAAACTTATTTGAAATCAAATTCATTTTTAAATCTTCTTAAAAACATTTGAATTAGTCCATTATTTAAAACTAACAAACACTGTTTTGAATCAAAATCTGGTTTTCAAGTAAACCTGAAACTATATTTAAAACTTGATTCAAAACTAAATTTAAATCTTGTTTAAATTTTAAAATTTTCATTTTTAAAAACTTTGAATTCAAAATTTCATTTGAATTCAGATTTAACTTACATTTGAATCAAATTTCAGCTTTAAAATATGAATTTCGTTCAAATTCAAAAACACTGCATACACTACAAAATACGCATGTTGCTTCTCCTCATTTGCATCGGTTGTTACAACAACCGATGCAAATAGAAGTATTTGCATCGGTTACGCTTTAACAACCGATGCATTTGGTATGTGGAAAGCAGTAGATAGTAAAAAAATACAATTTGCATCGGTTATCATCGACAACCGAAGAAAATATACCGATGCAAATAGTGTTAGTTGCATCAGTTTTATTTGCAACCGATGCAAAAATACCATTCCACATTGAAAACCGTGATGAAAACTTAGCGGTAAATTATTTCGTCTCCCTCTCATTTTCATCGCGAACCTCTTCTTTTCTTTCTTCACTCAAAACCCTAAATCCCTCTCCCCCTTTTCATCTTTCTCAAAATCGGCAAAACCTGATCTAAATCCAAGCTTCATCCCCGTAAATAATTTCCTCTATCACGAGCTCTCCCCCCCTCTCTTTCTTCCTCTCCATTCTCCTCTCCCTCAGCTCTGAATCCAAGCCCGAACCCTAATCCACTTACAATGAAATTGGAAATTCGTTGCTTTCAGAATTCGTGAATTTGAGTATGATGGCCAGATAAAGTTCCAAACTTCATGAATTCGAATTCCAAACTTCACAATTTCCAGACTACATGATCTCCATATTTCATGAATTCATGAATTTGAATATAATGGCCAGATCGAGTTCCATCTTTGATTCCAAACTTTGGTTTCAGAATTCGTGAATTCATGGTTTTTCTTCACATGCCGGTCATTTAAATACGAGAGCACAGATGGATGTTACTTCAGAAATGTGCGCAGTTACAATTATACTGTGTTACATGATGAATCTGGTTATGCTTGTTCTATGGGATTGGGATCCTTTTTCGCAAGATGAAGTAAGTTTTTAAACAAGCTTTGTTTTTTAAATGTTTGAATGTTATGTCTTATTATAGATTAAAAATGATGAAACGATTCTTACATAACATGCAGAGGATATTGGTGTATTGATGTCATTTAATTAATAATATTCCAGGTTATTTAGTTGGCTTTAATTGTTTGATTAAAAGAAATTTGCATGTTTGGTACTAGATTCCTGCAGTTTAATTAATAATATTCCTGCAGTTTTAGATTTTCATATTCCGGTTCTGCTTCTTTTGATTATGCACAGTATTGTACTGCTTATTATAATTCATAATACATATTATATGTACAACTAAAGGTATTTAATTGCATATCTTAAGGTTTCAATGTTCGAATATTATATGTATAATATAACAACTCAGTTAAAAAATGCACTTGCATGTTTATATATAGTTCTAATATTATGCATATGTGATACACCATATGAGCTGAGAAGATGTTTTTGAATCCAATGATGGTAGCTTCTCACCATGTTAATAATTTACTGTAAATAACTTACTTGAAATGAAATTGAATGTTTTTACATACACATACTGTGACTTAGTTAAAAATTATTAATAATAAGATATATACGTAAGTTAAGGATGTTTATGAACAGTGTCCAAATTGATTGAATAAAATATAGTACTGATAAAATGTAAGAAGAAGGATACGATGTTGATCATAGCACTGATGGCATTGTAGTTACAATGGATCATCCAACTGCTCGATGATATTGATACTTGTATATTTTATATTACTAGTTTTTGATTGCATCAACACATACACACTTAAAAATATACTACTTACAATGTTAATGTGTGATTTAAAATCACTAAGCTTCATAGCTTCTTATAGGTAATTTAAAGTTTTTCTGCATATATATGTAAAATGTTAAATTTAGTCAATGCAGCCATATGCAAGAATGGTACGTACTGTACTAGCCGTTAGAGTATGCCAGTTAAGACCAATATCATCATATATTTTTGACTCAAAAAAAAAAAAAAAATTCAGAAGTTAATTAGGTTGAAGATTAATGCATGTTAATATTTCTTACTATAACTTGATTGAGTAAGATGCAAGCTGATGTAATTGGAAGAACATTAAAACAAGTTGTACCAGGAATATACGCTTCTAAACTGGTAGAGTAAAATCGAATACTGTGCATGTATTGATGGAATTTATGACCAAGCTTTTGAGGTGGATGTATTGATGGATTCTACATTCAACTTTTCTGCATTTTATAAACAATATTGAATTTGTGTCCGAAAATTAAAGTTCAATGCCTGAGTAAAATAATATTTTTAATGGAATTTATGACCAAGCTTTTGAGGTGGATATATTAATGGATTCTACATTCAACTTTTCTGTATTTTATAAACAATATTGAATTTTTTGCTTTTCAGACAATATTTTAGTGCAATTGCGAGCCCACATGATAAGAATATTATTGCTTGTACATGTAATATTTTTCCTCCTACACTGGCGGTGCACATGTTTCCCCTAACTGCTATCGGAGATCATCAATAAATTTCTACAGCGATAAAGGGATTTGGCGGTAATTATATGGTACTATTATATGCTTTCTGAAAATTAATCAGCTGAACATAAACTGAAACAACTTGTCTTCTCAAAGATAAACTCCATGCATGGTCGATCATTTTCATGTTTACCTATGACCTATGTAATTCTTTTATTAGTCTAAAAGTGTAAAAAAGAGCTTTGGATCTGGTGTGCACTTGCCCTTTTTTCTTAAAGAGATGTTATTAGTGCCAATTAATCATAAATGTTATACATATGCGCGCATAACAAGGACGTGCAATACGCATAAAAAGAAATAAAAAATTAAAATCGTGTTAAAATTTGGTGGTATGCTATGATCAATATTAAAATAACAATCACGTGATTTATGAACCAAATTTTGTAATATAAAGCCCGGAATGATAGCAAACTTAAAATATACAAGTTCAATGGCAAGCTTTGGTCAGCAACTCAAAGACAACATTTAATATGTACTCAGTTTTGTCAAAGTTAAAAGCACCAAGAACATCAATATGGACGAAGGTTAAATATTATGTTCTTGTCCTATAATCCTGTCTACTCTTTTTTACTTCCTTTTTTTGCTTTTGAGTACAATCCCTATTTCCATAAGGTTGTTTTCAGCATTTTTAAGATGCTCAGTTCAGTGCACTCATAAGTTGAGTTGTATTGTCCAAAATATACTACGCTCATTAATATGTAAAATGAAAGTTTGTTCGATTGTAACTGGTAAAGAAAGATCTGATCTGAATATTTGACCATATAAATTGTAAATACCCATGTAACTTTGAAGTAAAGTATGTTTGCTAACAATGTCATTTTCTCTGTGAGCAGCAGCAGATGGCGAGACTGCTCAGTTAAAACTTTCAACAGTAAGCTCTTGATAACGCTTCCACGGTTTATTCATTATTTGTTATAATTAGATTAACTGGGATTTGTTTTAAAAAATTAAATTACAGGGTGCAGCTAAAGTGAAAACAAGAAGCCTAACCCTTCCTAAGTCCACTAGTGGACGCCAAGGACAACATAATAGAGATAATGTTGATGCTGGGAATCAGAGATCCTGTTGATGCTGTTACTGGAACCAAACTTCCCTGTTTATGTGCCTAAATGTAACTTACCTTAGGTGATCGTGATTTACTTTTCTTCAGACTTGGCTATGCATTGGGCGATACCAAAGAGGATCGCACATATTTTTCATTTTCTTACTGCCATCATTTTCAGATCAACTTTGGCTGAAACAAATTAAATGAATTTATAGTGTTTACATTGGCTCTTGCTGGAAAGCAGCACATATATTTGTTTCCGGCTTTTGGGTTTTGGATTTTTCCAACAACGCGGTGCAAGTAAGCCCATTCTTTTCAATTCCATAACATTATTTATGAGTGTGTATATAACATTTGGCGAAAGTGAGATGATTAATCCATTGAGAAGTTGAGTCATCCCAGTACCGAAGACAATGTATCTACCATCGTTTTTAGCATTACCCACAACGTTATGTAAGAGTTTAATATGTCTTTTAAGAACTACTGAAATAAAACTTCCAGGAGCAAAATAGTAGCTCATTCTATGCCATCCTGATATTAGTACTGCAGTGTTTGATTTATGTTGCATCCACTATTCTTCCAAGAATAAGGAGTCACCACTGTATTTTCAAATTTGAATTCGCATGGGATAGAGTAAGTTTCTTGAGATTAAATTTAAATTCGTATTTGATTTTTACATGGAAAACTAACCAGATATTGAAATCTTATTTTGAATATGTAACATGTAAATATATATCGTTATATAACAATATATAGTTTTATATACATCACCTAACCACGTCTGCAGAGTAATTAGGAAGCAATATAAAACAGTCAGAACCATTATAGCAATCATTACACTCGCATATTGGAGCTCCATCGACAATAATCCCATCCAAAAATGCTCTGCCATGGCTGGAACAATCGATAGCGGCAACAGCCTCAGCTTCTTTTGCTGCCTTCCATGTCCAGCTTCTCCATGGAAATGCAGTGCTGTTCAATGTGATATTCTATCCTACTCCTGCAGCTTCACCACCTTTGATTAAGTTGGATGAGATGAAGAGCAGAGTAATTAGTAGCAGTGGCTTTTCATAACCAAGTAAGTCGCACTCCATAGCTAGCTTTTCCTTTGCTTAGCTTTCTTCAGTATACCTTATTTGATGCTAATTGTCTTATTCTGCTCTCCTTATATAGAGCAATGAGCTTGCTCACACTTATGTTTAAGAAGTGTGCGATGACATCCATAATTTTTTTGGAAATGTTTAATAGCAGTAATAGTGAAGATCCTTGCAATATCTTGTACTGAATGCAATATTTTTGGTGTCCCACTTTCATTCTTTTAAGGCAGATATCAAAGCCTCCAGTTTTGACAAACAATATATTGGTATTAGTTTTATTGTTCTTAAATAATTCTTCTAAACAGATGTTTTGCTTTTTATTTTATTTTTTGTATTTACATTTCATTAACTATATTCTTGAAATAACTTTTTGTACCCTTGAACTGCAATTCCCATGGAGCTACTATTAATTATTCCAGCTCGCTTTGAGAAAGCATGGATTAATCATATAATTAGCTATGATAAGGATTGATCTGGGGGATCGAAAGTTTGCAACTGTACAGACAAGCAGTGATTTCTATATTCAGTGTTTTCACAAAGCCAAAAATCTCAATAATTTTCTATATTCAGTGTTTCAACTTATAATGGTAATGTAACCCTTATGTTTGTGTTTAGATTGTAAGATAGCATTTGACAGGTACAATGTTTGGATATCCAATCATTATGTTTATGAAATAGTACAAACTTAAAAGAACTTTTGTGGGTCCAAATTAAATTGCTTCCTTCTTCACATGATTCATTATAAATTTTATATTGAAGACTTAACTACAGATCTGAGTAAAGACCTTGCTTTGATATATTTAGTATTAGCATATATGGGCTGGTATATTGCATATCCTATGCAGAAAAATGTATACTTCTATCGCATTATGATTTGGTTGATTAAACACGTAGTTAATGATATTTAGAGCTGTATATGTGGGTGTGATAAATATCACCATGCACGCCTTATGTGATTTATTAAACGGTAGAGTATAACTTGCGAAGAAACATGAATTTTTATTTTTATTTTTTAAAGCTTTTGATACGCCAACTTTCAATACTGCTAAGTTTTTTATAATCTCATGATCTGTATGGCTGAATTTGAAGGAAACATTCTTTCATTTCTTTTTAGATAATGTTTATAGGATGCACCTACTTCTGTTATTTAGTATAAATTTAACGAGTATACATTATTTATTTAACGTATCACTTGGTCTTTTCCCAGCATTTGGTGCATACATATTGTGATATGATTTTGCATCCATTATTAAATTTTGTACAACTATCCTAACATGGTACGATACAGTAAACCCAAATTTCTGCATCTGTGCAAAATGTTTAGCTTAACACGGTAATACCGTGGTTCAGTATAAAAAATATATATTGACCAATCACGGTTACATTTTTATAGCTTTACACATGTTGAACTATAGGTCTTGCTTATAGCATGTGCTGTGACGAATGCCATCAAGACGTAAATTGTTGTATGCTAACCCACCCTTATATACAAGATAAATAACCAGCTGCAACAATCCATCTGTCCTCTTCAGGTTGAGAAGAATTACGAAAGTGGCACATCAGGGAAAATCTAATGGTGATTTATAGAGTAGCAGCAGTAAGGGCTGTAGTTTGTATATGTTGCCGTTGTTGAGAAGAAGTTGTAGTGAAGTGGCACGGCTGTTGCAGTTTGTTTTGAAGTAAGGTGAATTATTGGTAAGAGAAGATGGTGGTTATGGCTATGGCAGAGGAGATGCAAGTGTGGGTAGTTTCTTGTTTTTGTAACAGAGGAGCAGCGAAGTGGTTAGTGAGTGAGTGCTTGTGTGAAGTTCTGGACAGAGGATGTTGAAGTGGTGGATGACAGTGGAGTTTTGGCAAATGTGGTGCTGTGATGGAACAATAGAAGTGATGGCAGTAGTATGGTTATGCTGTTAAATATTTTTTTGTCTTAAACTATATTTTGGTTGTAGTATGGTTATGCTGTTAAATACATGTTTTAGACTGGTTGTAAAGCAAATTCAACTTCTGTTATTGATCAGTTTGGTTGTTTGTATATGTTTTATAATGAAATCTATTGAATGATTGTAATATGGCATGCAATAATTATTTGTTATAATCAATAATATATATATAGTCTGTAATAATGATTTCTGAGAGTGGCTTCTTTGCATCAGGTATAAATAACTGATGCAATAGAGGGATTAGTCTGCATCGGTTGTTATAAAAAACCGATGCATTAGAGGGATTAGTTTGCATCGGTTTTCAACAATAACCTATGCAACAAGTTCCTTTGTTGCATCGATTTTCATTACAACCGATGCAACATGGGGGCTGTGTCCAAGCAACCAACCATGATATTTTGCATCAGTTGTTAGTAACAACCGATGCAAAAAGGATCTTTTTGCATCGGTTTCAGAACTGATGCAAAAGGGGGGTAAACAACCGATGCAAATGGCCTGTTTTGTAGTAGTGATATCTTTCAAATCTACAAAAACTGTTTGAATTAAATCTAGTTTCAAAATAAACCTGAAACTACATTCAACTTGATTTCAAACTAAATTTAAACTTTACCTAAATTTAAATTTTTCATTTTTAAAACTTGAATTCAAAAGCTCACTTGAATTCAATTTCATCCTATCTTGGAATTTAAATTCTTGTTTAAAATCTTGTTTTTAAAAAAAATTAAATTCATTTAAGTTTAAAAACTGCACATTTCAGGTTTTAAACCTGTAACAACATTTACCCGAGAAACCCCTTTTCCACTTCGAGTTTCAAACCCACTTGCTTCGAGACAAAACTACAAACACCCGAGGCTATCTTCGATTCAATTACCCTACACATTCCCAAATGAGTTCACCAGAATTCAAACATGTACGGTGCACATGCACTGGCGCTCCGGCGGCTTACAGCCATCCCAACGAACTTTACCGAGTTGCCAACAGTCCTTCAACGCAAATTCGATCATCAGAAAACATTCTGCAGTTCGAATTCAAATTTTTCAGGTTGACAATGCAACCTGAAACACCACAGTACCCAACTTCCCAAACCTGTCAACAACAAGGGATCCCACCTCCGACCACCATCGTTGACGCGAACTTGGCCATAGCTCCCTTTACACCCCCCTCTGCAAACTCCCAAAACCCTTCCTCACTCGATGCATCACAGAAAATCAAGCAGTTACTAAAACCCCGACCACTCCAATTTAGGGCTAGAACCTGGAAACATCAATCACCATCTCCTCCCCTCTCTGATCACCTATTGCCTAATTTTTTCCCCATTCTCACATCCATCCTCCACCTCCAGACAAAACCACATTACCCCAAAATCCCTAGGAAATTAGATGATCCCAGATTTCCAAATTTTGTTCAATTTAGAAATACTAACCTATCAGTAAATTATAAAATGTAAATATTGTTTTAAAATTCATGATTTCTATCATACATTCTTGTTATAAGCTTGTTTAAATAATTAATGATGTTTGATATCCTGATTTTATTGAAAATACTTACTGCTGTCATTATTTCAGAGGTAACAGATTTCAATTTTAACTTATATTAACTAAATCATGATTGTACAAAACCTAAATTTATACTAAACAAACATATTTTGTTTACACATAAAATTATTAACTGAAACAATTCAAATGATAAAGATTTTCTATTAAAGAATATCCTAATTTACAAACTAATTAGATATGCAGATACAGGAAATCAATAACATATAAACATATTCATTTCTATACACACAGAACATTCATTAATATGTAATCATCACAACATTTTTATTTCTTTCAATTCATATGCACAGATGTTTTAAGCTTTTTGCATGTGAGATTACTTATTCCATTTCATCATTTTTTTTAAACAAAACAAAACAATTTTTGCGTAAACAGGTTTTGATTTCTGTAAATTAAAAACTTAAGTTCTGTAAATTATGTTTGGCATTGATTTTTAAAAGGAAAATCTGTTTTTAAAATAAAGAAGCTTACTCACCAGTTTATTGAAGACGTAGAGAAAAAATTTAGATGCAATTGCATTATTCCTAGAACCTGCATATTGAACTTGCATCTGCATTTGCAAGTTGAATTTCCTGGAACCTAATTACTAGTTGAAATTGCTTTTCTTGTTGATTTAAAACTGCAGCAGTTGATGTTTGAATCTGGTAAACTTGATTGCAACAGAACTCCAACTTGTTTTGCTTAGAGTTGAATTGAGGTTGAAGATTACTTCCAGATTGCAGATTGAATTTTTGTTTGCAGATTTGAAGTTTGATTTTGCAGAATTTTGAGTAAATAGGTTTTGCAAATTTAAACAGAATTTGGTTTTCTAAATTTTGATTGAATTTTGTTTGAATTTGGGTTTTGATTATTACTTAGAATTTGATTTTCAGATTTCTTTTTGAAGAGAATGTTTTTAACTAATGAATTTTCTAAGTTTTCTTATCTATAATAATAATTTTCAAAAATAAACTAGCATGCCACTTGTTATGTTAGGATGTAGATAAATTTACAAGTGTCCCGTTTATGGTTTAAGAGTTTAACACATATGCATTTTAATATTTAGAAGCAATTTCTTAATTTATAAAGGTTTTTAAATCTCTTCTAAAATCATTACTAATTTTAATTTAAGATGTTTTAGATGTTTATTAACATTTAGTCTTTAAATAACCACATATGCACAATTTAAATGTTTACTTGAAAATTTTAAAATAATATTTTAAAGCTAATTTTCAAAAGAGAAAATTTTCAAAAGAAAAATGATGTTGAATTCATTTTATTCAAGAGTTTTAAATCAAAATACTATATTCTAGTAAAATTGAACTAAATCTTATTTCAAAAGAAAAATAATTTCCTTTAAAATAAAACAAAACAAACTTTTATTATAAAATAAAATTTAAACTATATTTATTTTTAAACAAACTATTATATATTTATAAACAAAATAAATATTTACTTATATTTCTTAAAAGATATAAGAAAGACTTTTAAATTTGCCTTTGAAAAGTTTTCAATACTAATTTTATATCAAATTAACCAATTCATAATTTATACATTTATATATATAATAATTTGAAAATATTTTTGTTAAATTTAAAATTAAAATCAAATCCTTTATTTACAATGTATAAACATTTATACATTATAAATAAAATATCTTTAAATTAGCGTAGAAAGATAATTTTATCATTTAAATATATTTTTTACATTTGAAAACAATAAGATTCTCAAATTAAATTATTATTATTTTAAATTTTGAAAAGAATATCATTTGAAAAATTAAATGATTATTAATCTTCAAAAGAAAATTCCTGTTTGAATTAAATTATTAAATCAATATTTCACATTTTAAAATAATTATTAATGAAATTATTAAATAAATATTGCTTAAATTTCCGGGATAACACATCTGGCAGTCCTAGCGCTGGTCAATCCAGTAGTCCTTCTCAAGATGGCGTATTCATGTCTGCCTAACAACTTTTGGATCTTGTAAAGAATCAAAGGTTTATCTGTGCTTTGAGTAAGGACCCTGAAAAGGTTTTACCTCTGAAACTAGAAGTTCCTTTCGATCAGCTTGTAGATATCACTCTACGACTAGAAGAGGTCGATCAAGGGAGTGATAGTGATGTTGGAGGTTCCAAAAAGAGCCTCAATAATAATAAGAAGAGGCATATTAAGTTCAAAAGCCCTAATCCTAACAAGAAAGGGAGGCCGGCAACTTCGGTAGCAAAGACTCCAATCCTTAATCGTGGAGAATGCTACAATTGTAATTCTGAGGACCACTATGTTAATGGGTGTCCTAGGCCTATTTCTTGTCGTTATTGCAAAAATTCAGGTCATCATATTTCTGCATGCCCCATACTTCAAAGCAAGAAGAAAGGGGAACAAGAAATCTAGTAGCAAAGACTCCTACCTCTAGTCGAGGACAATGCTACAATTGTGGTTGTAAGGACCATTATGTCATTAAGTGCCCAAAACTCCTCTATTGCCGCTATTGCAAAGGTTCGGGTCATTATTTATGTACATGTCCCAAACTTCCAAGCAAAAGGGAGGGAAAGCAAAATATTGTACAATCACCTAGTAGCACTTCTCTTGGCCAAGGTATTTCTTATTCAGTCCTTGATGACATTTGTTTTGTGATTATCCTATTCGAGTTCCTGTTGATATGGGTTCATCCCATTATTTTTATATCAAAAGAGATTATTGATCCTTTTTCTTTAAACATTTTAAGCTTGATGACTTCACTGAGAATTGGGAATCCGGTTAGTGGTTCTGCAACACTCGGTTTATTTTGTAAAGGCGTCGAGATTATTTTATGGGATTTCTGTGATTTTCGAGCCGATTTGCATGTTATGCGTTACTTAGGCTTCAGAATTGATTTTTCTGAAAGGATTGGCTTAATCATTATGAAGCCATATCCTATATCCCGAGTGGACTATCCATCTTCGACATTTTCAATCTGTTAAGCAGATTTCTATTTATCTAAATGATTTCGATTCCAATTTGGTAGCACTATTTTATTCTTTGAACCCACTTGATGAGGAAAATGTTATTTCCCTCATTCAAGTAGTTTGTGAATTTCCCGGTATCTTTGAGCTTGTCTCAGGTTTATCACCTAAGAAAATTTATTGAGTGGTACTAACGTCTTTTTAATTCGACTTTGCCACCAGTTTTCATTAGCTATGAGTTGCGAACGATAGCGTTCCACTAACCGCAACCCGCACTCATTATGATTCTTTTGAATGGCTTGTTATCCCATTTGGTTTGACGAACCATCCAGACTCTTTCATCCATCTTATGAATCGAGTGTTCCACGAATATCTCGATGAGTCCGTTTTTGAATTTATTGATTGTGGATGAAAACAACAGATTTAAATTTTTTCCAATCTTTTTCATAAGATATTAGCAATTATAATCGGATTTTTTGTTCTTAAAACAAGCAAAGAATATTCGTAAAGTTTTTAAGAGATATTACTATCATATAGAAGATGATTTTGTGTTGTTTTGCCCATTGAGTGCTTTAAGAATTCTGGTCGATGCGCTTGATCAACGTTATCGATAGGAATCTCCTAAACGCTATGATGAGACAATCAGACATAGTAAATTTGACTTGTAATAAGTAATTTTTTTCTAGAAAAATGATTACATAAAGTTAATTATAATTTTGGATGTCTTATCTTTTTGGGAAAGAGGATCATTTAAAGGAACTCTTTTTCGATACTCCTATTCTTGTGATTTCCGAAGGGAACCAAGACTTTATTGTTTGTACCAATGCTAGTTGTATTGATTTAGGTGCCGTTCTCTTGCGAAAGAAAATGTTCTACCACTTATGCTTCTGTGCAATTAGAGCCTATTGATACTAGGTATGCCACTCATGATCTAGTGTCCGCGGCTATGGTTTTCGCTTTTAGAATTGGCATAATTGTTTTTGGGAGAGAAATTCATTCTCTACACCGATCATAAATCTTTGGATTATTTATTTTCTCAAAAAAGGAACTTAATTTGCTTCAACAACGTTGGCTCAAGTTCCTTGCATATTTTGATCTTAATATGCCCTGTACTTTGGAAAGAGAAATTGTGATGCCAATGCCCTTAGTCGAAAATAACAAATGGTTGTTTCTTTGATGATATCTGAATGGAATGATCTCGAGACTTTATCCACATGTGAGATGCGAGATCGAGAATTCGATTTATGTTCATCTATTGATCTACGTAGCCTTGAGGCTCATCCTTCTCTTTTAGACCGCATTCTTGAAGCTCAAAAGCTAGATCCCGAATTGGCTCTACTTAACCAAAATTGTAGGGATAAAATTATATTGAAGGTTTGAAAGACTTTGATATGGATGCTCATGGCATCATTCGAAAATTTGGTAGACTGATCGTGCCAAATATTGGTAACTTTCGTAAAGACATTTTAGAAGATTCTCAACGTTCTAAATTTACCATTCATCTCGGTAGTAGTAAAATGTACGTGGATATGGAGCGAATTTATTATTGGGATGGAATGAAACCTGATATTGCTAACTTCATTAAGCATTGCATGACTTGCCAACCTGTTAAGGCCGAGCATCAAAGGCCCGGTGGGTTATTGCAACCTTTGGACATTTCAATTTGGAAGTGGGATCAAGCCTCCGTTGACTTTATTGATGGACTTCCCCGTTCTCGTTTGGGCTATGATAGCCTATGGGTGATAGTTGATAGACTTACAAAATCTGCCCATTTTATTCCCGTTCGGTCTGATCGGACCGTACCTCTTTCGGCCAAACTCTATGTTAAAGAAATTGTTAAATTTCATGGAGTTCCTACTT
The DNA here is from genome assembly GCA_030765085.1 of Allium cepa. Taxonomy (NCBI): domain Eukaryota; kingdom Viridiplantae; phylum Streptophyta; class Magnoliopsida; order Asparagales; family Amaryllidaceae; genus Allium; species Allium cepa. The sequence continues at coordinate 410,520,162 of CM060928.1, read as the reverse complement.
CTATTGTTAGTGATCATGATCAATTGTTTACTAGTGGATTTTGGAAGAATCTTCAAAAAGCTTTGGGAATGAAGCTTAATTTTAGCATCGCTTACCATTCTCAGTCCGATGGACAAACCGAGCGTGTGAATCAAACTCTTGAAGATCTTCTCCGTGCATGTACTCTTGATTTCGGTGGAAGTTGGGAAGATCACATTTCTCTTTTTGAGTTTTTCTATAATAATAGCTTCCATCTAATATTGGTATGGCACCTTTCGAGGCACCCTATGAAAGGCCATGCCGATCTCCTTCTTGTTGGCTTGAGGCTGGTGAGAAGCTGGTTTTAGGTCCAGATTTTATTTGTAATTCCATAGAAAAGATTGACCTTATTCGTTATAGGATGAAAGAAGCTCAAAGTAGACAAAAATCCTATCCCGATAACCGAAGAAGGAAATTAGGATTTTCTGTGGGAGACTTTGTGTTTATTCGTGTTTAACCTATGAAGGGTTTTGTACGTTTCAGTCGATCGGAAAAATTAGCACTTCAATATATTGGTCCATTTTCCATCACCGAACGCATTGGTTCTGTGGCTTATCGCCTTTTATAACCGGCTCAGTTTTCTGCTATTCATGACGCATTTCACGTCTCTCAATTATGGAAATGCCTTCGAGATTCCGATTCTATCCTTAAGCCCGGTGTTATGGAAGAAATTGAAGTTTCGTCTAAATTAACTTATGAGCAGCATCCTATTCGTATCATTGCTTCGAAGGTCAAACGCCTTCGAAATAAAGATGTCCCACTTGTGAAAAGTTCAATGGTCCTCAAATCCTAAGGATTTCTCTTGGGAATCTAGAGAATTCGTCAAGCGAACACATCTAGACTAACTCACTCTTGCTCTTTAAGGTGAACTTCTTACTCTAAATTTCTTTTGTATTGCATGCTTTTATAGTTGTTACTTTTTATTTTTCTTCTTAAATATTGCGAGGACGCAATTTCTTTAAGGAGGGGAATCTGTAACAACCCGCATATTTTACGATTGTATATCTAAATATTTTATTTAAATATAGTATTGTTAGTCGGATTAAAGCCCGAAATGCTATTTTTTGCAAATAGTCGAATTAGAACTCAGGATCACTTCTATTGAGTTCAAAATTCTGTTTGCGACCTTTTTAAGTATAAATATCGATATGTTTGGAGTTAACTTGAATTTTGACATTTTCACTTAGGGCTTTGGGTTTGGGTTTCAGCCCAATAACCTAACATAAGACCCTAGCTCCACCCCCTCTTCTCTTCATTCATTCCCATTTCCTAACACTTCAAGCTTTTGTAAAAATGGTGGAGGAGAAAAGGAAATAGAAATTCCTAAGCCCTAGCTTTGATTAGGAAACACAAATTCAAGTCCAAAATCCAAGAGAAGCTTAGGTAAGCATCCTCTCCATCTGCTCCATCTCAATCCCTCTTCCATTTTCAGAAATTCCTAAACCCTAACTTAGGAAATATTTTCTTATGAGCTTAGATTGAAGCCTCTTGAGTTGAGATTGAAGAGTGGTTGATCATGCCTTGTTTTACAAAGCTTCTCCTTCATTTTTTTTGAGTGAAAGGTGAGTTTTTGAACTCACATCTATGTCTATAACCTTCTTTGTGGTTAGTTATGAATTCCTAACATCTTTTTATGTTCATTTGATTTTGATTTGAATGGATTTGGTGAATTTTCCAATTTTTGATTCTTGTTGTCCAATTTATGAAAATCCTACTATGGATGTTTGGACATGTGTTTTTGGGGTGTGTCGTAGAGCTTATAAGGCAGGGTTGTCGCGTGGCATGAATCCCTAATCGTCATTGCTCATTCGATCGCCTCCGTTTGGTTTTCGCCCTTCATTGTGGCTAGGCTGAAAATACTGGACATCCCAGTTCAGTCACTGAACTGGGAAGTTAGTCGAATGAACAGAGCCCAGAGCCTAGGAATTTTCCTGAGCCAGTATCAGTCTACTGACCCTTATGGTCCAGTCGACTGAACCTGGAAATCGAAAGTTTCCAAGGCATAGTTCAGTCGACTGACCACTATGGTTTAGTCGACTGATCTGCTAGCCTCAGTCCAATTTTCCTATTTTGCTTGGGTGTCCATTGTTAATCGTTTCGTGTTGATCCGATTTGTTGTTATCATTCATTATTGACTTTGATGACTTCTTTTTTGGAATTTTGAGAATATCCAATTTGATGGATTCGATATCGATTTCTATGGATTTGATTCACGTCTTCGTATGTGAATTTTTTTGATGATTGGTTGTTTTTGCAATCATTTTTGTGGTTTGTTACTTTAAAATACAAAGGTTTCTATACTAGTAGTAAATATCCAAACTCTTTTATCAAAACGATTTCAACACTATTTTCAATATCAAGCTCGTTTACAAAACCGTTTTCCAACCTATTAGTATATATAAACCTTTACCTCATTCGTATGAGAAATCTAATTAAACGGCTTAGCAAAACAAGTGGTATGAAAGCTTGCATTTACTTTGTCAGTTAATTCTTGGACTTGTTCGATTAAACTCTTGTGACAACTTTCGAGTGGAAATCTACAATCTGTTCGTAAATATTTAAGTTAATCCAGTGGTTTTGGGACATGAAGCTAAACTCATATATTTACTAGCTTAGTGTAATTTACACTTATTTTCAAGTGGAAGTCTACAATTTGTTCATAAATAATTAAGTTAAGCCAGTGGTTATGGGACATGAAGCCTAACTCATTTATTTACTTGCTTGGTGTAATTTACACTTATGGATCTATGAAGATCCTTTGGTGGAGTTTCGACTCAATTTTGTGGGGTAGCGACCCATGGTCTTCGGACCGTTTTGTGGAGCTTCGGCTCAAAGGTCTTCAGACCATTTTGTGGAGCTTCGGCTCAAAGGTCTTCGGACCGTATTGTGGAGCTTCGGCTCAAATTTGATGGTTAACGACCATGGAATAGCATTCTGTTTGTGATGCATGTGTTGATGAGTTTTTATGCTCCCGTTTTGTGATAGACCTCCCCTTTTTGTGTTTTTTGGATTTCTAATTAATGATTTTCTAGAATTTGTGTTTCACCAACTTTTGCGAATTGGCATTGATATGTTCGTCAATATTTGTGGTTTGGTGAATAAAATAAAAAATATGACATTCTTTTTAGTGCTTTGAGATTTCTTGAGGTATTGTATGATTTTTGTTGTTGTTAAATGTATTCTTGCCACAGTATGGCATTATTGTTATCATACGTTTTTGCCATATCTCTTATCTTATCTCATTTTATCGTATATTTATAGCTAGACTGATCCGTTTATTATTTTCTTATTAAATAATACTCAGGTCAGACTGAGATGTTTCAGGTGCTTCTACTTGACTCCTTATCTGGGGCCATCATCTAACTTTTGTCTAACTACTTAGCTTAGTAGTATTTTTGTTGTTATACATTCGAGATAGCAACTCCTTGATGTATACCTATTCTTTTGTGATATTGTGGAACTTATTTGACCACTACTCTGATGTACACTTGTATGTGTTATGTTCATATCTGTTTCCGCCTTTGTGATATGGATGTCTGTGTCTGATTTGTGTTATGCTTATTTCTATATTTTTTTCTGAAGATCATATAGCCTCTGTGTAGTAGCTTTGAGTTTGTATTGGTATGTCGGATTTTCTCTTGAAATGAAATGCATATTATACTATCTGACATATCGGTGCTTGCACTAAGCAATTACACGGATAGCCGCTCCTCAATAGCCTTATTTTTCGTGCTAGTTGACGGCATTACCTCATAGTGCCCTTGGCTAGCGTGATTATAGAGGTGGGGCGTCACACTTAGTTGTTGCTTATATGCTTAAATAATGCTTGATTTCTTGTGAAATTAAACCTCTGATTTGATTATTTATTTATTTGATAGTTAAATAACCGACTATCAAACCTTGGTCAGTTTTGAAAATATCGTTGTCAGTTCGGAGAGATGGGGATTGGATATATTACTCGAAAACCACTTTGAGTCGGCATAAATGTTCGAATTGGAGATATCTTGAAGATGATCGAAGATGGATTCCTTGAAGTGCAAGGGTTACTTGCTACAAATTCTAAGGGTGGTTCAAAAAAGGATGTAGTAGAAGTTGTTCCTTTGGTTTGTGTATAGAAGAATGTTAGCATTGCATTGTTGCCTTACAGTGCTAGCATTTCAAGTGGGATTTTCTAAGAGAAGAAAAAGGAAATCGTGAACTCAAAAGCCTCACATCAAGTAATGACTAAAATAGAGGATATGCTTCAGAGCTATGTGTGTCGCGCCCATTAGAGTATGCATCACCATTCTAGATCACTATTAATGGATTTTGTATGCGCATGAGAGAGCTCGAGGGAAAGGTTGCAAAGAAACCAGGATGATGACATATTCGGTAATATTCAGGAAGGGGTAGGCCAATCCTGAGTCGTAGGAGTTGAAAGGTTTTTGACTTTGGTACATTTTCTAGAGGAGTACTGTGACGTGCTGTACCCCGATACCATTATCATTGATGGAACCCATTTTCAACTGCATGCTTTACGGACTTGATTATGCCCAAATATGTTGGAATGCAAGATGCTAGCATTTCAGCTATGTTATTTATTTATTTATTTTAAACGTTGGACATTATTATTGAAGAATGGTCAAACATTTTATTGATAATGATAAAATCATTACAAACACTATTTACACAAGAATCATCCCAACATATATACGGACCACAAACAAACCCACAAACAATGCTCTAAACACACCTCGTAAACCTAGCAAACTTGTCTTTTCATGGCGGCTCATTTTCTCTTCCAGGCAAGTTTTCCTCTCTTTCAACATTAGCGATAAAACTATGAGTGCGTCTGGACAATCTAGAGCTCTCAGCTTCATCGTCTTCTCCATCAATCATGCATCTCGAGGATGATGCCGTGTTTGGGAAATTAGGGTTCGGGGTCAAGGTAAGGTTGTCAACTCGCAGAGGTAAAATCTCCCATCTTTCAATGATATCCTCAAAATTGTTCATACTATGGCTAAAAACCTTGGATCTATTAATGATGAGGTCACGAACATTGGATTTTATGGTATTGCAAACCGTGATTTTGTCTATCTTTTCATTATTAAAAATGATAGAATTCCTGCTTTTCCAAATGAACCAGATAGATGAGCTAAGCGCAGCTGTTATGATGTCCTTCTTAATATTGTTAGCTGCAAATTTCTGACTTATGTAGGTAATGGCATCTATGAGAGAAGTATGGAAGTTTCTTTGTGTTATAGGGCCGCCCATCATTATTCTGATCCAACACCACACATGCTTAGAAAAGGAACATTTAAAAAATAAATGATTGCAAGTTTCCACTTCTCATTTACACAGAACACAAACATCATCTTCAGTCACTCCTTGCATTTTTAATTTGTCCTTTGTAGGCAGGAAATTGAAAATAGCTCTGTATAAACATACATTCATTTTTGGGAGTGAGATGTTATTCCATATGATTTTGTAGTCACTGATTTCCTGTAGCTTGATTCTAAAACCATTCCATACATCATGGAAAGTAAATAGGCCATTTTTATTGCTTCTACAAAACCAATAGTCTGCTGTTTTGTCATAATGAATGGGAACTTGCTTTATTTCCTCACTTATATTACTAAGATATGAGATGTTTTCAGGCCTCCAAATATTTCCAGATATAATTTGCTCTACTTTGTGTTTGTGACCTCTTGAGTATGATAAAGTTTCATGCCCCAGCTTCTCCAATAAAGTTGAACCATTAATCCATGGTATAAACCACAAGCTTGTAGATTTACCATCCACAATTCTTCTATCGATTAGTTTTTGTGCATCTTTTCTATGGTATAGCATTTTTTTCCAAGTGCATGAGAAATTGTTATTGAAATTAGATTCCCACAGTGTCTCGTTATTAGCATATTTCACATTCAGCCACTTAGCACTATATATTGAATTGGTAAGAGTCTCCCAAATTCTTTTGATGCAGAAAGTAATGTTTATATCAGACAGTTTTTTCAGCCCCATTCCACCTTCAGATTTAACACTTGTAACTGTTTCCCATGGAACTCTACTCTTTTTACCCTTCCAGATAAATTTTTTGCATAACTGATTGATTTTTTAAATAGTTAAGCTAGGGAGCATGAAACACTACATCCAAAAACTGACCATAGGATAAACTATAGTCTTAATCAATTCTATTCTTCCTGGAACTGTGAGAAATTTGCACTCACAACCTTGCATCTTTTTTAACACTCTGTCAATCAGTTGCTTACAATTTGAGTGTTTGATATATGTCACAGATAGGGGTAACCCAAGATATCTAACAGGTAATTCTCCTTCTTGAATATCCAGAATGTTAAGCACTTGATCCTTGTTATTGCAAAACTTATTGAAAAATACTTGAGTCTTGAGATTATTCATTTCCAAGCCAGTGACTCTCTTTAATTTCTTAAAACAATTCTTAACAGCTTTAGCTCCAATTTCAGTTTCATTTATGAAAATTAACAGATCATCAGCATAAATTAGATGTGTTATGTTAGAATTGTTCTTGATAATTGATTCCACTTTTCCTTTAATAGCTTTAGCATCCATCAAAAAGTGAAATATTCCATGCATAAAGTAAAAAGATAAGGGGATAAGGGATCTCCTTGCCTTAAACCATTGCTGCCTTTAAAATATCCCTTATGATATACTTCAATAGAAAAGAAAAGCTAGGAGTGCTTATTATTTCTTGAATAATTTTTATCCATTTAACTGGAAAGTCCATGCTTCTCATCATGTGAAGAATGAAATGTCTGTTTACTGAATCATATGCCTTCTTAAGGTCTACCTTTATGCACATTTTGTTACTACCATGCTTGTTAAAATTTCTGATGTGTTCATGTGCAATTATTATCCCATCTTTAATCTGCCTGTTTGGTAAGTAGGCTGTTTGATTATCAGAAATCAATTCTCCAAGCACAAACTTCATTTTGTCACATAACAATTTAGATAGGATTTTGTACAGCATGGAACAACAGGCTATGGGTCTGAAATCTGCAACAGCTTCAGGGGTTTTTACCTTAGGGATTAAGGAGATAATGGTGTGATTAATTTCTCTCACAATTCTGCCATTGTCAAAAGAAGACTGCATAGCTTTCAAAAGAGGTTCTTTTAATTCATTCCAATGTCTTTTATAAAATTTTGCATTAAAACCATCATAGCCTGGAGCAATATCATTATGCACACTGAAAATAGCTCTTTTCAATTCTTTCTCATCAAATGCAGCATTAAGAAATATTTTTCCCCATTCGTTTAATTTCCTTTTTGGAGTAATGTTAGAAAATTGATTCATCATGTTGCCTCTATTGTATATGTTTGTAAAATACTTGACAGCCTCTTCCTCCATCTCCTTTTGTGATTTGAAAACATCTCCATTTTCTTTTACAATGTTGTGGCAGCTATTAACAAATCTCCTATTAGTTTTTTTTGCATAGAAAAATTTAGAACAACTATCATCCCACTTGATCCATTGACATTTTGATTTTTGTTTGTTATCAATAGCTAACAGCTCCACACTTTTAGCCAGATTCACTTGAGCATCATGCAAATTTTGTGCATTTAAGGAGTTATGATCTGATTCTAATATCTGTAGAGCAATGTTGACCTCTTGCTTGCATTTTGAAACTTGTGACTGTAAATCATTTTTTCCACTGCACCGTTTTTTAATTTCCCTTTTAATGTTTTTCTGCATATGAATAAGGTTGAATAACTGATTTCCTTCAGGGAAAACAACACTTTTCAACTGCTTCCTTGTACCCCTCACACATAACCTAGTGATTCATGAATTTAAAGGGTCTGAACCTTCATATGTTTGAATGCAATTAAAGTGGAACATAATAGGTACATGATCACTTGTTGATAGATCTAAATATTTTGCATAAGATTTTTTAAACATGTTCATCCATTCAACATTGCAGAAAAGCCTATCAATCTTTGTAGCAATATTCTTGTTAGGCCCTGATCTCCATGAAAATTAACCCCTGAAATACTAATTTCTTTAACCCCTGCAGAGTTAAAAAAAATTGTTAAGCTCCTGAATGTTTCTGATTGTCAAATTATTTCCTCCTATTTTCTCCTTCAAACACCTAACATAGTTAAAATCCCCTATGATGCACCATGGAGTAATGAAAGTGTTAGCTTCTTTTACTAGTTGTTTCCATAAACTTTTCCTTTCAGTTTCAAGGTTTAGTGCGTAAATGACAGTAACAATGCATTGAGCCCCTGCAGTATTATTTAGCATACAAGTGATGTGTTGTTTGCTCATAGAAATTACATAACTGCTCCAAATGTCTGAATTGATCATAATAAGAATTCTGCACTTGTGATGATACTCAATGTTATTTATGCATGTCCATTTACTTCCCCAAGATTCTATATATTGCTGAAGTTTATTGCTTCTCAACTTATTTTCAACTAAGCAAAAAATAGAAGGTTTTTGTGAAAACACAATATTTTTTACCTCCAAAACATGTGCTGCCAACATGTGCTGCCTTATTAAGACCCCGCACATTCCAACACAAGATAGACATTATTTGGAAGAGTTTGCTTGACTCCTGGTCCTTATAGTGGGAGTCACACTTTCATGGATCAATTTGTTCTTTTTCTTTTCTTGAATGTTATTGCCTTTCATATCTGCAATTGCTTTTTCAAATTCAGGGTTAATAGATGTGAGGTTTTTAGGCATATTGTTGGGAGGATTATCAGTTGAAGGGTGTGTGGGTTTGATACATGATTAAGATAGAGAAGATTCATCCACATTTGAGCCTTTCATGTCTTTCTGCACCTGAAAAGATTTAAGCACTTCAGTTGTTAGATCAGAATCTTGAGAATTTAAATTATTTATGACAGTTTTACTATGGTTTAACAACTCCCTGCTGCAATTATTCTCCGATGATGATAAAGTGACTGAGACTTTTGTCGATGACGTTAATACATTTGGTTCCAGAGTAATAGTGCTCATAGGAGGACCTTCTTCAATGTTTTGGATATGAGACATATCAGAAAGTTGAGTAGAGGATCCCTCTGTAATTGTAGCAGCCATGCTGGTTTGTGGATGCAAACCAGATACTACACATTCTTCTGCACCAGCTGATGGCGAGGCCGCAATTACAACTGCAGGCTCCTTTAAAGACTTCTGAACTGTCTCATCATTCACAGCACTCATATCTGATGGAGACACATCGTTACCCATATTTGAATTATTTATAATTTGATTCCTGTGTGCTTTATCAACTATTGTATGATCTTGGATATTTGACTTATCAATTGTTATAACTTCTGCATTGTTATACACTACTCCTTCTGAATTTAAATAAAGAATCTGCTGATTTGTGTAATCCTTTGAAATAATGCCTTTGCTATTAGTCTCATTATTATTAGTTATAGACTTTGGTGTCCATTGTTGCGTAAATGATATAGGGCACTCTTTATCCACATGACCAAAACATACACAGTTATGACAAACTGGAGGTATAAACTCATATTCAACATTTGAAATGTTTTAGTTATCGTAAGGTAAAAACCTGTCCGTGCTTTTGTGTGCTGTGGTCTTACATGATACCTTTATTTTTGAAAAGATTCTATAAATATAACAGTCCTTATGATTGAGTTTCCCACGCTAGTTTACCAAACTGATCCAGGTGTCATATTCTTATAATACTTAGGTTAGACCCGAGTATTTTTCTAGAATTAGCTTTGGACGGTTTGGAGGTTCAAGAGACGAGTTGGATGCCTCCAAGACGTATTCACATACTTTTATATCCGCTGTATTTCTTGTTTGTATTCATTAGCATTTATAGGGATATGCAGTTATAATTGTCCAAGCTGATGATAGGTTAAACTCTGATTGTTGTATGAATTTTAAAATTTTCTTTTGTAAAGGCCATCTGGATATTATATTTTACTCGCTACCATGTGATATTCTATTCTATCTTTTCTTTTCTTTCATCCCAATAACCTGTTTTTCTAGCACTTAGACGTGTGACATGTGAATACCATGATGTGTTAGTATCAACTTTTGAGGGTCAAAATGGCAGGTTGTTACACTATCCATTCTAAAAATTAATTTTGGTAAAAGTTCAGTTTAGTGTTAAATGATGTTTGTAACATAGGGAGTGAAGTTGCCACCACTTTAAATAGTAAAACAATGAACTTTTTTATTCATTACTTAGGGTTCTTAATAAGACCAACCAAATTTAGGCACGATGACTAGTTAATTATCATCGATAGAATTAGCAAAAGACTATCTAGGTGGATTGGTAAATTTCTATCGAAGGTGGATGGGGTAGTTCTAATCAATTCTGTTTGTCATCGCTACCCATTTATTGGATTTTTTTTCATTTTTCAAAATGAGTAATCAATAAAATATATAAGATTAGGATAGACTCTTTATAAGCCAGGGGGTTGGGGATAATTAATCTTCATAACCTCAATGTTTTTCTATTAGGGAAATCGTTGTGGAAGTTTAATACTATTTACAAAATTTAATTTGGAAAGAACTATTTTCTATTTGATTTTATGGAGGCTCTCGCAACTTTCACTGAATTTAATTTTGAATGAAATGAAAATTTTATTATTTACATACATGTGTACTAAAAATTATACAATAAATAAGGTAGAATTTGTAATGAGTAACGTAAATCAAAAATAAACTAAACAGCAAATTTTATTATATGTAAATATCTTACACTAAATTTCATTTGTAAAACAACACAATTTTTTTTACATTGAATAAAATTTGATGGCAATAAAATTATATTACAAAATCTACATGGGTCGAGGGTAAGCATTAAGGAATATAAGAAATAAAATAAGATTAGTACCTATTCAGATCTGGCCCATCATGACACATCAATCTGATAATTGACTCCTAGGTTGCTTGAATAGCCACTCAATGTTGCAATAACCAAATGAACCACCTTTAATTTAATTTAATTTGATGTTATTTTAGGGAAGATTTTTGGCCATAGGGAGTGGATGAAAGAGGTATGCTCAGTTATTAAGCTGAAATTTGAAGAAACATCAAAAAATCAAATGAAAATTAATGTGGAAGATTTGTTTTTATAGAGAGAATGAAAACCTTTCATGTTCTTCCCCTCAAAACCTACCCTTACTAATTCCAAATTAAATATGAAAATATGTTGACTTATTTTTACCCTCTGTGGTGAGCTATACCTTGTTCCTTTAATGGAAAAAAATTCATAAGCCGTTTATGTAATTGTCTCGTTTTAAAACCTGTTTGAATATATATTGATATCGTATATCAATACGTGTATATATAACTTTTATATATACATCTTAGTAACTAATAACAACATCCAAAACATAAAATAAAATAATAATTAGTGTTTCTTACATATTAATTAATTTAATTAAGTCATAAATTTTATAAACGAATTAAATCGTGTGGTTTTTCGGTTAAATCACAAATGCGGTTGTGAAACTTAGACATGTGAATTCAGTCCATGATTAATATGAAGCAACTCAAATATTAACGTTCACACATCATTTTAGCTAGCGGTGTGACATTTTGACCAAATTCATCGCTTACAAATCTTTTTGATACAATTTCACATTCTCTTAAGTGGTGCCTTTTAGTAATGATAATTTGCACACATTCTCTTCATCAAAACTATATCACTTTACGATATGGAATTGGACTTGGTCAAAATTCCAATATTATCCACATTCAACTCAATTTGTCCATAAAAAAGTCTTAAGTTAAATAATAACATTTATTATTAACCGTGCTACTCTGATCGAAGATTTTGACTTTGAATTGACTACAGTTGACCGTGATGCTAACCCTTACAGCCAAGGAGATGAATTCTCTGTGGAATAGTGTTTCACTCCTAATTCTCCCACTCAGGCCTAACTATCGGCGTTATTGTCATGCCATGAGTAACTATAATAAAATTGGAGTATTCACATTGAGCTACATGGTATTCTTATGTCAAGAGAACTATGCAACATAGCCACCTTAACGTTTTCTGTTTGACTTAGTTATTATTAACTAATATGAAACTCTAAGATGAATCATTCTATAATTTTCCAATAAATATGAGTACATAACCCCTTGATCCTCCTAGAAGCCATGGGTAATACACTGCCCAATATTTGGAGAGAGTTACTATGGTCTTAACGGATGTATCGATATCCTTTCTCGAAACAACTCGACCATGAATGTTTAGATAAAATATTATTTTATTTTGTGATTAATTACTCATGATTACTACTTTTTATAATTGCGGTCATATAACCTTTTATTTAAATATTTTTGTATTAAGATACTTTAAATTAATTGTTTAATTAATTATTATTTTTTTTTGGAAAAGGTTAACCGCCTCATTAAAAACCTGAACCTATAGCCAGCGTGGATATAGGACAGGAAAAAAGAGTGCGGCGCTTTATTAACATCTCATTAACAAAGCAAGTAAGTCTCTGTACAACATACAAACAAATTGAACAAATCAAAAGACATACATATGACCCAAACATGTGAGACACCTCACTAACACATACACACGATCTATATAAAAAACAAACCGAAACTATGGATACAAACAGCACAACCCGAAACCCAACATCAATCTCCTTCATCAGAACGAATGGAAGACGAATCATTCCCCGACCATGTCCAAACCCCATCGTTCTAAGATTCTTCTACTCCTACTTGAACTTGCCTTCTTCTTCTTCACTTTGTTACCCAGAAGCTTCAGATCCATTTCAATCATCTTCCATCGGTCCAAATAAGACATAATTCGACCATCATGAAGCCTTCTATTTCGTTCCTGCCAGATGTGATGAACTATAGTGGAAAAGCTAGCGAAAGCTAAATCTGTAGCCAGATCTGCTGCAGCGAAATTAGTGATTAGAAGTTGAACTCCCTCTTCCATAGTCATCGAGCTCGGCTGAGGTAACTCCAATAATTTACAGCAAGTACACCATAAATAGGAAGAATAAGAACAACCAAAGAATAAATGAGAATGATTTTCAGGAACTTGATTACATAGGAGACAATAAATATCTGAGTTATATCCCCATTCAATTAACTTATCTCTAGTAGGCAGTCGACTATAAATAGCTTTATAGGCAGTTAAAGAAATCCTAGGATTATTATAGTTGTTCCAAATAATTTTCCCCCATTCAACAGTAGGATGTTGAATTCTAGCAGCATTCCAAGCAGATTTGTAACTAAATCCTTTTATATCCCTAGTCCATTTCCAATAGTCCGAGCTAGCTGCAGAGTCTATTTGAATAGTGGAAATCTGATTATATAATTGTCTAGTGAAAGGAACCAAATTCAAATTAAAAACTCCATCTTGTATGATTGATGAAACTGTATCATTAATGTGACCATTTAGTTGTAAGCTATCCCAGCCTAGTATAGAGACCATACTTTCACTATTTATCCAAGGATCATGCCATAAAAGCGTATTTCTTCCATTCACAATGACTCTAGAAATATTATTACGAGCAATCTGTCTATGTTTGAGAATAGATTTCCAAGTACAGGAGGAGTTATTATCAATCTCCATAGTCCAAAACTGCTTATTGTCGCAATATCTTTTGTTCATCCAGCGAGACCAAATATTTTTTGAATTAATAAAATGCCAAAGAAGTTTTAGACTAGATGCTTTTCTAATATCAGTAAAGTTTCTCAAGCCTATTCCTCCTTCTAATTTAGGACGACAAAGAATATTCCAGGCAATTTTGTGCACTTTACCATTCCAAATAAAATTAACACACGTTTTATTTAATTTGTCAATAGTCGCCAAAGGAAGTTGATACACCATCATCCAATACATGACCATAGGAGTAATAACAGAATGAATTAACTCGATTCTCCCAGCCATGGATAAAATCTTGCAATCCCATCCATTTAATCTATTGTTAATATTATCAAAAAGAGCCCCACAATCAGAGAAATGTAGATAGTTATGCGATAGAGGCACACCTAAATACTTAACAGGAAGTTTACTTTCTTGCATGTTAAGTATATTCATTATTTCTTGCTTATTTGTTGTGCCTTTACTAAAATATAGCTTAGATTTGTTATTGTTAACATTTAATCCCACATATGTTTTGAGTTTCTTTAAACAATTTGAGATCACCTTAGCACTTTTAGAAGAGGCCCGAACAAAAATAATCAAATCATCAGCATAGAGAAGGTGAGTGATAGCCGGTTCAAAATTAAAAGGAGGAATAATATCTTTGATTTTGTATGCCTTCAACATCAAAATAGAAAAATACTCCATAGCCACACAAAAAAAATACGGAGATAGGGGATCCCCTTGTCGAATACCTGTATTACTAGAGATCAAACCCTTTGGGTACCCATTTATCATTATAGAGAATGTAGGAGTAGATATGCAGTTGTATATTAATTTCACCAATTTTTCAGGAAACCCCATCCTTTTAAGCATATGACTAATGAATTCCTATTAACCATGTCATATGCTTTACGTAAATCTAGCTTCAGACAAAACTTGCCAGCTCCTTTCCTATTAAAAAATCTTACTTGTTCATGAGCAAGTAAAATATTTTCAGAGATCACTCTTCCAGGAATAAAAACTGATTGAGCTTCAGATATTAGATGACTAAGAAAAGGCTTAATTCTATTGCAAATGACTTTTGCAATTATTTTGTATATCACATTACAACATGATATAGGCCTATAATCAGCAAGTGAAGTTGGATTATTTACTTTAGGCACAATAGTAATAAAAGTATGATTCACACCTTTGTCTAATTTACCAGTAGTGAAAACCTGATTTATCATACTCATCAAAATTCTTTTTAATTCATTCCAATGAACTTTGAAAATTTTTGCAGAGAAACCATCCGGACCCGGACTACTATTATCAGACATGGAAAAAATAGCATTATGCACTTCATCCAACCTAACTCTTCTAGACAAGAGCTCTCTTCCTCCATCATTTATTCTAAAGGTACAGTTTATGTCAGGGAAGTTTGTATTTCCATCATCTCCATTAAAAATCTGAGTAAAATATGAGATTGCTTCTCTTTCAATAGGCATGGGATCATGTACTAGTTTACCATCACTAGAGATTATGGAATTAAGATTAGATTTATGTCTCCTCATGGACATTTTAGAATGAAAAAATCTTGTACATGCATCTCCTTCAGTGAGCCACTCCACTTTGGCTTTTTGAGAAGCATTGAGAAATTCGATATTATTTTGTTCCTTCCATTTTTTGCAGGCTGCCATCAAATTTTCAAAAGCTGTAGAGTTACCTGGGTTGTTATCAACACACTTTAGGGCTAAAGCATATTCCTGTTCCAACTCCTTCAGAATCTTGCCATCTAAGCATCTACTAGAGCTCCATGCTTTGAGGTAGAATTTACATGCTTTCATCTGTTGTCTAATTTTATGTAGGTGAGAACCCTCAAAAGTTAGATTAAAAGCATTTGAGAAACATTACTCATAACCATCTAGTAAATTCCAAGTATTCACATATCTGAATGGTTTCCCTACAGTAGATAAAGGAGGATCCAATAATTTAAGACAAATCGGGATATGATCACTAATAGGATTAGATATTCCAAAACTGGTTAGGTTAGGGAATTTGTTCATTAAAAGATCATTACATAACATTTTGTCAATTTTAGTGGCCACTCCCCTTTTTCTCCATGTAAAATTAAAACCCAGAATAGGCATTTCAATCAATCCTGAATTGATGACACAATTTTTAAATCCTTCCATTTGACTGAAAGGAACAGAAATACCTCCTTTTTTATCTCTAGGAGAAAGTATATTATTAAAATCACCCATCAGGCACCAAGGCATGTCAGTATAAGTGGATTCTTTAGACAAAATATCCCATAAGAGTTCTCTGTCTTTTAGAAAATTACTAGCATATACAAAAGACAATTTCATTTTTAATCCTCCAGAATTCATAAGATTCATTGAAATATGCTGAGAAGACATATGAGTAGGCTCAACCTGCCAAGTTGAACTTTCCCAAATTACAAGAATTCTTCCTTTACATGAGCAAAAGTTATTATCCACATTGGACCAATTATTATTCATCCTATTCATTAAGTTTTGTTTAGCATCATTACTTAATTTATTCTCTAGCAAACCAACTATAGTTGGTTTATGAGACATTAGAAATTTAAAGACTGCCAATTGTTTACTAGCAGCATTTAAACCTCTAACATTCCAAGCAATTATTGTCATTTAACTTTTGAGTGGCTCCTTGTTTGCCTTTTAGGAGGAGCAAAGTTATTTGGATTAGCAACATCATTCTTCTTTGTATTCTTGTTTTTGTTTAACTCATCAATTTCTTCCACAAATTCCTTATTAACTTCAATAAATTGTTCCACATTCATGATAGGAGCCTGCTTAGAGATAGGTAGATCATCCACAGCAATATGGTTTATTAACTCTTCATCAGAGTCAGAAACATCTTCGATAAGGCCTTCACCTAATTCTAGATTGAAATCAGGTATTCCTTCTTGAGTTTGATCCTGTTGTGTTACTTTTAAATTATTTAAAGTGTTTTGCACTACCTTATCTTCTAAAGTTTGCTTAGGAATATTATCTTTACTTGAGCTTCCATCCAAGTTTTTACTTTTACAACGTGACAGATTTGCTGTAGTTCCTGGTCCAGATGCATATCCATCTTCAGAATTAATCACTGCTTCCTCTACTTGGAGATATGACTGAAATTCAAAATCCAATGTCAACGGGTTGAACCGATTTGCTGAAGTGTTGATGCTAGAGAGTTGATTGTTAATGTTCTCTTGTGTCTGTATATTTTTATTTGCATTTTGTTGTAATAGATTATTTCCAACTTCCGTGCAACTACCATTGTTTAACTGTGATGCTCCAGAGTCAATATCTCTGCTAACATTTATATTCTCGTTTACAATATTGTTATTAGCACTATTAATGTTTATGACATCTTCACTGACAGCTTGCAGAGATTCATTACAAATTGCATTTGTTTTCTGAATCCATTTACTTGTACCTTTGATTTTACATTGTTCAGTGGAGTGACCAAAAATTTTGCATCCCTTACAAAATATTGGTTTATAATCGTACATAACTGACACTTGAAGTTCTTCTCCATTATGCATTAACACATCTACACAATTAGGAAAACCATCTTCAGCTGACATTTCAATTAACACTTTTGCATATGCTATCCTAGATTCATCCGCCGTGATTTTGTCCATCTTCATAGGCTTTCCCAAAACACTAGCTATAGCACTGATCGCTTCTTTATCCCATAAATCCAATTCAAGATTATGCAATTTTACCCAGATCGGCATTGAAGAGAATAAATCTCTACTAAACCTCATTCCTGCCTGCCACTTCTTAAGAATTATAATACGATTATCAAACAAATATGGCCCTCCCTTCATTACATTCTCACAGTCCGACTCATCTGCGAATCTAATTATAAAAAATCCATGATCCCGAGCCAGTAAATTAAACTGTTTTTTTGGTTTCCAAATCCGTTCTATATATGCTTTCAAATGTTTATGATATGGTCTAGATCCATAAACATAAAAAATAATCGAATTTTTCCACTTATCTGCAGCCCTCTTGTTCATTTCAGTATCAATAAAAGCCTTTTTTTTCTGGTTAACAATTAATGGTTGTTTGAAATTTAAATCTACTAATTCTTCTGAACCACCAAATCCCCCATCTGCAGCATTTCTCCATTCTTTATTATGTCCTTCAGCTAATCCATTCTTGATTTTGTTCCAATCAATCGTTCGTACAGAAAAATGATTTACATTATTTGAAACATTAGAATTTCCAATACCCCCTGGGTTTCCATTTGATTTCATAATATTACGCATCCCAACTTGATCTTGATTGTGTTGCTTCCTCTGACTTTCGCTTTTACCTTTGGCATGAGAAATTCGATCTTTAGGCTCGTTTGATTGCGCTCGTATTTGAACTCCGGGATTATTCGACGTACCAGATCCATCAATAACCCTCCGTTTGTTATTACCCATATTCACCAATAACTCAGATCTAGTTTGTACACCATGATTTCCGATATTACCAGATCCATCCAAAGAAACTACTCGACCAATTGATCCAGATCTGCCATTGTCACTATGTCGAATAGGAGAAGACCTCGATTCTATGACCGTAGCCTCATTTTCAGGAGGTATGGGATGATATTCTGCGTGATATTCCTTATCCGGAGGACGAGAAAATGAGTTGAAACCACCTTGTGAATATTCACCACCAGAAGCCGCCATTAGAACCTTTTTCAATTGTTTAATTAATTATGTCACAATATAAAAGTATATAACATAAATCAAACAATGATCTACAACCAAAATTAATTACAAACTTAGATATATGTAATAAATTATACAACTGCCCATATGTTATAGAACTAAATCATGTGACGTACATTATGCACTTAAATGGGATTACATGATATTATATGATACCGGTTTCGTATGTGATATCGCTATGTTGATTATGCAAGTGCATTATTATGTGAAATACTATTATGCATGGTATACACATATGATGCTTTGTTTTGTAGCACTCATTATGATTTTATGTATGATTTATGTTACCATGTTATGCTGGTTTTTATTTGCAGTAATCTCTTATTTCTTAGATATGGTCTGACTTATTTATTTATTTAATAATCGGGTCAGTCCAAGAGTTTCAGGTACAAAGACGCATTAACCTATTTTGGATGTTAGGCTTTTTGAGGAAACAGTTTATAAACTACGTTGTATTTTGGAAGTCTAACACATACATCTTCTTTTGTTATCTCCATGCATATACATATATGTGATGATGTTTGGGGTGTATATTGTACTTGACTCGTGCCGATGTATATTTTATTGTAAGGTGAATACTTCTTCTTGTTGACCTACTTCTAATGTAGATGTGATGATATTATACTTTTTTCCCATGTTATGCGACTCGATATTCTATGTTTATATTATGTCACTATGCCACAAAGTGAATCTGACAATAGTGATCATACAACATAAGGTAAATTTTCTTTTGTCCTACTTTTTTGCACAACACATGGAAAAACCATCTGTCATGTGAATAGCCCATGAAATCTATCATCTATTGTCTGAATAGCCCTTGAAATCACTATGTACATGCTTGTTATTTAGACAAAATTTTATATGTCGTCTGATTTATGTTATTAAATTTTTTAGTTTTGGATCCATCTTTTCTCTCTCAATTATTTCATGGCCGCTATTTTTTTTTCTACCCCTTTAAAATTTTGTTCCCTTTTTATTTTTTTTTCCTTCTTAAAGTTTATCATCGTTTGAAAAAATTGATCGTCTTATGGAATTAGGGTTTCAACCCCTTTGAAATTCATTTGAACCGTCTTGCTCTTTTCACTCCTTATTGATTGCATGCTTCAATTTCATGGCTATTGATGGTTGCGGCTCCTTATTGGATGTTCTTCGATTGATTTTGGTATGATTTTTTTCCCTTTCGATTTATAGTATTCTCGACTTCGATTATCCTGCCAATGATGAATTGGGTTCTTTATATAGGAATTAATTTCCTATATTTTTATATATATGCTAAGATTTGAATTTCAAAGTATTTGTTTGGATATTTGATTCCCTTTCGATTTTTTCCCTCCTTTCGATTTTGTATTGATCTCGACTTGATTTGCCTATGACGATTAGGGTGTTTATGTGACAACGAAAAAGCCTTTGCTGAAGTGCACTGGCCAACATTTTTTCATCGTGTACATAAATGTTTTGAGATATATGTGATGTGATGGTGAAAACGTTGGTTGTTGCTTTATTATTTCATGTTTGAGTTAGTGGATGTTTTGAACTTCCATGCGTCTACATACATACATATGTATGTATATATGTGTGAATGTCCTTTTGATTCCCATTCATTTGATTCTTGCACCTTACAATTTTATTTCAATTTTCATTGTATGATTTTGCGAAGTTAAGTTCGACTTTGATCACTTCATCGTTTCACTGGTTGCCCCTTTCCTGTTTTGTTTCCCCTTGGACTTGTGATTCTTTCACTTATCTATTTTTTTTTTTGAATTGAAATGAAATGTTTTGCCTGATGCTTGATACTGAGTGATATATTTGTTGCCTTTCTACTCACTGTGTACATGTATATGTATATATGTGTGAATGTTTGTGGCACTTCCTTATTTTAATTTGTGGCCCTTGTTGTTTGTGGCATTACCTTGTTTTAATTTGTTTGTGAACCATTTTAAGCTTGAACTGGTTTTCTTTGTGCTGAACCATTTTGAATTGCTTGAACCATTATGATTTGTTTGAACCATTTTGAATTTCTTCAACCATTTGTTGAATTGCTTTGAGCTGGTTTGAGCTTGAACCATTTTGAGCCAAACCAATTGTTGAATTGCTTTAAGCTGAACCATTTTGAGTTGATCTTGTTTAGAGTTGCCTTGAGATGCTCCTATGTGCACTAGCACTTGAGTAAGCCTTGGTGCCCCTATGTCGAAGATATCCCTTATTTATTTGTACTATGTTTTAATATACACTATAATGTTTTCATATGTTTCCATACCTGTCGAAACTGTCCCTAGAATTTCTATATAGGAGCTGAATGTTTTCAGTGTCCTTTATTTATCTGCTCCTATGTTTTCATGTACGCCGTCCCTAGCTTCTCCTTGTTGCTTTGAGCTGAACCATTTTGTGTTGATCTTATTGCAGTGCACTTTGATTCCAATGACATCCACGTATATACATACATATGTATGTATGTATGTGTGAATGTTGATGGTTGATCTATACTTGTACATTACTTGCTGGCTGAATGTTTGTGGCATGCCTTGTATTAATTTATGGCACTTATTGTTTGTGGCACTACCATGTTGCATTGTTCGATTGTTTGGCTTGTCCAAGTACTTGCAAACTGCCTTGTTGAAGGCAGTGCACACTGCCTTGAACAAGGTAGTGTGCACTACCTTGACATTTATTGAATCCCTTTCATGTGCTTTGGTTTCTTATTTGTGTGCTTTGGTACTTGCTTCAGCCCTTGCTGTTTTGCCTGAGCTTGTTAATGTGCACTGTGATTTCTTGTTACACTTTCAATTGCAAATCTTGTTCCAATTCAGTTCTTGTATATATACTTGTATGTACTTGTATATAGTTATGTACACTCGAGCTGGTATATACTTTCTTCGGCACTGTGATTTCTTGTTTTGTCCGAGCTCTTGTTGTTTGATGTCTATGTATATGTGTACATACATATATATATATATATATATATATATATATATATGCATATATGTACATGCTCACTTTGATGGTATATAATTGCTGCCTATAGCATAAAATGTTTGTCATGCATGTACCATTATACATGCTTCATATGTGTATTTTATAATGTTCCTTGTTCATTCCTTTATCAGAACCATTTTGAGTTTTTGAACCAATTTGATTTAAACTTATTTTGAGTTGCTTTATGTGCACTGTAGTTTTGCCTAAGCTTTTTTATGTGCACTTGAATACTTATTTATGTGCACTGCAGTTTTGCCTTGAATTATGACCTAGTTGTCTTGTTTGCATTTCCTGGATGTGCAAGGGTGCATTTTCGTGTACACATATGTGTGTGTGTAGTTGTGCAAACGTGCATTTCCTGGTTTGAGTATTCTGGTTGTATTATCTCACACTCGAATTGCATATATTCTTGGTTTGAGTATTCTAGTGTTTCACCTGTTGATGCACTTGTTTTGAATTTGAATTGCTGAAACTAGTTTTATAACGACGCGTAATTTTCGATAATTAAATTTATTAATAAAATAAGTTTTAGAATTTGGTGTTGTGAAAAATTTAAAATTTTCTGATTTGATAATGAGAATGTAACTAGAATGAAATGTAATAATGTTAATTAAGGTAATTCATAACTATTTTAATGCAATTTCTATTAATTGAAATGGTTGTAGAGTTATAAATTGTAAATAAACCAAATATTGTATCTAAATGGTAAAATTGCACGTAGTTAATTGGAATTGGTTAATATGGAATGATTAATCAGTATGTGAATTTATTAGTCTGTTTGTTAATAATAAATGTAGAAATGCGTTTGAAATTGTAATTTGTAACAATTGTTAAGTATCCTTTCACTATTTAATTCGTTGAAAATAAACTGGAAATCAAATGCAATTATCTACTTAAATATTGCAGTTAATATGAATTAACATGGTAGCTGTAGAATGTTGATGTAATAAATGGTAAATTAACGTTAACTATGTCCATAAAATAATGATTGATTGAATAATAAGATTTAAATCAAAATAAACTAATTTATTGGGATTTTAAATTATAATTAATAAATTTATTACAGTTGAAACTGAAAATTGTAATTAGTGTAATATTTAACATTTAACTGATATGGAAATTTGTTTTAAAAAATTATAAATTACTAGGTAATCAAAAATGATGAAAAATGGTTAACCATTAAATTTGAATTGAAAAGCGATTTAATTATTTTAATAATCATTTATTTAATTATCGTGAAAATAGCCATTTTGGCCCTATCTTAGATTTTGACAAAACCAGTTTCATCGGATCTGTAACATTGAATTGTTATAGGATTTCAAGTTTCGTAACGATCGGACTTGTCGTTCGATCGTACGGGCTCGAAACGCGTAGAAATTAAGTTAATGAAATCAATTTATAATAAGCTAATTTTAAAATCTAACTTCTTCATAAAATGGAATTAGGACTTGAAACTTGTTCCATTGAGTTTACAAATATCGAAAATATCTTTCTTGATATATGGGATGACCTGCTTTCATTCTGGAAGCAGAACGGGCTTTTCGGGTCGTTATTGTTGTTTTGAACTAATTCGATATGGTATTCTTTCTTATCGGGTCTTGTCCATATATATATATATATATATTATTTCCCTAAACCCAGCAGCCTTTCTTATTTACATACGTGCTATTATTCTATCAGTTTCTTCTTCTAAAATGTCAGAATGTGAAAACCTAAATCCCAATTTAATTTCAAATTGAAATCAATTTCAAAAGAAAATCCAATCTCTCCAAACCCTAGCAAATTATATATTATTGGAAAGCTCTCGACGAATGCAACTCAAATCTGCTGTTTGTTTTTGCAACCAGGTTTTGATTTGTCCAGAATTGGCTAAATCATTCTCGTTCGTCCATTTGGGGTTTGATCATCGATGATGGATCATTGATTTGAGGATACCGTGTTGGGGAGAGTGTCATGGGGAGTACATTAGGGGTGTTCGTTTGGGAAATTGATGGCTGGACCGACTGAACCAATTCGATTATGGTACGATTTCTATAAGTGGCAGTTGTGTTCTTGGTGATCGGCATCGAGGTTGACCGTGGACGGTCGTGGAGGGTAGCAGAGGTCGGCGGCATTGTTTGGCAGGCCACGGCTGGCCCATAGGAGGCGGCATTCGTCGTTGGTGAAGGGCGGAGTGCGTGTGTTACAAACGATCAAACGAAGACCGCTGCTTGGGTTCGTGCTTGAGTGGCTTTTGGATGAACAAAAGAGACGTGATGACGTGTATGTATTGTTTTTTATTTACTTATTTTAGTTTGAATTTTTATTTTCGTATGTTCTAATATTAATAACTTTTTTGTACATAGTCAGATTTACATGCGGTTTGTTTCATTGGGATCGTATCAGAATTCCAGACATTATGGAACTAGTTAGGATGAATTCTAAGACTGTTGAAATTTGGGCCTTTATTTGGATTTCGAATCGATTTGAAATTAAAGGCGAATGTTTTGACCCACTCACAACTACTAAATTATCTTATTTTAGTTAAATTGAATTTATAATGTGATTAGAAATCGATTGGTTAATGTTTGGTATACTTATTCCAGTTAAATATGACTTTGCATTTAATCGTCATTTAATTTAATATTGAATATAATTGTTAATTGAATACTTGTTGATGAAAATCAGTTAATTGATGTTATTTATTGGTTGATTGAATGGTGATTGTGATTGAATGTTTGATTGTTGATATTGGATGACTGAATATTATTAACTTATATTTATATTGTTATAACACTGCAAGTTCCTTTAGTTTATTGTTAGAAAATTCCTATGGGTAAAAATGATACATACCGAACGATGTAAAGATTAGGGAAAATTGTTATGGGTTGAAAGGATAAACCCAAGCGATTTTATGGATTTTGAATTTCATTTGGGATTGCGGGTTAAAATGATATATATCCGCAAAAAATAAAGTATTTACGGTTTGAAATGATAAATATTTGTATCACTTGACCATAGGGTAGAAAATTATATACAGACACCGAATTGCTTAAATTAAATGATTTTCAATTCTTAATTTTTTTAAATTCAGTTAAAGGATATTTTGAAATAAAACTTGATTCATATAAACAAAATTATGTTCAAAAATACAAGTTTTAAATGTTAAAATTGGAGTTGGTTTAATGAATGGTTTAAAGAATAAAAATGGAAATTTCAAAGTTGAAATTTGAAATATAAATGAAATTTTATCGAAATTGAGTTATTGAAAATGTTTGAATATTTAAACTTTGAAATCATTGAAATTGAAGTGCTTTAAAATTTTTAGTTCAAACATGAGTTTGAAATCGATACAAATTGAAAAGATTTTATGCGAATTTGAAGTGAAAGAAAATCTAGTTTTGTTAAAATTAGGATATGATCCAGATTTGTTGAAATGGAAGAAATAGTTTCAATTAGACATTAATTTCAAATTAATTATTTGTATATTAAACCTATTTAACTATTTTAAATCATTTAAACTATTTAATCTATTTTAAGCTACTTAATCTATTATAAATTATTTATAAACCATTTTAAAGCATTTGAACTATTTTTAAAGTATTTAGACTATTTTAAATTATTTAGACTATTTTAATTTATTTTAAACTATTAAAACCATTTAAAACTATTTTAAAGTATTTTAAACCTTTCGAATTATTAAAAACTATTTTAATCTATTTTAAAACTACTTTAAGCCATTAAACTATTTTAAAGTATTTATACTATTTTAACTAATTAAACAATTTAAACTATTTATGACTACCTAAACTATTTTCTAAATTTCAGGCAGTGTAAACTTCAAGTGTTTATATTTAAATCCTTAATTTAAAACGAATATAGTTAAATGATGTTATAATCTAAGTTGGGATTAATGAGGATTTATCCTATTTTGGACGTATGATCTTGGAAGTAAATATGATTTCGAAAATGATATGATTTCAAAAGAAAATATGATTTCTAAAGTAGATATGATTTTGAAGTGATATGGTTGAATTGTATATGATATTTTGATATCAATTATGAATCGGTTTTGGAAATGTAAGAAAACCATCCGGTGTGAAATAAGCATTTGGTTATTAAAGAGACCGAGATCGGATACTATCATACTCTCTGCCATACCGAAAACCACTTTAACAACTATGCACATGGTGGAGATTCCAGAATGAAGTAGGATGGTTTGGCGAACAATTCTGTATTAGGTATTTGCGTAGTCCCGACTCCCGTGAGTCAGTTTGATGTGGCTAAAATAGGAGCTATACCATGCTACGTGAGGTCGCTCCTCCTATCGGTCACATTTCTTTGATACCATATTATGGTTTTGTGATTGATTGGTGGCCACCCCTCAATTTGATTATGGGAGTGTATTTTGAGGTGGCCGGTAGTAGCTGCAATGCGTTATCACTAGTCCGGGAGTGCAAACGTTAGAATCCTACCCTAGCATTGCCTCGTGTGCCTTTGCACATGCCTTATTGCGCCTTCTATGAGTTTTTTTTGTATCATACCTATGTAGTGCTCCCTGAGTATCCCATCGGTTTGGTGGGGCTTACGGTATCTATATAAACTATGGGAATATATAAAAATATGTTAAGGAGGATATATGTAACGCCTTAATGCTATTTTAATACTTTACTCTACTGCCGACACTAATATAATAGTGTATTATACTATGTATGTAGATAGTTTAATGGATCCTTAGGAGATGGAATCCGGACATCTCCTAAGTTATTGCACGTACGTTGACACTATATAGGAGATGTCAAACCCCATAAACATCTCTGAAGCTGTTACACTCATATTTATTTACTGTTGATTTAATTTACATAAGATCTTATAGTTCTAACTCGAGTGTTTTGTTTTTCATTAAGCTCCAGACAGTCTGAGCTTTTCAGTGTATTAAAGATCTTATTTATGGATGATGAAGACAAAGATTTTGTACTATTATTATTTATTGTATTTAGCCCTCTACATCATGTTGTTCCACTGCATTATTTATATATTCCTGCTATATGTACTCTAATCTGTATTGCAAAAGTGTAATCAAATGTTATTTGTAAAACAGCTTCATGAACCGTTATTTGATTATTATATTTTATCATTCCGCTGTGAGATTCTATGCTTATTTTATTTCTTTCTCTTCTTTTTTTATTTACCCCATAATAATCCTCCCTTTTAAATGGTTTGGAATCGACTTATGTGGTTTATTGTTGATTTAAACCATCCAAAAAGGTGGGTCGTTACATGTTTGAACTTGAATTGCTGGAACTTATTTTACGATATGTGCACCCAAGTTGAGCCCGAGGAGGTTTGGGCTTAACCTTGTGCACATTTGCATCATATTGAGCCTTTGGGCTTGACCTTTGCAACAATCCATGAGACGTAATCGATGCTCGACTTTGTGATATTCACTGTGGTACACTGTACATATCATAAATTGTCCGTGCACAGATATATTTGTCCCTGTCTAAAACATAAAGAGGAAAAAACCCATTAATTAAGGCAATGTTAATATTCAGTTCAATTTTATTTTCGCGATTCAGGTTTGTTTTATTTTTCATTTTACTACTTGTTTATTTGATAGGTATAGGAGATGGCTGGAGCAAGCAAATCAAGATCAACATCAAAAAAACTCATGTAAGTAAAAAAAAGTTATATATGAGAGTGTAGAGAAATGTTGTATATATGAGAGTGATAGTGAAAGTTGTATTTGAAAATGTAAGTAGAGTGATAGTGAAAGTTGTATTGTATTTGAATTTGATTTGAAATAAAATATTTATAAAATATTTTTTAAAATAAAATATTTGAATTTCATTCTGTAAACAATTATTCATATTTGTCAATATTTATATGTTATTTAATAGGAATTTCAGAAATAATACTATAACATCTGACAACATTTGGTTTTTTGTTGTGCTAGTGCATATCAAATGACGGGGCATCTATATGGTTTGATGTGCAATGAGATGGCATGGAATTTAACGAAAAATAGGTATTCAATCAGATAACAGAGCATATGTGTCATGTGATTCATTTTTTCTCATAGTGTGTGTTGTTCTGTTCTAGAAGACTCGTGTGTTTATTTACTTTTTGTCGATACTGTGTACATGTATGAAGTGTATTACATGAGATAACATACGTATTAGTGTAAGACCAATGGAATATTCATGTGTGGCCACCCAATATTGCCGAACTCTCTGTATTATCAAACAGTGTTACTCTGTAATATTCTTTAGTAGTTTGGGTGTAGATGTAGAGCATTAAATAACTAAAGCATTTTGTGTTGGTTAACTATTATTAAATATGCACATACTTTATAAAATTTTATTTGAAATCATATTAGAAAAGAGAAATTTTATACACTTTTCACTTTAAGAGAGCAGCAATACTATGAACATAATTAGTGGGTAGCATTAACACATCAATGTTATATGTGACGACCTCCCTCCACCTCCGATACCCAATATATATCTGATACCATAAGTATGCAAAATTTGTGCCCAGTTGATGAAGGGGAGTAGTCAAAGACAAAGTATGATAAATCAATCACAGAATCTATATAACATCTCAAAACACATAAATAAAATATAATGACAATGTAGATATAAAATAGCAAAGATGGAATAGAACCACATGAACTAGCATCACATAAGAGTGTAGTAGGTTCATTAGATTAAATACACAACAGAGTGGTAATAGAGTTTATACATCTAAATAAAATATTCTCTAAATAATACAAGTGTTGACATAGCTCTACAGCACTATACAATGGAATACAACAATAGTGATTTATAAATAAATAAATAATTAATTAAATAAATAAGAAAGCGTCGGCCTCTTATTCGTCCTCCATTTAGCTCCACACGCTATCACATATCTATCTCTCCATCTACTCATGTAAGAGTACCCAAGAAAATAAGGAACGCAAATAAACTCAGGTCAGACAAAGTTTAGTATGAGCAATCTATAACCTCAAAAAAACTAAGCAGTAAAAACGATAAAAAAGAACATATGTTGTGGAGAATCATATCTGACCAGTCCCTACATTCAACAAGTTAGCACATAAACATAGTATATGCTAACCTATTATCATATGGATGCACTATTCCACTAAGTACAAGAAAGGATGTCAAGTACCTAATTCACTAGTACCTACATCACATGGAATCCATAGCAAACATAGAAACCATCAACCAAACCTCGCATCACTCGCTCAAACGTCGTTCGATATATAAGAACTCATGTGACTATCACCAAAGTTAGCAACTGCTCACCATTGCGATCACGTCACTACTCAAATTACCGCCATCACCTAGGCATACTAGATCATCACCAAGGTCTCAGGTACATAAGTGAGCATCCACACATACCTCTGCTTTACGAGCATAATCACATCTCTGAGTTATTTAACAACCCCTTTGGCATGTGTCCCAATAATAGAACTCACCTCTTACATTTCGTAAGTCGTCACTAGTCTGAATTGTCTAGTTGGATGGACACTTGACGCCATGGCCAATTCTTACCTGAAGTACTCAATCTACATCATTCAATTTGTCAATTCATCGAATTCTCGTTACTTTTTTGTTTCTTCGAAGTCTTCCAAAGTTTCCTCATGCCTACCCTTAAGTTGACCTCATGTATGACTTATGGTTGCCTCGCGTTTGCCATACATCAATAAACATGCCGCATCGATCACTAGTAGCCATTATCTCATAAACCATCAACTTATGTAACTCGTGATCGATCATAGCATCTTACTAGATCATTCCCCGAATTTCTAAATCATTTTCCTCGGTTGGTGCTAATCAAGTTTGATCGGTGCCGATTGAGTTAGTTTTATACCGATCGAGTTAGTTCTGTAATTAGTAGTTTTCTGGCTAAGTACTTCTACCACATAACGATCGATATTTCCCGAATCAGCTTATGTGTTTTGCCTTCAATTGTAGAAGCAAGCCTCATACTTCTCTGTGCTTCAGCAATTAGCCGACTTCGAACATCCTACTTCTACAACAATTGATCTAGCCCATATTTTCCTTATATATTTGCCTTCAAATCCTAGAATCTTCCTCGTGTTGACACCATGCTTCCAATGCTTCACTTTCTTTGGTAAAAATTGTGCACATAAATAAAGAAAATGGTTTGACACCAATCCATATGGATTGGTGTCTTTTAGGCTTAGCCAAATTTTAGCTAAGCCATTTTCTGGCCCGTCTGCATGGGTCTCGCTCTAACTCGCTTCTTCGCTCGATGTATAGTCTCCTTTGTGTCGGTCTGACTTCAAACACTATAAAGGCGATCCATCGAAGTCTGTTCCATTGCCATGGATCTTCATCGCTTGTGTAATCAAGCCAGAGGGCGCACCAGTAATCCACTTCATTTACATTAAGACCCTTGCTAATAAAACGATCCACATTCTAGTTTGCTTCGATAAATGTTTCAACCATTCATACGTGCAACCATAACATATACACTAGCATCTTATTACATTATAGCAGAGAGTATAACATCCATGTCTTATCCTGGCATTTATATGATCTACTATAATGTGAAATATTTGCTAAAATCATTTAAATTCATCCACAATTCGTTTTTAAATCCAAAATAACCCAATTCATATTTTTAAGTTTAAAAGTGGATCAAAAACATGTTTTAAAAATATGTAAGCATAAATAAAGGTTGCTTGATGGTAGATCACTCACCAGGCGATGTATAATCGATCTAAATCACCCAATTAGATGCAAATCTAAGGTGACAATAATGAGCACAAATACAAAATCCCCAAAATGATAATTTGAAGACCTTTTGTAACGACCTACATTTCGGAAGGTTTAAATGGACAATAATCCACATATGTCTAATTCAAACAATCCGAAACATAGATAATCGGTGGGGTATTTAAGAAAAATAAGAAAAGAAGAAGAAAACAAACACAGAATCTCATAGCGGAAAGACAAAATATAATAATCAAATAAACAGTTCATGAAGCTGTTTACTATACATTTGATTATAATTTTATACAGCATATATCAAAGTTATATATACCACAGAACAGAATATAATGCAACAGCACAATATGATGCAGGAAATAATAATAGTAATAACATACAAAATCTTCGTCTTCGTCCTCCAGAAAATGATCTTCAATGCGCTGAAATACTCAGGATGACCCGAGAATAATGAAAATACAAAACATTCAAGCCAAGACTAAATATCCTTATGTGAGTTAAATCGATATCACATATAACATGAGTGTAATCGCATCAGAGATGTTTACAGAGTTTCACATCTCCTGTACAGTGTATAACGTGCGTGTAATAATTCAAATATGTTACAGGATTTTTCATCTCTTAAGGATCCATTAAAATATTTATATATAGTAGAATACGCTACATGTATAATGTCTAATCAGTAAAATAAATATTTTTCTTAGCGTTAAGGCATTACATTAATCCTCCGTAATGCATTTTTAAGCATTGTCATACAGTTTGCATTTAGCACAACTAGTAGCACGTCGGTAGCTAGTGACACACCGTGATACGACAACACTAAACCAAAATCATAGGAGTCACGTATAGGGATAAAAGTATGACAAGGCACCTGAGGCAACGTCCAAGGTAGGATGCTACCAATTCAAGTTGCAGGGCTAGCGGCAACGGATCGTAGCCACGACCTCGTACATCCATCGCATATCGAGTGGGAGGTTATCCCAAAATCAAGGTGTACCAATCGAAACCAACAAAAAGAGTAATAATATGGAACAAGTCCAAGAAAATCGGAGAATGGATATCCGTTAGGGGTAGCTTGCCCACCTGGCCCTGTCAAGCCGTCATGTTCTAGTCATTTCAAATTGGAACAAGAGCCAGGGTCTATCCATCATCGTTCTCTTTCTTCAAATCTAGCAAATGAAGCCAAATCAACCACTTTTTTCTGGATTCTCCTCTGCGTACACAGTTGTTAAAGTGGTTTCAATATTGACAGAGAGTATGCCAATAAGTGGCTCTGGTCTCTTTAACAACCAAATATCGTTTTACACACCGGCTGGTTCTTTTACATTTTCAAAAACGATTCATACTTGATATCAAAATATCATATTCGCTTCAAAATCAATTTCATTTCGAAATATCATATTTATTTCAAATATGTCAATTTTCACTTGAAAGTCGTTTTCACTTAAAAATTCCATTTGATTTCAATGTAGGTTATAACTTCATTTTAGCCCAATTCACATTTAAATCCACGATTTAAGTATAAAAAATTCCCACTTTGACCAGTTTGAATTTTTAGAAAATAGTTTGAATAGTTTAAATAATTTTAAAAGTAAAATAGTTTGATATAAAATGGTTTGAGTATTGAAAATGGTTTATATTGTAAAATAGCTTAAAAAATCAAAATAATTTGAATGTTCAAAAGATAGAATTTAAACAGTTTAAAATAATTTATTTGAAAATTATTTCAAATTCAAACTGATTTAATTCCAAATCTTCCAATTCAAGCCAATTTCAATTTCCATTACAATTTAAATCGATTCTGATTCCAATTTGAATTAACTTCGATTCCAATTTCAATTCAAATTGATTTTGATTTTGATTTGAAATTAGTTCGATTTTGATTTTCAAATTAATTAATTTCGATTCCAATTTGATATAATTCAATTCAATTCTCAATTTTAAACTATTTCAATTTATATTAATTTCAAGTTCAGTTCCAAACATCGATTTAAATCATTTAAATCAAATTTAACGTCAATGTTGAATTAAATGTTCAAATCTTTAAAAATAATTTGATCTCGAGCAAAACTTAGAAATATCCATTTATCTCACTTTTACTTAAATAAATTTGAAGCTCAAGTAAAAATACAAGCATTTAAAACAGATTCCATTTCCATAAGTCAAGTCATATTCCAATCTTAGCTTCAAATTCTAAATTAAATTCTCTAAACGATTTCTTTAACTAATTTTAATTTCAATATTTCAAACTTGAATTTTTAATTAATTCAAATCTCACAAATTTTATTTTCATTTCTTTAATCAAAATCATTTAAATAATTTCAAAACCAAGACTTTTAAAATTATTTAATTTAACCAATCTAGTGTTCGTATATAGTTTTCTATCATACGGCCAAGTGATCAGTTATTTCAATTTAATTTCAGGATGGATATATATCATTTCAATCCAAGTAAATGTCATAGGTATATCTCATTTCAACCTATTTCTTAATTTATTCATAATAATTCAATTTATAGTTTTGTATATTGTAAATAATTTGCAGGGTGACAACAGGAAATATATAAGAATAAATAAACATCCAATCATCCAAATATCAACCAATTGGCATCCTCAAAATCGATCATCCAACAGCAACTAAATCATGACAGTTGACTAATTATTAATAGTTGGGAAATTTTTACTAGTAATTTAAATTCAAATTCCAAATTTAACTATCAATTTAAATTTCTACCAGTTCAAATCATATGTCAGTTCGAATGTCGATTAAACTACTAAACGATAGTTTATAAAATTAAATTACTTCATGATTAAATTTAACTAATATAAAAATATTTAGTTCGTCGTGAGCATTTAAAACACTCACCTCTTATTTGAAAATGAAAATATTCCACCTTCAAATACCTTCCACTGCGATTCCATGCCAAAGCCTTCATCGATACGATTCCAACGTGATTTGTTTTGTTCAAAATGGGTCACGTATGAAACAGATATGCAATATTAATATACGAAAAAATTAAAGCGTAATTAACATTTAAATTAACTTAATAAAAATAAATAAATTTAATTACCTAACCGTTTACTCGTTCATGCTTCATTCCGCCTACTCACCACGTTCCCAGGTCGTGACTTCCTGCTCACGTTAATTTTTATTATTACTGTTGATCGCCTAAATGGCGACCGCACCCAGCTCCGACACGCCGCACCTTCTCATCGCCACCGCAACCATCCAAGCGAATCTCCGCCACCATCAACCACCTCGCGCTCACATGCGCTGTGCTCAACAAGACACGTGAAAACCCTAAACCCAAATCGTGCCGCCTCCAACGGCCTCTCGCCTCTACCATCATGCCTACGGCTGCAACCTCCAACATATGCGCTCACGTCCTCCAAGTCGATCGCGACTGCGGTCGTTTCTTTTTTCTCTCTCTTTTTTGATCCGATGTGAATAGGAGAACGATACAGGAATGAAGTATGGGGTAGACAAATTTTCGGTTGTGAGTACGAATGGTTGGATGGGGAAGTAAATATATAATATTATAATGAGGAAAATATCTAATTTGATTGTCCCACGAAATTCCGAACTCCAAACGAAGCATGTCGCATATCATTCTTAATGTTTTACCACCATTCCGAGCATAATGGAACTAGTCTCGAGACCTAATTTGATCTTATTTAGAAGATAGCATTTCAAAGTCAAATTATTTTAATTAAATTATGAAATTAAATTCTACGTTTCAAGCTCACGCGGTCAAATGATTAGTCTGATCGCTATGAAACTTGAATCCTTTAATAATTCACTATTACGGATTCAATGAAACTGGTTTCGTCGAAATCAGAGACTGTGCCCAAAATGGCTATTTTATGCGTTAATTAATTATAAAAAAAATTATTTTTATTTATTTGCTTTTAGATTAAATTTTAAAAGTTAACAATCTTCATTCTTGTTTAAATAAAATTTAAATAAACTTCCAATTTCATTTCCAATCATATTAAATCTTTAATTCAATTATTTAAATAATTCCAATATTAAATTTAAACAATTTAATTATCCAATAAATTACATTAATAAATCATAAAATTTCAATTGAATTTTAATTATGAACAATTATTCTATTTTCATCTAAATAATTCAATACTTATTATTCAAGTCTGGTCATTGATTATAAACACAGTCAATACATAGAATTTCATTTCAATAGCTGTTATTATCAAAATCATCGAAATTGGTCATTTCAAAATTTTATTCGGGTTCATTTTCAATAACTTACATAAATAAAACATTAAAAAAATTATTTCTAACCATTTTTATTCAATAATCATATTAAATTTAATGTTTTAAAATAGTTAAAAATACGGGTCGTTACATTCTCCTCCACTCAAAACTTTTCGTCCTCGAAAAGGGGTTAAGTAGACAATTTAATGTTTGATATATTTTATTCAAAATAATTAACTTATAAGAATTAAATCTTATTAGAAAACCTTTACTATGCTTTAGCTACTCTACTTCGATTTGCTTACGGAAATTACAGTTTAGTTATAAAACAAGTTATAAAATTTTTAAAACCTTAAAATTCTTCTAACACCCGAATTTATGGAAAATTTCGGCAGTCTCCTTTGCGCGGCTCGATCGGAAAAAATTTCTAACACAATATATAACACATATATATACCAAATATATCAAATATACATCTCATCTTAATGATGAGGCATCCCGTAGGGAGAATATGAAACCGCTACGGTATGTGATCCGAGATACATACCATATTATTATTAATACGAGCGAGTTCGCTCGTATTAAGCAAGCAAAGCAAGCAACAGCAAATGTAATCAGCGTATACATCCAAATGACCTTCGTATGTACCTATCTCGACTCAAACTAGAATATGAGTCACTTATAATAAGATATAGAACATGTATGCGTTCAATAAACTATAAAACATGCATTCTGAATCCCAATCATAAGCATAAACACAAATACATAATATACAACAATCATATGCAATCAAAACAATTATAACGACGATTTACAACAAAAGAAACCATTCAATTAATAATATTCATCCAATTAATTCATAATTATGTGAATTTACATTATCCAATGTCAATATTTAATTTATACACTTCATTTCTTATTAACATCCAATTTTTATTAACATTTAACCGGTCTGCTTCAAACTTATTCACAACTATTCATTTACGTTCAATTTATTCAATTTCTTTGCATTCAATTTGTTAAATTTCAATCGTTTCATTTTAGATTTAACATCATTTCACATAAATCCATTTTTGGCCATTTTATAAATCATTTCATTTAACCTTATTTAAGTTAAATTTTATTTCATTACCACTTAGTATATTCTTTTTAATACCAATCTCATTTATGAACCATTTAAGTCCATTACAACCATTTTATAAAATCCAACTCATATTTATTTTCATAACTTAAGTTCATATTAGTTCTTCGATTCACTTCATTGGTTTATTTAATAAATTCAAATTCATATTAATAGTTTTTTTTATCACAATCAATTTTATTCAACTTCTCTTTAATTAACTTCCATTTTTTCAGTTTACCTCATTAATTTATTTCATATTCAATTAATTACCATCCAATTTTTCTAAAACTCATTTCATTTGTATTTAATTTATTTACATCCAATTTAAATCAAGTTCAATTAATCATATAAATATTACTTACACACATTTATTCCCATTCAATTTCTTTCACAACTCAAACTGCATTTAATTTTTTTAATTCAAGTTCATATTCATTCTATTAATTCATTTTATAGCTTTAGTGGAATTAATTCCATTCAAATCCAATTCAATTCATTTAATCTTTATTAAGTAAAATTTCATTTCATTTAATCCGTTACTCGGTTTATTTAATTTTATTTAAGTGAAATTTTCCCTTTCTTATCATTCACATTCAACAAATTTAAAATTTGCTTTAGCTTAATATTTATGAAATCTATAAGTTATACAAACTAATTCACTTAAAATTTCATTTTACTACTTACCTAATTCATTTCAAATACAATTCACTTTCATTCGGTTTCCTGAGTTAAACTTCATTTTATTTAATTCATTTCACTAACTTGATTTATTTAACATTTCTTAATTTAATTATTTTATTCCATATCTTCAAATTTAAATTTTCTTTTGTTTTCTTAACCAAAGTGTTCAACCATTTTAAAATTCAATTTTATTTTCCTATTCAAATTCAAAATTATAAACTTATTTTTCTTCCATATCATTTCAATTTACAAGTTCAAACTATTTTCACATATTTATCAAATCATACCCAGAATATTTTCACAATCAAAACTTGTTTTAGCCAAAAATAAATATCTTTTGATAGCAATTCTCACTCAGAAACTCGAAAATGAATATTGGCGATGTTGCAGTCATCCCCAAAATTATTTCCCAACGACTAAAATGAGTTCAATGCTTTTATTTCTTTCTAAATCTTTTCAAAATATATTTCTAGTCATAACACTTTCAAATAATGTTATTATCAATTTTGAAGGCTTTGAAAAAAATTGAAAATCAACTGGATTTTAAATTCTAAAATTCTCAACTTTTGAATTCTTTTTACTTATAACATAACTTATAAAATCTCATTACCTTATTATGAAGACATTTCGTAAATTTACGACATGGTTATATTACACGATTTCTTACTGTAATTAGATTTCAGTTCAATTTAATTATCGAATGCTTCTTGAAATAGAATTCACAAAGTATTTCTTTTTCACTTAATTCAACCAATAATCGATGATAACTAAATATTATCATCTTCTAACAACTAACATTCATTAAAAATTATCATTATATATATAATATAATTTAGGTAAAAAAATTTCATTTACCCGATTTTAAAACAATGCTATGTTGACTTGCCTCGTTTAAGTGCTTAGAAATCCCTATCGATAACATGGCATCCCATGCACCGACAAGAATTCATAAACAACTTAACGGATAAGTAAACACAATATAAAACATTTTATAACACTAACAAGTACGTGTTCTCATAAATATACACTCAAACATATTAAGGTATTACTATCCTATCTCTAATGAGTCAAACCCCGCAATGCTAAGGTAATCCCTAAACCAAAGCTCTGATACCAACTGTGACGACCCACATTTCGAAAGGTTTAAATCGACAATAATACACACATGTTTAATTAGAACAATCCAAAATATAGATAATCAATGGGGTAATTAAGAAAAATAAGAAAAGTAGAAGAAAACAAATACATAATCTCATAGCGAAAAGACAAAATATAATAATCTAATAACAGTTCATGAAGCCATTTGCTGTACAGTTGATTATAGTTTTATACAACTTTATCAGAGTTATATATACAACAGAACAAGATATAATGCAGTAGAATAATATGATGCAGGGAATAACAACAGTAATAATATACCAAATCCTCATCTTCGTCCTCCAGCAAATGGTCTTCAATGCGCTGAAATACTCAGGCTGACCCGAACTTAATGAAAAGACAAAGCACTTGAGTCAGGACTACATATCCTTATGTGTCTCAAATCGATATCTTATATAACATGAGTGTAATGGCATCAGAGATTTTTACGGGGTTCCACATCTTCTATATAGTGTATAACGTGCGTGCAGTAACTCAAAAGATGTTGTGGGATTTTCCATCTCTTAAGAATCCGTCAAAATATTATATATAGTAGAAAATGCTATATATATAATGTCCAATCAGTAAAATAAATACTTTTCTTAGCGTTAGAGTTTTGCATTAATCCCCCTTAACGCGTTTTTAAGCATTATCATACAGTTTACATTTAGCAAAACCAGTAGCATGTCGCTAGCCAGTGATGCCGCATGATACGACAACAATAAACCAAAGTCGTAGGAGTCTCGTATAGGGATAAAAGTATGACAAGGCATGTGAGACAATGCCCTAGGTAGGATACTACCTGTTCGGGTCACAGGACTGGTGATAACGCATCGTAACCACAACCATCCATGGTGTACATCCATCCCATATCGAGTGGGAGGTTATCCCAAAATCAAGGTGCACTAGTCGAAACCAATAAGAAGAGTCATAGTATGGACCACGTCCAAGAAAAACGAAGAACGGATGTCCGTTAGGAGTAGCTAGCCCACTTAGCCCTGTCAAGCTATCCTGTTTTAGTCATTTCAAATTGGCACAGGTGTCGGGATCTATCCATCATCGTTCTCTTCCTTCAAATCCAGCAAACGACGTCAAATCCAACCACTTCGTTCTAGAGTCTCCTCTGCGTCCACAGTTGTTAAAGTGGTTCCAATATTGACAGAGAGTATGCCAATACGAGACCCGGTTCTCTTTAACAACCAAACGTCGTTTTACACACCGGTTGATTTTTTACATTTCGAAAAATGATTCATACTTGATATCAAAATATCATATTTGCTTCAAAATCAATTTCATTTGAAAATATCATATTTACTTTAAATATGTCAATTTTCGCTTGAAATTGGTTTTCGCTTCAAAATTCGATTCGGATTTCAAATTAGGTTATAACTTCATTTTAACACAATTCGCATTTAAATCCACGATTTAAATATAAACAATTCCCACTTCGACCAGTTTGAATTTTTAGAAAATAGTTTGAATAGTTTGGATAATTTTAAAAGTAAAATAGTTTGATATAAAATGGTTTGAGTATTGAAAATGGTTTATATAGTAAAATAGCTTAGAAAATCAAAGTAGTTTGAATATTTAAAAGATAGGTTTTAAATTGTTTATATCAAAATAATTTATTTGAAAATAATTTCAAAGTCAAACTGATTCAATTCCAAATCTTCCAATTCAAGCCAATTTCAATTCCCATTACAATTTAGATCAATTCAATTCCGATTCCAATTCGAATTAACTTCGATTCCAATTTCAATTCAAATCAATTTCAATTTTGATTTGAAATTAATTCAATTTCGATTTTAAATTAATTAATTACAATTTCAATTCCAATTTGAATTAATTCAATTCAATTCTCAATTTTAAACTATTTTAGTTTATATCAATTTCGAGTTCGATTCCAAACATCGATTTAAATCATTAAAATCGATGTTAACTTCAATGTTCAATTAAATATTCAAATCTTTAATAATAATTAAATCTCAAGCCAAATTTAGAAATATCCATTTATCTCACTTTTACTTAAAATAAATTTGAAGCTCAAGTAAAAATTCAAGCATTTAAAACAATTTCAATTTCCATAAGTCAAGTCATATTCCAATCTTAACATCAAATTCCAAATTAAATTCTCTAAATGATTTCTTTAACTAATTTTAATTTCAACAATTCAATCTTGAATTCTTAATTAATTCAAACCTCATAAATTCGATTTTCATTTCTTTAAAACAAAATCATTTAAATAATTTCAAAACCAAGATATTCAAAATTATTTAATTTAACCAATTCGGCGTCTGTATATAATTTTCTATCCTATGGCCAAGCGATCAGTTATTTCAATTTAATTTCAGGATGGTGATATATATATATATATATATATATATATATATATGTATGTATGTATGTATGTATGTGTGTGTGTATATATATATATATATATCATTTCAATCCATGTAAAAGTAATAGGTATATATCATTTCAACCTATTTTTTAGTTTATTCGAAATAACTCAATTTACAGTTTTATATACTATAAATAATTTGCAAGGTGATAACATGATATATATATATATAAACATCCAATCATCCAAATATCAACCAATTGGCATCCATCACAATCAATCATCCAACAACCAATAAATCATGACAGTTAACTAATTATTATTTATTGGGAATTTTTACTAGCAATTTAAATTCAAAATTTAACTATCAATTTAAATTTCTACAAGTTCAAATCATATGTGGGTTTAAATGTTGATTAAACTACCAAACGATTGTCAATAAAATTAAATTACTTCATGATTTAAATTTAACTAACATAAAAATATTTAGTTCGACATGAGCATTTAAAACACTCACCTCTTATTTGAAACTGAATACTCCAGCTTTAAATAAATTCCACTTCGATTCCATGCCAAAGCCTTCGTCGATACAATTCCAACATGATTCATTTTGTTTTAAACGGGATTCGTATGAAATAGATATGTAATATTAATATACGAAAAAATTAAAACGCAATTAACATTTACATTAACTTAATGAAAATAAATAAAGTTAATTACTTAACCATTTACTCATTCAGGCTTCGTTTTGCCTATTCACCATGTTCCGTAGTCGCGACTCTCTGGTTGCATTATTTTTTATTATTATTATCATCGATCACCTGAATGGCGGTCGCACCCAACTTCGATACGTCGCACCTTCTCATCGCCGCCGCAGCCATCCAGGCGAATCGCTACCACCCTCGACCGCCTCGCGCTCATGTGTTCCG
The DNA here is from genome assembly GCA_030765085.1 of Allium cepa. Classification (NCBI taxonomy): domain Eukaryota; kingdom Viridiplantae; phylum Streptophyta; class Magnoliopsida; order Asparagales; family Amaryllidaceae; genus Allium; species Allium cepa. The sequence continues at coordinate 410,479,699 of CM060928.1, read as the reverse complement.
TGCTCAACAGGAAATGCGAAAGCCCTAAACCAAATCATGCCGCCTCTTGTTCCCTCTCGCCTCTGCCATCGCACATGCGGCTACAACCTCCAGCACACGCGCTCGCGTCGCCCAAGTCGATCGCAAATGCGGTCGTTTCTTTCTTTTTTTATTTCTATTTTTTGATCTGATGTGACTACGAGAAGGAAGGAGGAATGAAGTACGGGGTAGAAAAATTTTCGATTGTGTGTAAGGTTGGGTAGGGAAGTAAATATATAATATTATAATAAGGAAAATATCCAACTTGATTAGCCTGCGAAATTCTAAACTACAAATGAAGCGTTTCGCCTGGCGTTCTTAATATTTTTCCCTCATTCCGAATATAATGGAAGCAGTCTCGAGACCTAATTCCATCGTATTCAGAAGATATCATTTCAAAATCAAATTATTTTATTTAAATTCTGAAATTAAATTCTATGCATTTCAAGCTAGCACGGCCAAACGATAAGTCTGACCGCTACAAAACTTGAAATCCTACAATAATTCGCTATTATGGATCTGATGAAACTAGTTTCGTCGAAATTCAAGATAGTGCCAAAAATGGCTATTTTATGTGTTAACTAATTATAAAATTTTCGATTTCTACTTCTTTGCTTTTAAATTCAATTTTAAAAGTTAACGATCTTCATTCCTTTTTAAATAAAGTTTAAATCAACTCCCGATATCATTTTCAATCATATTAAATTCAGAATTCAATTATTTAAATAATTCCAATATTAAATTTAAACAATTTAATTATCCAATAAACTACATTAATAAATCATAAAATTTCAATTGAATTTTAATTATCAACAATTATTCTATTTTCATCTAAAAAATTCAACATTATTATTCAAGTCTAATTATTGATTATAAACACAGTCAATACATAGAATTTCATTTCAATACCTATTACTATCAAAATCTTCGAAATTGGTTATTTCCAAATTTTATTCAGATTCATTTTCAGTAACTTACATAAATAAAACATTAAAATTTTATTTCTAACCATTTTTATTCAATACTCATATTAAATTTAATAATTTAAAATAGTTAAAAATACGAGTCGTTACACCTTCAGTTAATCTCATTGCTAATATACCCTCAATCACTTAATTTTGCTACTATTAGTATGGATTAAAGATGGTTTTGATATAAGATAGTATAATGGAGACTTGGATATGCTTTTAGGAAGTGAAAAGTGATTTGGGAAGTTCTCAAAGCTACAATTAGCATAATTCCTGAAATCCATAAGTTTGCATATTACGAGCTTAGGTTAATTACCACTAAAATTTACCTAAAAACATTCTAACTTAAAACTGCGATACCTCCCAAACTGTTGGGTAAATATCTATTATGCCATTTTACGGAAATAGAATCCATCGTAACCTTTATTTGACATAGGTTTTATGACTCTATTCGGCTCCTATTAGCCATTATTAAATTTTTGTTCAAAACTATCCATAATTAATTCTAATGGCCAAAAATGACAAAACACATCATTTCATAAAGTTTTACTTCAATCTAATGTCATTCGGTTATAAAAATAATATTTTCACGACCCGTCAATACATAAAAATGTATAGAGAATGTGGATCATTACATTCCCTCTCCTTCCCTTAAGAGTTTCTAGCCTGAAATTTAACTAAAGCCAAATATAACCAAAGGATAATAAAAATAATCAACATCAAGCATGCATAACTATAAGACAAACTTGCATAACAGCCAACAAGCAATGTAAATAACCCTAACATGCAGGAAACTAACTAAAAAAAATATCAAATGTGAATGTAAATGCGATATAGTGGATTCTCACCAAACAAAGGGCTCTGGATAAATGGTCCTCATGTTCTCGTCTATAACATCCCTCATTCTAAGGCTCGAAAGTAAATACTAATGATGTTGCATTCATCCTTACCATTATTTTCCAGTTGCAAAATGAGATCGATTATTATATTATTAACATCAAGAGCACTAGAATTTACAAATTTTCACAAAAATAATTTTCTTCATTTAATTTTCAAATTCATTATAATTTAGTCCCATAACTCCATGATTACATGGTTCAGATAAAATATAATAATTACAATATATATTTTCAAAAGTAATATATGATGATACCCCCTGATGATCAGAGTCCAAACTACTTAGATGGTTACAGGGCCCGTCGTTATATACATTCAACAAAATAAAAAGCAGTTACTCTATTGCATATTGAAAATATAATTTCTATATAATAGTTTGCCTCCTGCACATCTTCGGAAGCCTATTCATCTAATATGAAATACTATACTCTCAGCAACTTAATTTCAAATTGGGTACCCAAGAGTTTAAAGAAAAATCAAAAACTTCAAGTTAAACAAAAAGTCCGATGTGAATTGTATTTTTCCATCTCGAACCAAAATATGGGTACTTAGTAAGACTACGCCACTGCACGAAATGAGTTTCCTTCACTATTACCTTATCAAACAATATGTCAATTATAACATATCCTGCATCCAAAATGATTAGCACATAATCATAACATCATTATAATATCATGAATGCTTGGGTTAAAATGAATAATCCTCATTCACAAGGTTAAGGGATACACATTCCCAAAACTACCCAATCCTGTAGATGGTTCATTCATCGGCATAGTCTCACTGGGTCACTATGAACCTATATTAGTTTTCTCAGGCTAACTAAATACCTATCAGCTAACTCAGGCCAAGTTTTACAAGATAATTCAACAGACTTCTAGATAGAAGAAATATCAAAGGTCTCCTAAGATCGGTAGGAGAAGATAACAACAGTCTCCTCAAAAAGGAAGGATGAAAAAATAACAGTCTCCTAAAAACGATAGGAGAAAACAAAGGTGAGCCAACTGCTACGAGTTCCTTTGGATGCGTAAATTCATAAATTTTAGCCATGACATCGATAAAACCCTATGCATTGGAATTGCAGACCTGACCAACCGAGGGCTGAGGGTAGGGTGCGACCCTACCACAGTCTCTACCCGAAATCTGATTTTCAAAAGATATTCAAAGAGTTGAGTCAAGTGATCAGCCCAAGGCATCTTAACACAATTTGATCTTCCCGATCATCCAGATGCAATTCTATTCACTCAGAAGATTAAGTCTGACTATACCTACTAATGGAACAACCCAAACAACTGGTCATCGTTTCCTAAATTCCCAAGTTTTAGAACCTTGAATTTTGATGTTTTGATGTGACAACTATATAAGTGAATATTATATAAACTAACCATATTTGCAGGAGAGGTGAAATAATTTAACAGATTACAGACCAGATTCTAGATAGAAGCTTCAGTACTACATTTAATCTACGGTGTGAGTCAAGTAGTTCATATATATTAAGATCTCTCCAAAGTGGTATATGCATGCACACACAATATAAAGTATTTCCAAAAAATAGTTCATATGCTAAATATTTCATAACGTAGTTCATATACAAAAAGTTTTAAAAAAAAAATATTTGGTATGGCAAAAAACAAGTCATTCACTCGGCTGACACATATAGTTCAGTCGACTGAATGCCTATGCACGTGCATAATTACACTTGAATATTCAAACGGCTGAACTATATGTTTCAACCGACCGAATTGCATGATTTTTGCACTATTTCTTCTCTGATTCAATTTTCAATCGATTCAGCTTGCTGAATTATTCCACTCAGATGGCTGAATCTTTATAACGGCTATATTTTGAAAAGACACTTAATTTCAGCGAATAGAAACAACTCTTGATTCAAGAGTTGCTTCCATATTCCTTCATTGCTACTTTTCACGGATGATTGCAACTCTTAGATAACTATATATATCCATGAAAATAATTTTTCTAATCACTTAATTCTGATTCTATTTCTCATTCTTATTATCTAAACAATCTTACCATTTGCATTCAATATTTTCGTTCTAATCACTCGTTCATTCAAGAAAATTTCATTAGTGATTAAATAAACTTCCTTTCTTCATGAATTACACTATATGGCATAAAGGAGAAGATTATAGGAAGGGTGTACATTATTGACTTATCAGTGCTACTTAAGAGCATACTTAGTCAGAAGCAATTTACTGTTTGTATTAGAAGTTCTGTTGGGTTGCTCAGGCAGTTGAAGTCCTATTCTATTATTTAGGCAGTAGAAGTCCAGTTCGGTTGCTCAGGCAGTGTGATACTTGTTCCTCCAGGTTAAAAAAGGGTTTATAGTTGAATTCCATAAGGAGTCTGGGACTGGACGTAGAATGGGAAGTTCGAACCAGTATTTAAATCTCTGGTGTCCTTTGATTTATTATTTACCTTTATATTTACATTCCGCACTAGTAGATAACTTAGTTAATATTCCATATTATACGATCATTAATCACTTTCACTTGGTATCAGAGATTTGGTCATTATATAACCATAACACAGTTGTTTGATATTCAGTTAATATGGAAAATAACACTAGAATAAGTTTTATTGAAGGTCAATCCAAAGCACGACCACCAATATTTAAAGTTTTGAATTACAACTATTGGTCAACTCGCATGAATATTTATATGCCAACAAATGGATATGATAGTTGGATGTCACTTAGAATGAATACACTATACCTGCTACACCATATGCACAATGGTCAAACACAAAAAATAGATGCTACCAAATGCAAAAGCCATGAATATGTTATTTTGTGCTTTAGATAAGAATGAATTTAATAGAGTTAAGATGTGTAAAATTGCTTATGAAATCTGGTGAACTCTTAAAGTTATACATGAAAGAACAAATAAAGTTAAACAAAGAAAGATCTCTATGCTTAAAAATCAGTTTCAAAATTTCAGAATGAGACCAAATAAAACTATAAATGATATGTATTCTAGATTCCAAGACATATATCATTCACTATTAGCATTAGGAGAAAAATATATTGATTTTAATATTGTCTCAAAAATCCTAAACTCTTTAAGGGATAAATGAGAACGAAAAGTCTTAGCTATTGAAGAAGCTAATGATATTTCTACCATCAAACATGAAGAGTTAATAGGAAATCTCATGTCGCATGAAGTATATCTGTAGGCAAAACGAGATCAAGCCTAAGATAGAAAGAATATAGCTTTCAAGGCTAAACAAGAAGATTCGGACTAAGATAAAGATGACATAGCATTTATAGCAAAGAAATTTAAAAAAAATTGAAATTTAGAAAGAAAAAGAAATTCGGAAACAACAAAAGGGACAATACCAATAAACCATCAGCTTCAAATCTCAGGTGTTATGAATGTCATAAGAAGGGTCATATAAAGAAGGACTGTCCAGATCGATAGAAAGACAGATAAAAGAATAAAAAGGACAAGCATAAGAAGAAGTAAGCATTCTCTATTACATGGGATGATTTAGAATCATCTTCATCATCAGATAGTGACACTGACAGTGATTCTGAACAAGAAAATGTTTGCTTTATGGCTTTGACTAACAATGTAACTGATCTAACTTCTGACGATTTAATAAATATAAACTCAGAGCTATTGGATAAACTAAAAGAAGTTAAAATAAAGTATAAAGATGCTTTGGAAAAACTAAACAGAAGTGAAATAGAGATCAATATGTTCAGAGATGAAAAGAAAATCTTAGAAGAAGAACTTGTTAAAAAACAAGAATCTTTGTCTAATGTATCTTCTCAACTGACTCTGTTATCAAATGCAATTGAAGTACAAAAAGAAAAGAATATGATGTTAGCTTTAGAAAACCATGATTTAAAATCAAATGTCAAAATTCTTGAATTAAAAAATACAAATCTAAAAACTGAGTTAGAAAATATTACTAAAATTATACCTAACTTTAATTAAGGTAGAGAAAATTTTTCTAAGATTATTAATAACTCTCTTTTAATAATAAAGGGTTAGTATATACAAATTCCAAAAAATCTAATTCAAAGAGGAATGATTCACCATATAAAAATTTCAATATACATAAGAATTTTGTAAAAGCAAAACCAAAATCAAAGTTTTCACTCAAAAGAAGGTTATCGACAACACAAATACTATAAAAATTTGGGTATCGAAAATTAATGATAATTCAATCAAAAATAAGTATATTAAGTCTTCATAAGTTTAGTTCATAAAAATGAAAATTTTATTTATAAAGGGAATTCTAAACCCTTATAGGTTTGGTTTTCTAAGATCTAACTCTTAGGACCCTAATAAAAGATGGGTACCAATGTCATCTTTATATTTTTTGCAGGTACCAACTAAGAAAAAAGAAAAATAGATACTTGATAGTGGTTGCTCAAAACATATGACAAGTAACAAAGGTATGCTGACTAATATTATCTACTCAGATGGAGGATCTGCCACATTTGAAGATAATTCCAAATGTTATATCATCAGCAAAGGCAATGTAAGAAACGACGGTACATCTATCTTACCTCTTACTACAAATGTTCTACTAGTTAAAAATTTAAAACATACTTTGTTTAGTATAAGTCAACTATGCGATAAAGGTTTTGATATATCTTTTTCTAAAAATAAATGCAATATGTTCGATCAAAATAAAAATCTAATTTTTGAAGGAACCAGAGATCGAAATGTATACATATTAAATATGAATGAGTAATGTGTTTATTGAAATAATAATTATATTCATGTTTAACATGGGAATAAAGCTCAAAACATATATATATATATATATATATAGAGAGAGAGAGAGAGAGAGAGAGTTTATACATTAACTATTTTAAGAATAAATGAAAAGAAAGGCTGAACTCAGAGAACAACAGTTTCAGCCGGTTGCCCATAGGCTCTCAGTCGACTGATCAGTCAGAGATTTTTAAATTTTATACAGAACTCGGCCGACTGAAACCCACCCACTAGCCAGTTGAATTGTATCAAAATTGCATTATATTTCTATGGGTTGAACTTTCCTGCATATCTGCCGGCTGAATCCTCAACACAGCTGACTGAATATTCAAAGCTTCAAGATTTAACTCGACATTCAGCCGACTGACCACTGCATTACAGCCGGCTGAATTGGAGCATTTTTTCATTATAAACTTGCAGGTTCAAAATTCCTGCATACCAGCCTACTTTTTTCACCCATTCAGCAGACTGACCCACCAGTTTTAAATTTTTTAAATAGATCTACACACTTTCTAACACAATAATTCACTCCAAACCTACATAACTCCCTTCGGCTCCTTCATTCTCACCTTACATAAACACTCTTTATTTCAAAAGAAACTCAAATACAATCCCCGGCCTCCTCAAAAACTTCAAATTTTATTCAAAATTTCATCAATCAAATGGCACCAAGATCTAAAAGAGCTCATGATTCAACAACCAGACCATCCGAGAGCCAAATTCGTGTTTGGTTACACAACGAAATGGTGGTCAATAGATTCAGCACCATGAGGAATTCTAAGTTATTTGAAGGTGCATTCATGAAGTTCCTCGACTTCAACGAATACGCAATTCGAGAAAGTCGAAGCTCATGGCTTCGATTCGCTCATTGGGTATGATTCAAACAATGTCAAAATCTACCCTCTCTTAATCAAGATTTTCTTTGCAAATATGAATTCTGACCACCAAGATCCCCGAAATAAGGATAATTGCATATGGACCTTGGTCTGTGGAGTAAAGATTTATTTACCTTTTCAAGGATTAATCCATATACTAAGATGTCCATTCGAAGGGTTGGATATTGATGATGTTGAGGTGGATATGTATAATCATGATTAAGTATCACATCTCTTTTTATCGGACAATTTAACAATTTTGAAATCTAGTGTCTTATGTCCGAAGGCACGAATAATCCACCGCTTTCTTATTCGCTCGTTACAACCTTGGACCGGAAGCTACGGAAAGGTCTTTAAGAGGGATTTTCAAGCCTAATATGCTATTTACTCATCCCAATGGGTAAATTGGGAAAAAATTATTCTGGATGAATTTCTCGCTATTAATCCACAAGAGGAGCTACAAGATGCTTCACCATGGAGCTTATATCATGCGCATTCTACAAATTTTGGAGTTCCGTTACCCGATTCGAATTTCATGGCCATCAGTGAGCTTAGCTCAAAGACTCACAGTCTAATGGGTCTTCCTAAACATCCTGAACATCAACAAATTATTAGTTTTCAACAATGGGTTGCTAATCGTGACCAAGGAATCCCTCAACCTAGAGACACAAATATCGCTTTTTCCTCTTCTCAACTTCCTCGAAAAGAAGAAGAAGACGATGATGAAATTCAAGAACTTCATGTTGATGTGCCTCTGAAACAAGCTCTTGTAACTTTATCTTGAAATCAAAGAAAACTTGGTAGACATTTAGCTAATGTAGAAAAGAATATGTCTGAAACGAACAAAAAGCTAAGCTCAATCAAAGGCTTTTTAAACAAGATTTGGGAAAAAGTCTCTTGGTCCGGCTTTACTTCTACTGGTTTTGCTGAAAATCCAGCCCCATTCACTTAGTCAACTTCGAAAGAAGAAGCAATAGTACCAAATAATGAGGAATTCTTTATATTTTTTTCACTCATGAACATCTTGTCGTATTTTTTTGAAGACATTTTTATGTGTTTTGAAGTTCCTACGTAAGATTATCATTTATTGTCATATTACATGCTTTATATGTTTGCCATCTATGATGTTCATGTTTATTTGCCTCTCCTAACTATATGTTTATACGACTATGCTGTTTATGATAGTTATGTGCTTATGTGTTTATATTTCTTGTATCGATTATTTGTTCTTTTTGTCGACGACAAAGGGGGAATATGATTGATAAAAGGAGTATTCATTCGGGGAAGCAAATATGCTTTTATATACTTACAAAATTACATAGTTGTCATCATCAAAAAGGGAGAGAATGTTGGAACCTTGAATTTTGGTGTTTTGATTGTGACAGCTATATAAGTAATATTGTGTGAACTAACCATATTTGCAGGATACTATTTAACTCAACAAATAATCTAACAGATTATAGACCAGATTCCAGATAGAAGCTTCAGTACTACATTCAATCTACGGTCCGAGTCAAGTAGTTCATACATGTTAAGATCTCTCCGAAGTGGTATATGCATGCACACACAATCTAAAGTATTTTCAAAAAATAGTTCATATGCTAAAGATTTCATAACATAGTTCATATACAAAAAAAACTGAAAAAAATCTTTGATATGGCAAAAAAAAACAAGTCATTCAACTGTTTGACACATATAGTTCAGTCGACTGAATGCCTGTGCACGTGTACATTTACACTTGAATATTCGGACTGGTTAACTATATGTTTCAACCAGCTGAATTGCATGATTTTTGCACCATTTCTTCTCTGATTCAATTTTCAATCGATTCAATTGGCTGAATTATTCCATTTAGACAGTTGAATCTTCATAACGGCTATATTTTGAAAAGACACATCATTTCAGCGAATAGTAACAACTCTTGATTCAAGAGTTGCTTCTATATTCTTTCATCACTACTTTTCACGAATGATCGCAACTCTTAAATTACTATATATAGCCATGAAATCAATTGTTCCAATCACTTTATTCTAAACATAGCCCTCATGCCATTTTTATAAAACAAAGCTTTCATGACTTTTCATGATAGGTAGTCATCCTTAGTAATTTAAACAATGAAATCAAAGCAATAAAACACAGCCTTCATGCTTTAATTAAAACATAACTTTTCATCTTAATAAAACATAGTCATTGTGAGTTAACACGATAGGCACTGTTGTGAGAAACTGGAAGTAATGCTCTCATGAGTAATCGAAAATATAGTCTTCATGGGCCAATTGAAATAGGGCTTCCGTGAGTAAAAGCAAAACATTCGAATGCCATTAAAACTTAACGGTCGTGGATAAAACTAAGCTCTAAATCATAACTATCATGGACAATAGCTTTCATGTGTTAGAAAAAGGCTTTCAAAGGCTAATTAAAATCGATCTATCACGGAAAATAGCTCTCATGCATAAAAATGAAGATTTTAATGGGATTATAATGGCATTTATGTAATATTTTCCAAAACTAAATTTTTTTCTTTAAAAGCATAAACTTTACACCAAATCAATATTGTTGCCAAATTTCGTTGACCAATATTCATCTTTTCAAAGTTCTTTCATAAATCAAAGTAAAAATTTTACTTTCATTTTTACAAAATAAAATTGTCCTTGAATTTATATTATAATTATGTTTTACAAACAAGTCCAATTTGCACAAAAAAATTCATATTAAATTGCAAACACTTGGGAAAAATCCACAAAATTTCCCAAAAATCAATATTTACTTTCTAGCATCATATTAAAATTTTAGATCAAAATAATTATTTATTGTATTTTAAATAATTAAATTTTGAACTTAATCATTTTCTTTCTTAGAAAATTCAAAAAAAATTATAAATTCCAAAAATTATGAAATACAAAACGCATCTCCAGAATAATAATTAGAACATCATATCAAAAATTTAGCTCATTTGGCGATCAAAAACTCGGTTTCTTCATATAAAATTCCTTTAGGAAACTTTATAAAATTTCTAAATAATAACCATTTATATATTATACATTCAACATGTGTAAGAAACATTCAATAAAATTTGGATTTACACTTAGATCTGAATCAACAAACATTAAACAAATGAGATGGTAATATTGTTCACCTTTTGGTCCTTATTGAAATGTTGGAATTTTCTTATTTAGCTTCTCGTTAGTTTTCCTTCTACTTTAATAATGGTGGTGTTTAACGACTAATTTCCTATCGGATTAGAAAATATCCGAAAAGTTTAAATTAAAAATAACCGCAAGTGAACATCGTACAATTCTAGTACGTGGCGAATACAGTCGACACACAGGGAATTGTATTGATTTTAAAATTTCTACTCAGTTAAATTAAACCAAGAATTTGAAGTTGTGTTAAGCTAAAAATTTCTAAAAACTAATAAAACTAAAAGTGGATAAAAATATGAGAGTAGAAGGCGATATATAGGTAATTTCGTTCTCATGATCACATAAATCAAAAAAATGTAATTATGATATCTCTTTTGGTCATTAACGAATTTAGTTGATGAGTTTATCATAAGTATGGCATATTTGTGCTATTAATTAGCCCAACATAAACCATCAAACTTTAACACACCCACTAAACTACTTGTTAATTTTCATGAAAATTGACGAAGAACTTGAAAATAAAATCTATTCTAAGCATGATCTATTCACTATTGATTAGTAATATAGACCATCAGATTTTGATTTTAAAATTCACTTCAGTACCATAATCATATGTGGATGAAGAGGTCGTTTGTGTTCATGTTTGTTTAAGCATAGCCTATTTGGTGTCAATAACATAGACTATCAGATTCAAAGTTAAAACAACAAAAGTTTACCGATTCAAACATTTCCATTAAGCACAAAAAGAGATCAAAATTAGCAAAATGTTAAATCAACATGATTTAACTCCTTCATTGCCCTTAAATTGAAAGGATTTAGTTTCTCAAATTTGTTATCATGTCAACAAATGCAGAATGCAACATAGAACAAAAACAAAAGCAAAAGGAGAGCTAAATAAAATGAAAAGAGAATTAATCTACTTGCATAAATAAATCTAAGCTACTAATATAAAAAGAATTAAACAGAAAAGAAAAGAGCATGAAATTAAATTGCATAAATGAAATTACATAAGAGAAATGGCTAAGAAACTGTAACGACCCTGGATTTTTGGCCCCGTTTATTGTAAATAAATGTTTAATTTAATTTAAATAAAATGTAAATTGATCATATTAAAATGATTATGATTTGGAAATACTGTCAATTTATTTATTTAAATTGTATTTTAAAAAAAGAAATTAGACTTTGGAGAGTTCAAAATAAAATCTTTTGATAATATTATAATAAAATTTATTTTATATAATTGAATTAAAACACTTTACTTTGTTTACCTCTGATAAATATACATATGAATAATAATGTTTAAAATTTAAATAAATCTTTTTATAATATTTATCTTATACCATCAAATTAAAATACTTTCTTTTGTTAACATTTGATAGAAATATCTATAGATGATAGTGTTTAAAATTTAAAATCAAATTCTAGTAATATAAAATATAAATGTAAAATATGAGTCAAACTTATGTATATAATTTGAATAAATTATAATTGGAAATAAATATAAAAGTCAGCATTAAATATGAGTAAAACTTAATAATATAATGTAAATATTGATAATCAAAATATAAAACATAAATATCAATAAATGAGCATATTATGGGTTCAGTGCGAAAATTGTTATGGATTAAAATGAATAACATTTAAATATTTTTAGCTAAAATACAAGTACAAGTAAATATAAGTAAGTAATTTATGAAATATAACTTAAATGTTGATAGCTAAAATACAAAATAAAAATGAAAATAAAGGTAAATGAATAAGTTTGTAAGCAAAGAATAGAACAAGTACAAAGCATAAAATAAGATAAAATAAATGAGCCAGATAAACATTTTTAAGCTAGAAGTATTGAGTCAAATGTAAAGTAAAACTTGATTCATAAGTATGAACAAATTATAAGCTAGAAAATAACATAATAACAAAACAAATATTTACTTACAAAATATCTTCATATATATATATATATATATATATATATATATATATATATATTTGATCAAGTGATGCTATGTAATCATGTGTGTGCAAAAGAGTCAAAGTTTACAAATCAACTACAAAATGTCTTTATTCCTGTGCAAAACGATTTTGTACTGAGAAAACAAAGTACTCATAATATTTAAATACAAATATCTTTGTTCAAAGCTTCATACTCAAGCCATGTTGACTGCCATAAGTACAAACCTGCATACAAGATTCATCTACAGCAAGACATAATTATGCTTTGTAAGCCTATTAAGTAACAAAAACATGTACTTGTGTCTTCTCGGCCAACTTTGGTTGTAAATTCAATATATTTATAAAAAAAATGTAAACCAATAATAAAACTTAGGTGCTGGAAAATTTATATGTATAAGAAAACACAAGTTTTCACTTCAATATAATAAAACAAAATCTGTGTTTTGTACAAATTGCAAGTATCAGCAAAACATTAATTACTTGTTATCTTAAATAAGAGCAAAGGCATTAATTAGCACAACTTGTTGTTCAAATAAGTACTACAGCCGAAATATCTAAATCATTTCATACTGCATTGTATACTACTTAGCCAATAAAAAGAAAGAATAGCAATACAAATAGTAACTGCCTACATACCACCTATATTATTAAGTAACTTCTATATATATATCCATCATACTTTTAAGTTCGATCATAAAAACTTAACTAAACTTAAAGGAAAAACCTGAGAAACATTATTGCTTTGCAAACATAAATTGATTCAAAAATAGAAAAAGAAAAAGAAGGCTTTAAGGAAAATTCTTCTACAGTAGTTTTCATCAACACCTTGCTTCCTGTTTTGTTCTGGCGAATAAAATTATTTTTTTCCAATCTAAAATTTGTATATTTAACTTACAAAGATACGTGCTTTAATGTCTGCTTTAAACATGTTGCCTTGAATACTTCCTGTTGCTCTGTAATATATGAAGTTGTTCTTCAGGAGCTTTGAATTTCTGAACATAGTAAAGCAAAGAAATTGCAAATACTTCTTCATGTAGATGTTTTAAAACTTGGATATTGATGCAAATTTAAGTTGTTATCCAAATCAAAGGCTTACAATCTAGTTTTGAGGTTTAACAGTATTTTATCAATACTGTTTATTCAAGTATCAAGAAAAAGAGAATTAAAGTCAAAATTTTGAATGTATAAATTTGTAAATTCAATAACATAATCTGATTTCGTATACATAATTAGGATTTTTAACATAAAAATTTTGATTTATAAACAAAGATATTCAGAGCAGTTTTAAAAAGAAGTTGTAATGGATTTTCGTCAAATTTGGATGATTGAGTTGATTTTAATTTCTGTAAATTGATATGAAACAAGCTCGTAATCCTTTTGACACAAGAAAAATGTCAAATTATTTTTCGAATACATAGATTATGAGTTTGGGATTAAAGTAGGGTTTTAGTGCTTATATTTTTAAGGCTCTGTAAAAAATTTGTTTTCGGCTCCATTAGGCAACCGAGTTGATCGCGATTTTAGGTGGAGTTAGGGGAGGATTTGATCGAAGTTCTGGTGGAGTTCCATCAACTCTGGTGATGGATGGTGGTCGCACTAAGGAATTGTCGGTGGGTGTTGTTTGTCGCATGTTCGAGCTATAGGTCATATTTTGTTTTCAACTTGTAATTTAAAATCTGGGTTTCGATTTCGATATTAGGGATGATTTGTGGTTTGTGGATGCTGTCGCGAGCCACCGGAGGAGAGGCGAACCACCGTGCATGTGCACGGTGGCGTGAGCATGTTGGTAAGGTCGTGGGTGGCTTCGTATCGAGTGATACTCGAGTGGGAAGGGGAGGTTACTTCGGGTTCCTGGGTGTGAGTGGGAGAATTTTGTTAACTGCAGTTTTAATTTTACTTAAACTTAAAAATAGAAATAGAAGAAAGAAACAGGGAAGAAGAAAAAGTTGAAGTGAGGAAGGAGAGACGCGGGAAGAACAGGGAGAAGCTCGGGATTTCCTCGGGTCAAAATTGAATTTGTCTCGAGTCCGATTGTTTTTGCTTAAATACTTAAGTATTTTGATTAACAAAGAATAAGAATGATTAAGGGATAATCTTGGTTGGTTCAAGTTAAAATTTGATTAAAAATTTGTTGAAGTAAAGTTTGTAAAGGAAGATGATTCATATAAAAGTATAGGGTTATTAAAAGTTAACTTATACTCGAAATTAAATTAAGGTAATACCTTTAAATTAAATTTGAAATTAGAAACTAATCATATGTTTAATCAACTTAACTTAAGAACGTTAGTTAATTACTTCAAGTTAATTAATAAATGGTAGTTACTTAAGTAATTAAAGATAAATGATTAATTAGTTGTTAATTAATAATTAATTCATTGTAAATAAATGATTAATTAAATAATTTGTGATAGTTAAATATGTAGTTACATTTTAATTATTAATAAGTAAGTTATTAATTAACAATAAAGAATCAATTAATTAACTGAGTAAGTAAGTAATAAGTAATAAAGTTATAAGTTAATTAATCAGTAATTCATAAAGCATAAACTGGTTTATCATAAAGTGACTTGATTAAGTGTTAAGTAAATCAAACCAGTTGACATAAATTGATGCATCTTGTCTGATTGATTCTGATATCTGTTTGATGACGGTTTGTGATATGTTCTGTATATCTGTGATAACTGTGTATGATTTATCTGTTATATCTATTATGTTAATTCTGATATTTAATTAAACTGTTAAGTTAAATAGACAACTTGGCCCTTAAAATGGCGTTTGGATTCGATGAGACCGGGATTGGAAGAATCAATTTGATTCTCCGAAAACCACATCGATCCAATTTAAATGTTAGGTCGTGAATCCTAAAATGGAGATCGAGATGGTGTTTTCAGATTGCAAGGATTATCGTCGTTAACTCTGAGGGTGATTCCAAAATGAGTGTGACGAGATAATGCCTTCGGTTTCGTTCGAACCCGGAACGAACTTGTATGGATTGAATGCTTTCAGCACATCGTCAGGCGGACGATGAGCATTCTAAGTAATATGTTCTGTAAAGGTAATCGCAGCCTCAAGCCTCATCAACCGGGAATGGCTAAAACAGGGGAGATGCAGCAAGATTAGGTGGGTCATGCCCAAGCAGGACATGATATTTCCCCTGTCTAGATGTCCCTTTTTATTTCGGCTGTGTGGGCGGTTGCTAGCTACAACCGCGGGGTTTATCTTGTTCGGGACTGTTCAGTAAGGAATGGTTCCGGCCTTGTTTTATAGGGGGTCAGGAGTGATCCTCGGTACGGTGATCTAGGCCCCGTACTGTGACGAGCGGTACCCCAGTAGCCGTGCCATTGTTGGAAATCCATTTTCCTTATGAGACCCTACGGTTTTGATTTGTATTACCCACTTTGGTGGCTAGTAGCTGGAATTTAATCATGTAACTATTTCGGCTATTTTCTATTTACATGAAAACCCTAGACACTACTATAATATCACTGGATTTCCTATGAAATATTTTGGTTAGCGTAAGGTAAAAACTTACCCGTATTTATTTGTGGGGAGTCTTACGTGATACCTTTATTTTCAAATGTTTTTCAAAGTTAAACAATTTAAACCGTTTACTCATACCAGACCCATGTCTGACCCGGAGTTTATATTTTGTTTTTCGTAAACTCTTGGGTACTCAAATTTTTATGAGTAGCCAAGTGATAGGTTTTGGACTTTGACTTCTGGAGAGCTTGGAGCAGGTGATTCCAGACGTATATAGCTATCTATCTAGTTCCGCTGTGTTAGATGATGTGTATTGTATCTCTGATGTATATAGTGATAGATGTATGTATGGTTGTCATGTGTATTGATATTGTATAACTCTGAAATATGTAAAAACTATGTAACAGTTATATGATATATTATATTTTGTTCCGTTCCGCTGTGAGATTCTGATGTTGTTGTTCTTTCTTTCTCTTTCTTTTCTATTTCTATCCCTTTCTTTCTTAATGATGAAACGTCTTTCTCGTAGTAGAAGGACGGGTCATCACAGTTGGTATCAGAGCATGGGTTGGTGATAACCTTGGCTCTGGTAAGAATTACTCATAGAATAAAGTTTGTAAAACTCTAAAATGAGTTTGAGTGTATAAATAGATATGAGCGCGTATTTGTTAGTGAATATAAAATTGTTTTTATATTGTGTTGATCTATCTGTTGAGTGTTTATGAATTCTGGTCGATGTGTGGGACGCCATTTCATCGAAAGGGATTTCTAAACTCTTAAACAAGGTAGAATGACACAGTATCGTTTTTAAAGTAGGGTAAATGAAATAACTTTACCCAAAAATTATATTTTGATATAAAAGAAATATTTTTCTGAAATTATTATATATATTTGAATATTTGGTTGTTAATACTATAATTGAGTAAAAAATTAAAATTTGAGTGGTTTATAACCAAATAAAATTATCTAAGTAAGGTTTAAATAAAAAGGAATATAATTAAAATTAGATTAAACCAAAATTTAATTCCCGAAAATTCGAAAGGTGTTTAAATTTACATAAAAGGATTTGGGAATTCAAAAATCTTGGGAATGTTTGAAATGTTTTATTGTTTTGGAAAATATTACTAAACGGAAATTGTTTTGGGAGGAAATTATGAAAATAAGGAAGCACTGAACTCACTTCAGTCGCTGGAAAATAATCCTGATGATGATGGCCACATCATCGGTATTCATTTTCGAGTTTCTAAAGTGATGGATTGCTATCAGGATATTGTTCGGACTTGTTGGGTATACAAGTTGTTTTAGAAATTTTCAAAGGGAAAATTTGGTTTGGTGAAAACAAGTGTTTGGAATTTGAAAATTTGATTTGATATACCAGATGGGTATATGTAGTTATCATTTCAAAATGGTTTTGGAAATGAAAACCGGGAAATTGAATTCTAAGAGATTCTATTTAGATAATGTGGGAGGTTTAAATGAATTAACTGTTGAACTTATAAAGTTAAGTTGATATTAATAAGATGAAATTGGGAATTTCAATCTAGGAGTTAAAAGTTTAATTTAAGGAAATAAAAGTGAAGAAAATGTACTTGAGTTTAACCTGAGATAGGCTAAATGGAATCACTACAAGAAAAGTCGATGTTTATAACGCAAATAGATAACGCTTTATTCGATAGTGTTATTGTTTTATTTTGTTTAGAATAGGAATTGGATACGTAACGCATTGAAAAGGTTGTTTCTCCCAATTATTTTCGTGGCCGCCTTTTCTCAAATTATTTCCGCTCTTTCCTCTTTCTTTTCGTTGCTTTTTTCACCGCTCATTCTACAAAAAGATTTAATTCTCTCTCCTCTCTTACAAAACCCCAAATCATTGCTTCAGATCCATATCCTCCTTCATAAACCCTACATATCGGATCAAGTTCAAAATAGTCATTTGAAAATGCGATCTTTAATCTACGAGTTGCTTTGAATGGAGTTCCCTTCTGAGATACAAAGCCACATGGGGGCTTACGGAGCATACTCCTCTTCCATCTCGTCATCACTGGCACCGCACAAACACTGTGAGGTTCATGTACTCGATTTTTTAGGAAACTCTAGGGGTTTTGGGTAGTGATTATGTTATGCTATTTTTTTCAGTTTTGGTTAATGGTTTAGCCCATAATTTATTATGTACATACAGTTAATATGATATATATGATTAATTTGAAATGAAACATTATTTTCCTCATTTTTAGTTATGATGCCATGGAGTGATTTGTGGTTAGGCTTTCTAAGTCAAAGTTAATAAAAATTAAAGTTTTAACGATAGTAACTTCAAGTTCATGCTGCAGCCTGCAATATAGGGTTATGTCAAGTAAATTGAAATCTAGACTGACTTTTGTTTCTTTTTTGAAACCAATAATGAATTAATAGTAAACACGCTATTTCCTTTTGTTTTAGTTGTTTATTTTCTTATAATATTACTACAAAAAAAGTTGGAGAAAACTGAATATGCTATGTGCTAGACTTGGAAGAAAGACATCCACAGCCAGACAACACAATTAGTGAAAAAAAGTTTTTTTTTTTTAATCTTACCTCCT
The DNA here is from genome assembly GCA_030765085.1 of Allium cepa. Taxonomy (NCBI): domain Eukaryota; kingdom Viridiplantae; phylum Streptophyta; class Magnoliopsida; order Asparagales; family Amaryllidaceae; genus Allium; species Allium cepa. Next base: position 410,461,041 of record CM060928.1, on the reverse strand, counting down.
CAAATTAGATAAATACAACATGCTTATAGTTTTTTAAAGTAAGTGCATTTGTCCCATTGCTTTAGGTACAATGCCATATTCATGACCAGTATAAAGTGCAGTGCTTTATCAAAGGTATCTAACAGTAGTTATGATGTACGTCTACAAATGCTTTGAAACATGAACTATGTGAAGAGTTTGACGGTTGTCAAGAAGTTGTACCACTCGTAAATATGGAGATTTAATAAATGAAAGTTTAAACTACATAAATGATGTTCTCTTGAATTCCTTAGTTTGTGTACAATTTGAAAGAATAGTACAAAGTGCGCACTACATAAATGAGTGCAGTTAACATTTATCAGAAGATATAAAATGTTGAACTTGAGGAGTGCAGTGCTTTATGTATGTTTGCTTATTTATCAGAAGATATATCAGTTGATTAATGGTTAATATATATTCTAGGACACAAATCCTAATGATCTTGTAGGAAGCACTACATTTCATTTGGAGACAACTCATGTTATTCTTTGTTTGGTAAGTCACATAATGAATTTGGTTAATGAAGCCAAATTGTAAAATTGTATTCTTATATAATTGTGATGTATTCTTATACAAATGGTGTTTCAGTCTACTTAGATGATGGCTAAGAATCATATGTAACCGAGTAGTTTCTTTCTACGCAAATGCACACTCAAGTGTGGGTGCATAATTGTTTTACCTCTAATATTCCAAAAAAAAAGTCCTTTACAATTTCTTTCTTAGTAAAATGTTCACTTAAATGCTGATAAAATGACTGGATGCACACACGATCGTCAATTTTGCAGTTTTTTTGTAGATAAGAGTTGAAACTGACCTAGCAGATTAAACAAAACTGAGATTAACAATATAGCATATATTTTTTGTGCCAATAATATAATTTTCCAACATCATCTGGTCTTATAAGAATATATCTACAAGATTTTATTTCTAAAGCTTTACTAATATTTGCTTAGCAATTAGTGCAAAATTACTGGTTAGATTAAAATCTAGTCTATCTAAATGCACTGGATAAAGTTGATTACATATTTGAGTAATATTAATTAGCAGGTTGTTTTGACATATCAGTAAACAACATTACATCATGTAACAAACTCCACTTAGTTCATATTATAAAGATAAAAACCTCAAAAATATTTATTTCTTCACTAGCCATCTCAGTTACTTTGGTTTTCTAACTATAACCATACACTATCATGGATAATGAAGACACCAAGCCCCATCGCTCCTTCCTCGATGTCTATCCTTAAGCAAGTGTTCCTTTAAGGCTATTATCTACACTATCTATTTGCTGGTATTATCTTAGCTAGTTGTTAGTGATGCTTTAGATGTAATTTTATCCATGGCTATGGCATTTGCAGGAAGGTATGGCTTTATAACTCGAGATTTGTTTAGATGGGAATTGCGATGTAGAAAGTTTGAAGATTTGGCTAAGCAAGGATATCTTCATTTTGCTAAAAGGTTAAGAGATGAGTGGGAGAAGAGTGTAGCTCAGGGGACTTTGGAGTGTGGACTTCATGTGAACTTAACAATCGATGAATTGTAAAATGAAGTGAGTTTTAACTTTTCCTACATGCATATTTTATATTCAGTTTCATTTTATGTTCGCTTCATAGTTATTTATAAGTAATAAAAGACATTTTCATATGAATAACCTGGTAATTTCATTGTAACACGACAAAATGAAAATGCGTGTAGTTTTTGAAATAAATATTCTTGTCTATGATTGGTGATGATTTAATCATATATTGTACCCTGAATAATTAATTATTGTTGACAAATTATATGATAATGACCGATGTGCATGGTGTCTCATTGATATATATGAGATATTTATGTATTTCTCTTTAAATGGCAACATTTGTCTATTTTAGTCAATATTTGAAGTTCGGTTCTGTTTGGTTTAACTGCTTTATAGAAATTGTCTACAAGAAAAAGTGTTTATACTAAGTCTGATTACATTTAACTGTGAAATTTAAACTATGTATTAGCAATAGGACAATGTTTCTTTTATATGAAATTCTCATATGTGACCTAAAGTCCTACTACCGCTTTAGATGATATGTGCTTTAATCTTCAAAGATTTATTGTCCGATATGGTGTACAAATGGCTATATTTTTGTTTGCATTGGAAAACTGGGTAACATGGCAAATAACGTTCTCAAATATGTTTGTTCTAAACTTGTCCTTGTTACCAATATTATTACAGACCAATGCCAGATATATACGTATCCTATTCCTGCTACCTACCTCATCACCCACTAATGTTGGCTGTTCCAATATCTCATTCAAATTACTTGCATTATCACACACACCGAAGTCAATTGCTCCCATACTATATCTATGCTACTTGCATCATCATCCATCAATGCTAATTGTTCTACATATTGAATTGTACTACGAAGTATATTATCATGAACAACAATACACAGTTCACTTGCACTCTATTGCATGAATGTTTCATGCTTTTTTTTATTTGAAATAACGTAAAATGTACCACTATTCCAAGAAAACATTTTGCACTACATTTGTAAGTATTTATATATGGAATCAAAAAAAAGGATAGATCTATAGCCATACATATGAACGGTTATCAGATATGGCTTAAAGACTAAAGTTATTGAGAAAATGAATTATCAAATCATACTAACAATAATAATAATTATCAAATCATACTGACAAAATCATCCCCACTTAGGATATTTCCTCCACAGTACATTTACAAAGAAATGAGCTACCATGACTATTAACACAGGTGCAACACTCTGTTTACACTAAAACTAAAATAACACAAGTATGCTAATGTTCAACTAAAATAGGTATTGGGGTGTATATAGCATGACTCTATTTATATTCTGATGGTTTAGATTGTAAGAAGAATTCATGCTTTAGAAAATTAGCAAAGTAATAAACATACGCTGGTGAAATTTTAGACCTTAATGTCAAAACAATTGGAACTAAAGTCATATATAATAATAACATAGAAACCTACATCATATCAAAAAGTAATAATTATAGGTCAGATGTTCTTAACTTGTATCGTATATATACTTACAAATTCTTATATATGTTGTGCAAACATAGAAACAATTGAATACACCGTGTTTTTGCACCCAACAGTCAATAATACATATAAAGAAATGGATGGGAATTCTATAAAGTTCATCGTTTAGTATGTTTCAGAGGAAAATTGGAAGAGAACTCAAGTGATAAATATCCTAAAGAAGGTAATTGATGGGCAGTTATACGACATGCGCTTAAAAAATATAAATCTAGCATTTTATGCCAATTTCTGTATATTTATGTTGTTGGAATAAATAATGAATTGGGACTTTTGATGGCATTTAAAAAACAAGTCACGCTAACTTGGAAAGGCAACAATTGCTCATTTGTTGAAATTTCTGGACTTGATATTGGCTAGAGGCAGGTAAATGTTTTACATGTAGCTGCTCATTGAATATAATTTTATGTCGAGTTAGGCTCATTTATATTATACTAAAGTCAACACATGGATAATATATATCATTATTCAATGATGATACAAGTTAAATATATGAAACTGCAACAGTTATCTGTCAGCAGTAGTTCTCTTTTTCTTCCACATTTAGATCTTTCACCCGCCAATCTGCAATTTGCACCTTCATGTTACACTGTTTAAATAATGGCTTCAAAGTATTTTATGAACTACCATAAGAGAAATGCTATGTAGTTCGCCTAATACACAAGATTGTAACTAGTTTGTAAGTACACACACTTATGACGTGCACATGGATAAAAAAATAAAATGGAAACAACATTAGTTTATCATTTATGTGCAGATTTTTTTTCTTTTTTCTTTTACACTATATAAATAATGTTGTAGAGAGTCCCACTAAAATTCAATAGTGAGACAAGGTCATGGACTCTTGACAGAGACTTGCCAGTAAGTTCAAACAAACATTGACATCTTATCAGTTGCCATATAAGCATTCTAAGTTTTTCATCTTTCTTTCTTTATAGAAGCTATTAACGCAACTGTTTGAATTGTTAATATTTTGCACATCGATCATACATGAAGGTCGCTATGAGTACAAGTATATAGTAAATGGCAAATGAACATGCAATAAACCAGAGCCAATTACAGGGACAAATGAAGATGTTCGTATAAATAATTATATTCAGGTCAATTTGTTGATGGAACCTTATCCTTGTGTGCGCCTATTCTCCTTGTCATCAAGGATCAATTGAATTTCCACTCGATATTCCACGTTTTATTTTATGATATTTTATTTGATTAAAATATCATAAACATGCGGTGGAGATTCGGTTAGTCCACGAAACACGAGAGTATAGCACTGATGTTATTTTCCATATGATTTATTTGCTGCTGCTACAGTTGTTGGACATTCCATTATTGCATTGGGTGGTGTCATAGATGACAATGTAATTGTGAATACGGTATGATTTTATATATGCCTTTGTGTAAATAGGATATTTAGCTAGTTTTTATTTCATTTTTTTGCATGTATGTGCATTTATATATAGGTTGAATGCTATAGAGAGGGATCTGGGTGGATTGATACTCAATGTGAAGCTGTCGGAGGGAGGTGCTTTTGTTTGGCCGCTGTGATATGAGCATGTGCGTAAGAATTTATCTTGTTTTGAAGGTATTTATGTGCATGAAAAATACCTTTTACTACGTATAGTGTAGGCATTGCATAAAAAAATCAACTAATTACTTTTGGTAATTAGCTTTTAATTACCTAATTTCTAGTTTTTATGAAATTGATTGATTGGATTTCAATCCAATAACATAAAATATATCGGAAATCTTATAAAAATCCTAGCTCTTATATTCTAGAATTGAATGCAAAAACGTAAAGGATGAAAAGCTGGAGATGTATATTTTTGTGCATTGCTGTTTCGGGAGTGGAAAAGGCAGAAATTAATGATGTTGTTTTGATGACTGCCCAAAATCTTTACTAGCTTTAGCGTTTGAAAGATATAAAATCCCGGAAAATTTAAAATCTTGTTTTGGTTTCATTGTTGCATTTGTAATCGTTGATACATTTGTTATGCATGGAAGTATGCTCAACATAAATGAACATTAATAAAAATCAGCATCATATCTTATAGTGTAATGTTGTGATCAAAATGATTCGTTTTTCAAATACATATATAATGCGAGTGACAGAAAATGTGGGGTTTTACTATTATCTGAAGCAGCGGCAGCGTGCAGATTCTCTGAAATTTGTATTTGAAAACGCTGGACAAATGTTTGCAAACCGGTTCAGTTTGCTTTTTAGATGGGCTGGGCTTTCAATACAAATAAGTTAAACATGCATACGGTCTGATAAAATGGCAGTTTTATCCAAAATAAATTTCCAACAGCTGAATTACAATCTGTAATGTTATCCTACGGCCGAATGACTACAAATTTGTAGCCGTGATTAAATGTCACTTAAACACGCATTTACATGTCTGTTTAATACTTGTCAGATCAACGATTCCTCTTTTAACAAATACCTTAGTGGTCATAATTTTTTACCTTTTTCCCTTGTTTCTTTATACCATTGTATCAATCATTTCAGATCTTGTGAGGCTGCGACAATTCACAAATTACCCCGCCGAAGTGAATGGTACTGAACTTTTATACATGATTGTAATTAGCTTTCCAGCCTTACTTCACTCGTTTTATATCAGACTAAGGCTGAAGTTCATCTGCAATTGATTTTAACATTGGTCCTAACTGTTTGTGCTTGGAATACTACATGTAGGTTCAAGAGTGGTTGAGGTTCAAGAGTGGTTGAGGTTTGTGTTATATTTGTTTATGAAGATGCTCTTGTGTTATATTATTTACCTATACCACAAAACATGAACATACATATTATTATTTTTTCCATCTAATGAATATTAGATTCCTGAATATGTGTACCATGACACGCAACTCTTATATATTCATTTATATACCAATCATATGCATATAAGGATATAAGTTCGATGTCTGCTTATTCTTTAAACCAAGTTAAAAAATAAATCTTAATCAATTATTCTTCATATATTATATTTGATCCTATAAAATCCGTGCTTATTTCTTTGAACAAAATTTACAAAAGTTTATCATCTAGTTTTATATTAAAAGTTGGATGAAAAATCCAGGAACATAAAAATGTACAAAATGAAGGCTACATATAGTTTCATAAAAATTTCCAACTATAGGGAACGCGTGAAAGCAAGGTAACAAAACATGGAGATAGCAAGTAATATATATAGAAATGAAACAAATTATTTAATCGTACTGGTTTGAAAAGGATCAAGGTAGTTAAATATACAATTCAAAATTTATTGTATCCTTGACACATAGAAATGAAACAAATTAGAAACTTAAGTTTTAGATTTAGATGTAGAAGCTCAATCATCAAAATCAATTTCAAATTTATTAATTTGTGCTATGGAAATAAGAATCGATACTTTTATATAGTTAAATGTCATTTAGTAATATACATATTGCAAAATTTCTAGCATTCAAGTATGTAAAATATGAGTTCTTTACATATATAATTCACGATTTAAATTCACTTACAATTTAAAGCTTGAACTTCAAGATCAACGATATGAATTTGAAAACGTTGTTTCGAACTCTAGATATGAGAGGTGTCACATTTTTATCTACAATGGTCAATAATTGCAAAAAGAAAATAAGTGATATGCCAACTTCACCCTATATAACTTTGATCTCTCTAGAATGAAATCGGTCCTGGTCAGTAATATGTATGTTATAGGCTGAAGATCTCACCTGAGAACAAGTGAAGACAATAGTAGTTGCATTCTTTCAATATAAATTATATTTAGACCATGATGGACTACTATACCAATTTTATATGTACTCCAATTTCTTGTTATTATAGAAAAAGAATTACTACGTATTATTAATGTTGGCTTTGCCAAAACAGTATTATAAACTTGACCGATAAACATGCATATTCTACAAGCTTAAATTATATAAGTTTATAATAAGAAATAAGAATTGAGAGGCTGTAGCAAGGTCCATGCCTAAAAGTAGGCTTTATTACGCAAGCTGCTTCTATGATATTTAATTAGGATTCCATCGAAAAGTTCGTTCAAGAAAAAAAAAGAGTTACATATTTACCTCGGTGTCATGCAAACCCAAAAGGGAACCCAGGAAGAATGACTTTAGTTTTGAGACAAGGAAAATCTTATATGCACAAACTGAGATTTCTATTTTTGAAACTGCATTGCATTATGATATTGGCTAGTTTATTTAAGGTGAAAATGTACATGCGACTGTGCAGGACAGGGTGAAAATGTACATGCAAGTTGGAAACCTGAGAAAAAGATGACAGTCAATGAATGAAGCATGCTAATGACAAGTAGCAAAGCAAGGTATGCCATAATTATGAACATATTGTTCACAATAAAACATTCAAGTTTATTAATAGTAGTATAAAACATTCACTTATGAACATCACTATAATCTTAATGGTACTTGATCTGCATTCAACGCGGTGCTTGATTTGCATTCACGGTGGTACTTGATTTGCTTTGTACAATAAAACATTCAAGGTGGCACTTGGTCTGTTGACTTCCAGATTGTATGATATAATTTGGAAGAGAATAATAAAAGGTTTAAGAGATCAAAGAGGAGAAAGATTTTTTTAGAGAAACATTCGGTTACAGCATGCATAAACATATACTGATCTACATACATGTTTGACTAGGCTTACATGATAAAAATTTACCAGGCTTGCATGTTTTGTTGCCATGAGAAAATTATGTTGAGCCTTTCACATGTTATCAAGGTGTACTAGATTGTAGACTGGTAGCATTTGCTGTTTAATTGCATAGCGCTTAAATTGGTTTAGTATTTTAAACCACAAAACTAACTTGATTTTGCATCAATCTACATCACACACCATCGCGCACCACCTTTATTCATTTTTGAAACATAATTTTAGTGCAGTTTTTCTTTTAGTTTTGTGCATGTATGATTTGGTTTACATTATGTACACAGAGCAGGCGTGTTGAACTTAGCGATTCTTATGAGTCTGTACCAATGATCATACATTTTCTCTTTTATGACTTTACATATATTATCATGATTATTTTTTGATTTTTTGATGATATTTTTTTTTCATATGTACACCTCTATGGTTGCAAAAGTAAAAGTGTTTTCAAGAAGAATTGGAATATTTTTTTCCATTCGTACTCCTCTAATGTCATCAGTCGTTTAAATGGTCAGTTGTGATATACATACAATACTGCAACCAAAACAACCTGATTTCAGAGGAAGGATTTATCCTCTTGAAGTGGACTCATCCACCAATCATGATTTTTTTCTAATGAACTGAGTATGACGGTGATTGAAACAATATAATTAGTTAATGAGTTTATATATAATCTTCACCCTCAGGTGTTGGTGTACATGGTTGTGGCTTATATTTTTCTGACAAGTTTAGGTAAATACAATAAATAGTCTCATAGTGAGAAAAATTGTGTATTGGTAGTTTATACATGGGAGAAATTTTGATAACGTACCATGCACCACTTGGTTTAAAATCAATACCATTTGGTGGTGAATCTTCCTTCAAAAGAGTCAATAAATAGTTGTTATTTCCAGCATCAGCTGGTGAGTCTCCAAACACAAATGATGCATCCATTTCACTATCATCTTCATTTTCTATGGCTTTAAACATAAAAAAATAGCATGTAAGTAGTAATAGCATGTAATGCAACATGCAACAAGACATTATCTTCATCCATTTAAGAAAAATTTGATGTCTAAAAAAGTTATGTAAATCGTTATCCATCTAATAATAGAAGGTACTACCAATAACCTGTAATTTTCATCATAGTTTTATATAATTAGTTCCAAATTGTTTTGAATTTTCAGGAAGTACTACCAATGACCGAAGACATGCATGAAGAAAGGCTTTGAGCAGTTCAAGTTTGAGATTGGATTTCGGTCTGCGATGGGTTGTTTGATTGTGGTTGCTATGCTATGCTAGGCTAGTAGAGATGGTCGTGACTGTTGCGGCTAACAGAAGCACAAAGGCAAATGTTTTGTTTGATGATTGTCGATTTAAGGTAGGGTTTTTTTTCTTTCTTTTTTTGGGTTCGTGGTTTGGTGAGTTCTGGTCAGCAGTGTAGGCAGTTGGAATTGTGTGGTTTTGAAGAAGTATGGTTTGTAGTTTTGAAGAAGTACGTTTTGATGTGTAAATATTTGGTATGTTTAAAATAATGTGTTACATCTCTATATTTATTATCTTTTATGATTATTATTGTGTTTTTTGATATTGGTATTTAATACTGCAGTTTATTAGTAGGATGTAGAAAATTTTTGAATTGTGAAATTAAATTATAGCACTTCAAAACCGCTATACTATTTAATATCGCCTAATGGCCGCTATCAAATCTGTTAGTATTAAAGATGCAGACCATAAAAAGCGCTATGGTATTACAAAAAGCGCTATAAATAATGATGAATGATAGGTCAGATAAGCGCTATAAAATAAGATATTATAGCAGAGTACAAGCGCTATTATAGCTGACTTTTTATAGCGGCATATTGGAGTTGTGACAAGTCACCGTCTACAATAACCTGTTCAAATACAGCGCTAATAATTCGCTATCACCACTTTCTATAGCGCAATAATAGTGCTATCTTAGAAAAAACAAAAAGTATTTTGTGGCTAATAACGAATTTCGTAGCGGGCTAACAGCGCTGTGATATTAATCAATAACGCCTATTTTGCCGCTATAAAAATAAATAACATAGCGCAATATTTGCGCTATGAAATTAACAATTTTTATAGCGCTTTTTTTGCGCTATCTAATGTTGGTTGTTTTTAATCACATGTCGTTATGCAGCGTTTATCGAACCGCTATAATATCCTTTAATAGCGTTTTTCGGGCGCTATCGTAGGGTCTTTTTGTTGTAGTGAATTGAAGTTCAAAATGAACTTATTTGGATATAAAATTTGAAGGTAAAATGATTGTAATTGTGAGGTGGAAATTTATACCTTAAGACAGTAAGTGCAATATATATACATACATACATATATATATATATATATATATATATATATATATATATATATATATTCTGAAATTGTGGTTATAAGATGAAATGACTCAAATGAGCAATATATGCTTCTAAGTAAATAAATAAGTTTTGAGCTCATATTTTGAGTACTAAATTTAAAGGAATGGTGAGTAGCTAAATTTAACTGAAGTTGAGTTGGAACAAAACTGAACTTAAATGAATTCAGTCGAGTTATAAATAATATTGAGTGGAATAAAATTCTTATGTAAATATAAGTAAACATTGAATTGAATTAAAACAGAATTGGTGAGAGTGTAAACAAATCTAATTCAAGTATAAATTGAATAACATTATTATGAATAAATTCAATAATGAATTGTTAATGTAAATTAAAATTTAAGGATGGATAAAAGAATAAACTAATCAAATAGATTAGTAAATAGTTGGGATTTGATTAAAGGAAAATCAAATCAAAGATTTGAATGGGAATTGGTGAAATAGAATAAACCTAAGTTGTTAGGTGGAACAGTTTGAAGAAAATAAATGACTTAAGTAAATTGTGAGATGATTATTTAAAATATTGGTTGTCGAGTTTAATAAAATGGTTTGGAATCAAACTTTTTTTTAAAAATAAAAGAAAATGCAATGTAAGGATTGTGAATAAATTAAATGTGATGGAGTCAAGTGTAAATTGAGTTGGAATCAATTTAAGAATTGTTATAAAGCTTAAGTGGTTATTTATTCACAATAGCATTGTCGAATTGCATAAGAAAATGGGATGTTTGAAGTAAATGAGATTGAATAAAATTTTATGAATTATTGGAAGCAATAGGATGATTTTGAATATGAGTTTGTTTTGCTTAAGCAAGTAAGTTGTAAATCATTTAATTGAAGGGAATGATTTGAGATCTGGATGGAAGTAATTGTACTAAGTGTTAAAACTATACATATGTGCTTATGGAAATATGTAATGTTAAACAAATGGAGACTCTACTAAAACTTTTCAAAAAAATTTGGGAACTAGAAAAAAAATTTAGCTACAAAACAATTTCAAATTTCAAATTGAAATAAACTAATGAATGAAACTAATTTAAAAATATGATAAAAATCAGTTATAAATGGAAGATAGTCAATAAAATTAAATATTCAAAGTTGAAGAAAATTTGAATTCACATGGAATTAGAAATTCAAATTGGAAATAAGTAGATATAAGAGGATATAAAAGCTATAGTGGTAGAGTAATAATATAAGGGAATATATAATGCTTATAATAAACTTAAGAAATAAATGGTGAAATTCTTATGTAAATTTGATATTGAGGAAATTATTCTAAGTGGATAGAAATCGGAATAATGCGAATAAAAGAAAATTGATATAGTTGATAATCAATGAATATAAATACGTAGGATGAACGTATATTATTTTATTCACATAACAATTTGATCCAGATTCGAGCACAGAATTTCGAGATAGTTATATCGATCCGAGTTGGGATTTTTCACTCGATTTTCGACGACGAACCATAGATTTGGATTTTTATTGGTTCTGGAAATTCTCTATCATAGTTGTGACTATGCAAGGAGAATGACAGTTTTGATCAAGAAACCAGACCTGAGTCCGCACTAGGAAGTCGGGTGGACAATACTAGTTCGGAAGTGAAATTGTGTGATCGAGCAAGCGATCAAATTTGATATTTGCGTACGAATGGTATATGTACATCGTGCAGGCCTGATTAAAATAGATATTGAAATTCTGTAAAGAAGTCAATAAAATATGGGAAAGAATTGATATTGTAGATTTCAGTATTGAATTTCTAGAACGGATGTCTGGAATTTATTATGTATTCCATATATCTCATCTAAGGAAATTTGTTCATGATTCACCATTAGTTGTTAAACCAGTAATTCAGGAATCCAGTTTGGATTATTAATCATCGAGAAACAAACTCTCGATAATGTTAGGGAATTTTATCCGGATTTGTGTTCGGATAACTAGTGTTGTTAGTTATGATAGACTGTTTGATTGATTGCTAATATATATAAATGATATGTATATTTGAATAGTTGGTATAATAGCTTTTAAAATTATCTTTGTTTTAAATTTCGGGGACGAAATTCTTTTAAGGGGGGAGGAATGTAACGACCCTGGATTTTTGGCCCCGTTTATTGTAATAAATGTTTAATTTAATTTAAATAAAATGTAAATTGATCATATTAAAATGATTATGATTTGGAAATACTGTCAATTTATTTATTTAAATTGTATTTTAAAAAAAGGAATTGGACTTTGGAGAGTTCAAAATAAAATCTTTTGATAATATTATAATAAAATTTATTTTATATAATTGAATTAAAACACTTTACTTTGTTTACCTCTGATAAATATACATATGAATAATAATGTTTGAAATTTAAATAAATCTTTTTATAATATTTATCTTATACCATCAAATTAAAATACTTTCTTTTGTTAACAATTGATAGAAATATCTATAGATGATAGTGTTTAAAATTTAAAATCAAATTCTAGTAATATAAAATATAAATGTAAAATATGAGTCAAACTTATGTATATAATTTGAATAAATTATAATTGAAAATAAATATAAAAGTCGGCATTAAATATGAGTAAAACTTAAGAATATAATGTAAATATTGATAATCAAAATATAAAACATAAATATTAATAAATGAGCATATGAATAACATTTAAATATTTTTAGCTAAAATACAAGTACAAGTAAATATAAGTAAGTAATTTATGAAATATAAATGTTGATAGCTAAAATACAAAATAAAAATGAAAATAAAGGTAAATGAATAAGTTTGTAAGCAAAGAATAGAACAAGTACAAAGCATAAAATAAGATAAAATAAATGAGCCAGATAAATATTTTTAAGCTAGAAGTATTGAGTCAAATGTAAAGTAAAACTTGATTCATAGGTATGAACAAATTATAAGCTAGAAAATAACATAATAACAAAACAAATATTTACTTACAAAATATCTTCATATATATATATATATATATATATATATATATATATATATATATTTGATCAAGTGATGCTGTGTAATCATGTGTGTGCAAAAGAGTCAAAGTTTACAAATCAACTACAAAATGTCTTTATTCCTGTGCAAAAAGATTTTGTACTGAGAAAACAAAGTACTCATAATATTTAAATACAAATATCTTTGTTCAAAGCTTCATACTCAAGCCATGTTGACTGCCGTAAGTACAAACCTGCATACAAGATTCATCTACAGCAAGACATAATTATGCTTTGTAAGCCTATTAAGTAACAAAAACATGTACTTGTGTCTTCTCGGACAACTTTGGTTGTAAATTCAATATATTTATAAATAAAAAAAATGTAAACTGGTAATAAAACTTAGGTGCTGGAAAATTTATATGTATAAGAAAACACAAGTTTTCACTTCAATATAATAAAACAAAATCTGTGTTTTGTACAAATTGCAAGTATCAGCAAAACATTAATTACTTGTTATCTTAAATAAGAGCAAAGGCATTAATTAGCACAACTTGTTGTTCAAATAAGTACTACAGCCGAAATATCTAAATCATTTCATAGTACAGTGTATACTACTTAGCCAATAAAAAGAAAGAATAGCAATACAAATAGTAACTGCCTACATACCACCTATATTATTAAGTAACTTCTATATATATATCCATCATACTTTTAAGTTCGATCATAAAAACTTAACTAAACTTAAAGGCAAAACCTGAGAAACATTATTGCTTTGCAAACATAAATTGATTCAAAAACAGAAAAAGAAAAAGAAGGCTTTCAGGAAAATTCTTCTGCAGTGGTTTTCATCAACACCTTGCTTCCTGTTTTGTTCTGGCGAGTAAACTTATTTTTTTCCAATCTAAAATGTGTATATTTAACTTACAAAGATATGTGCGTTGATGTCTGCTTTAAACATGTTGCCTTGAATACTTCCTGTTGCTCTGTAATATACGAAGTTGTTCTTCAGGAGCTTTGAATTTCTGAACATAGTAAAGCAAAGAAATTGCAAATACTTCTTCATGTAGATGTTTTAAAACTTGGATATTGATGCAAATTTAAGTTGTTATCCAAATCAAAGGCTTACAATCTAGTTTTGAGGTTTAACAGTATTTTATCAATACTGTTTATTCAAGTATCAAGAAAAAGAGAATTAAAGTCAAAATTTTGAATGTATAAATTTGTAAATTCAATAACATAATCTGATTTCGTATACATAATTAGGATTTTTAACACAAAAATTTTGATTTATAAACAAAGATACTTAGAGCAGTTTTAAAAAGAAGTTGTAATGGATTTTCGTCAAATTTGGATGATTAAGTTGATTTTAATTTCTGTAAATTGATATGAAACAAGCTTGTAATCCTTTTGACACAAGAAAAATGTCAAATTATTTTTCGAATACATAGATTATGAGTTTGGGATTAAAGTAGGGTTTTAGTGCTTATATTTTTAAGGCTCTGTAAAAAATTTGTTTTCGGCTCCATTAGGCAACCGAGTTGATCGCGATTTTAGGTGGAGTTAGGGGGGTTGTGATCGAAGTTCTGGTGGAGTTCCATCAACTCTGGCGATGGATGGTGGCCGCACTAAGGAATTGTCGGTGGGTGTTTGTTGTCGCATGTTCGAGCTACAGGTCATATTTTGTTTTCAACTTGTAATTGAAAATCTGGGTTTCGATTTTGATGCTAGGGATGATTTGTGGTTTGTGGATGCTGTCGTGAGCCACCGGAGGAGAGGCGAACCACCGTGCATGTTCACGGTGGCGTGATCGTGTCGGTAAGGTCGTGGGTGGCTTCGTATCGAGTGATACTCGAGTGGGAAGGGGAGGTTACTTCGGGTTCCTGGGTGTGAGCGCGAGAATGTTGTTAACTGCAGTTTTAATTTTACTTAAACTTAAAAATAAAAATAGAAGAAAGAAACAGGGAAGAAGAACAAGTTGAAGTGAGGAAGGAGAGACGCGGGAAGAACAAGGAGAGGCTCGGGATTTCCTCGGGTCAAAATTGAATTTGTCTCGAGTCTGATTGTTTTTGTCAAAATACTTAAGTATTTTGATTAACAAAGAATAAGAATGATTAAGGGATAATCTTGGTTAGTTCAAGTTAAAATTTGATTAAAAATTTGTTGAAGTAAAGTTTGTAAAGGAAGATGATTCATATAAAAGTATAGGGTTATTAAAAGTTAACTTATACTCGAAATTAAATTAAGGTAATACCTTTAAATTAATTTTGAAATTAGAAATTAATCATATGTTTAATCAACTTAACTTAAGAACGTTAGTTAATTACTTCAAGTTAATTAATAAATGGTAGTTACTTAAGTAATTAAAGATAAATGATTAATTAGTTGTTAATTAATAATTAATTCATTGTAAATAAATGATTAATTAAATAATTTGTGATAGTTAAATATGTAATTACATTTTAATTATTAATAAGTAAGTTATTAATTAACAATAAAGAATCAATTAATTAACTGAGTAAGTAAGTAATAAGTAATAAAGTTATAAGTTAATTAATCAGTAATTCAAAAAGCATAAACTGGTTTATCATAAAGTGACTTAATTAAGTGTTAAGTAAATCAAACCAGTTGACATAAATTGATGCATCTTGTCTGATTGATTCTGATATCTGTTTGATGACGGTTTGTGATATGTTCTGTATATCTGTGATAACTGTGTATGATTTATCTGTTATATTTGTTATGTTAATTCTGATATTTAATTAAACTGTTAAGTTAAATAGACAACTTGGCCCTTAAAATGGCGTTTGGATTCGATGAGACCGGGATCGGAAGAATCAATTTGATTCTCCGAAAACCACATCAATCCAATTTAAACGTTAGGTTGTGAATCATGAAATGGAGATCGAGATGGTGTTTTCAGATTGCAAGGGTTATCGTCGTTAACTCTGAGGGTGATTCCAAAATGAGTGTGACGAGATAATGCCTTCGGTTTCGTTCGAACCCGGAACGAACTTGTATGGATTGAATGCTTTCAGCACATCGTCAGGCGGATGATGAGCATTATAAGTAATATGTTCTGTAAAGGTAATCGCAGCCTCAAGCCTCATCAACCGGGAATGGCTAAAACAGGGGAGATGCAGCAAGGTTAGGTGGGTCATGCCCAAGCAGGACAAGATATTTCCCCTGTCTAGATGTCCCTTTTTATTTCGGCTGTGTGGGCGGTTGCTAGCTACAACCGCGGGGTTTATCTTGTTCGGGACTGTTCAGTAAGGAATGGTTCTGGCCTTGTGTTGTAGGGGGTCGGGAGTGATCCTCGGTACGGTGATCTAGGCCCCGTACTGTGACAGGCGGTACCCCAGTAGCTCTGCCATTGTTGGAAATCCATTTTCCCTATGAGACCCTACGGTTTTGATTTGTATTACCCACTTTGGTGGCTAGTAGCTGAAATTTAATCATGTAACAATTTCGGCTATTTTCTATTTACTTGAAAACCCTAGACACTATTATAATATCACTGGATTTCCTATGAAATGTTTTGGTTAGCGTAAGGTAAAAACTTACCCGTATTTATTTGTGGGGAGTCTTACGTGATACCTTTATTTTCAAATGTTTTTCAAAGTTAAACAATTTAAACCGTTTACTCATACCAGACTCATGTCTGGCCCGGGGTTTATATTTTGTTTTTCATAAACTCTTAGGTACTCAAATTTTTATGAGTAGCCAAGTGATAGGTTTTGGACTTTGACTTCTGGAGAGCTTGGAGCATGAGATTCCAGACGTATATAGCTATCTATCTAGTTCCACTGTGTTAGATGATGTGTACTGTATCTCTGATGTATATAGTGATAGATGTATGCATGGTTGTCATGTGTATTGATATTGTATAACTCTGAAATATGTAAAAACTATGTAACAGTTATATGATATATTATATTTTGTTCCATTCCGTTGTGAGATTCTGATGTTGTTGTTCTTTCTTTCTCTTTCTTTTCTATTTCTATCCCTTTCTTTCTTAATTATGAAACGTCTTTCTGGTAGTAGAAGGACGGGTCGTCACAGAAGCCATGAAAAAGAAATGAGAGTTTTTGTTTATTTTTTAGCTTAAAACTAAACTAACTAAAAGAAGGGTAAGAGCTTAATTACATGAACATATGGGGTATTTATGTATGTTTTGAAACTCAAATCATATTTTTGGGGACTACTCAAACTACCCCTGTAGGAAGTGTGCACACCAAGTTATCATTAGTCTCTAATTAATCCATCATCAAGTATGCATGTAAGTTTAACCTCCACTAACTGGTGCATTAGCTCCTAATCGTGGATTAAGGTGAGTGGGTAGGTAGGGTCCTCCATGATACATGAAATGAATTATTTTCATCTTCATTTTTTCCCTTCTCTTGTGCATGCGTATTTTTTCATGAAGCCTCTTGTAATTTTCATCCATTTTTCCTATAAATAAAAATAACATGTGAAAATCAATATTCTTAAAATTAATACATGCACAAAATGACCATTTTGCCCCTATATGAAGATGAATAAATGATGATTTGAAAATAAGTAAAATTTTGGTTTAAATGTGTTGAAATACCCAATATGCTCATTTATTTAATTATATTAGATTTAATATAGAAGTAAAAAAAATGCACATTTACGTGCACATCAAATACCCCCACACTTATCTTTTATTCGTCCTCGAATAAATTAAAACTAACATAAATATGTTTTCATAGAAACACTGATAGAGTTAGGGGTATGTCCATGGGAAAATTATGTAATTACATATATCTAACTCGTTAACCAATCTTGTTCGAAATAAAAGGTATTTCATTTCCATATATACTTGATATAATGTGATTATATTAATTAATTAACTTAATTAAAAGTATACTTAATAGAAAAATACATAAATTGTATATTTTGTGATAGTAGTTACAAAGTGTTGTAACGGTGAGTAATTTATCACAACGAAACAAATATACCATTTTAAATGTTCCTAGTCAAGATGCATCGAGACTGTATATCGATGTACATGCTAAAACTGGAGTACGTAACGCTCTCCAAATGTTTGGCGGTGTATTACTCATAATTGCTGGAGGCATATAGGTGTTACGTACTAATAGTTATTGGATAACCCTGGAATGACTCACTTGATAGTTTTACGTTAGTTAATATAACTAAGGTCAAACAGAAAATGTCGATGTGACTGATTTACACGGTTCTCTCGACTTGAGAATACAGTGGATCTTCAATATGTAAGCTCCACTTTGATTATAGCTAAATCATGGCATGGCTTCCATCGAGTGACTATAGTTGGGTTGAGTGAAAGTATTGAAAGTGAAGTACTATTTAAGAAAGGATTCATCTCCTCAGTTACATGCGGTTAGTATCACAGCCAACTCAAGTCAACTCAAAGTCAAAGTCTTTGGCTAGAGCATTTTGGTTAATAATAATTGTTACTATTGAACCAAGGAATTTGTATTTGGACTACAAAGTTGAATGTGGAAGAGGTTGGAATTTTGAACACTACCAAATTCCATAAGTCCAAAGTGATATAGTTTTGATGATGGGAATTGGTGTAAACAAATGTCAAAACCGGGTAACGTTTATTAAACTAAAATTGGATTTTTATCGAAATGAGTAAGCGATAAGTTTGGCCATAATATCACACAACCTGCTACGTGACATGTGAACGTTAACATTAGTGTAGTTCGATGTTAATCGCTGATCAAATTTACACTCAAGAGTTACACAACCGAAATAATGAATTCTCTTAAGACCGAACGATTTAATTATTTTATAATTGTTATAAATTAATTAAATTAAATAATATTTATGAAATATTAAATATAAAATTTGAATATGATTTGAGAAATAAATAATGTTATATATATTTATAACAGTTATAAATATATCGATCGATATATAATATCGACAAGCGTTTAAATTAGATTTAATTGCATAGTATTTTGGCTTAGGCTTGGATGGGTTTAAAGCCCATCATTAGGGATGCAAAATTTCGGTTTTAGGAAGGTCTAGGGGTGGCTAAAACATAGGGAATTGGCTTGGAGATAATAGGTTGAGATCAAATGAGAATGGGTAAAAAGGTTTTCCTCGTTTTTCTATAATACATACATACATACATATATATTTATTTATGTATGTATGTATGTACATACATATGTATGTCTATACATACATACATATGTATGTATGTATCTCTAAAAATAATATAAAAAAACATTTTTTGGCCTCCATTACCTTCTACATTGCTGATTAAAACATAACTCTTAATCCACTTCAAAATTCTCAAATATATTTCAAATTAAAATAATATTATTCGATTGTTAGAGGTCGGTGATTCCAGACTTGCAATTTGATGAATCAAGTATGGTAAAGGAAGGGAAGTCATTGCTTGAATGTGGATTCAAAGGCATCGTTAAATTGGTAATTTTAATTCATATTACAGTGGTTAAATTATATTCTATTCTATAATGAGAAATTTCATATCTGTTTAAATTTATTGCTACTATATGTTTAGTTAGGTGAGATTTTGTAAGTAGATGTGGTTATCACAAATCGGTTTGGTTATGTGCATAATTTGTTTATTATACTATTCGATTTATGTATAGAAAAATATTTTTTAATGTACAAAATCAATTTTTGTCATTAATAATGGTTTTATATATATATTTATTAATAAATTCAAATAGTTATATATATATATATATATTAGTGTATATTTGTCTCTCATAATAGCATATATGCATATTATATATATATATATATGATTTAAAATTTTAGTACACTTATTTATATATAATATGAGTTTACAAAATCGAAAATTAATTATCATACATATATTCATATTTTTAAATTAACACTTATTGAATTTTTGAATTGTTTATTATATATAAAATAATTATTACATTAAAAATTAAATTTTATATTTAAAAAATATAATATCATTTCAGATACATTTAAAAAAATAGGAATTTTTCAATAAAGTTTATTATTTTTAATATTAATATTATTTTGAAAAAAAAACTGCTTATGGTTTATTAAAAATAAAAATTTAAATAAAAATTTCTTAACTTTCATTCATGATCGTAGAATTTCTAAAATTTTGAATTTTGAATAATATATTATTTTTTACTAAATAATTATTGTCGAAATTAATGTATTTGTTTGTAAAAATAATATTTCTACCTTGAAAAATCTCCAGACTTTCCTAAGCTCAATTTTATGATCGTAGATTTTTGAAAATTTTAAAGTTTTAATTTTTGTCAACACGTTATTTTATGTTAATTATTTATGACTGAAAACATTATTTTATTCATAATATATGCAAATTTTGAAATACTAAAATTATTATGTTTGCAAAACTAAGTTAATTTTGAATTATAAATAATTATTAATAATTGTTCTCTCTCTTTATATATATATATATATATATATGTTTTATGTTCATACTAGTATGTAGCCCGTGCCGATGGCACAGGTTCAGGTTTTGCTTGACATAACCTACAATATGAATATGTGTAATTTGATTGGTAGTAAACTTGTTAACAACATGATTAGTAAGAATTTTTTTGTAATCGTAAAACAGATACAACACGCACCTAATTTTTTTTCCATTTTGTACAACATGAAAACCAATAGAGTATAGCAGTAGAATGAATTCACTTGTTTGGGAATCCGTGTTATAAAAGGGTAGGGACAATAAAAATTTAACACCAGAAAACTGCATTTTCTTCTACAATGAAAGGTTTAACAAACAATTAAGAAAAAGCACAGAGGTTTCATGCTATCTCAATTGTGTGATGACAATAATGAAAATGTAGACTTGCAGTTAATTAGAGTGAACAAAAAAAGGATGTTGATGAGTTTGTCCGCGGCAATAGCATTATTTTTGTTCCTGATCTTCTGTAGTGGAAATAAAAACCTGAAAAAATAAATGTTCGTATTATTTTGTAGAAATATATGGGATGGTTTATTAAAAGTGAACTTTTGAGTAAACAACAATGTACGTTTTTAGTCTGACCTTTCATGGAGAATCACAATAAAACCTCTGGGTAAACGATATTTGCAGTGGTTGTTGCTTCAGGTGACGGTAGTAAGATTGAAATTCTACTAAACGTAGTACATCTAGATAAGGCAACATACAATTATCCATGACTAAACACTTCAGTGCATAAATCAACACTGACATACTTCACGGATTGACCCTGTGCTTTATTGATAGTTAGTGCATAAGCAAGCTTAATAGGAAACTGACACCTTGACATGTTTATAGTTAATTCGGAAGATGATGGTTGAAGAGATATTCTGGGTATGAAAACAAAATGACCATCTTTATCCCCAGTAAGTATTTGAGCTTCAATTATCCGTGTTGCACATCGGACTACTATTAGTCGTGTTCCATTGCAGAGTCCTTCTTTTGGAGCTAGGTTTCTGAGTGGCATAATTGGGCATCCAACTTTAAGTTCAAGTTTGAATGGTGGTAATGCAGTGCATTTTAATGAATTTAGGAACTCGCTGGGATAACGATCATTTTCCCCATATTCGGCCAACTTATCAGCTGTAAGGAAAACATAAACATCATCCGGGCATTTTTGTCGACATTCATAATTTATTGCGCTCACATCTTCATTACGTGCTGAGAGAATGGTTCTCTCCTTTAAAAAAGTTGGAGATCCTTGTTCGACATTAAGTTGTGGGTAAATAGTGTCAACTAGTTTAGCAAGGCTACTGCATTTGTGTATCATTGATAGATTAATGATTTGTTCAGACGTTGATCCAATCTATATAAGAATAAAATTGTAAAAAACAGATTATATTAAACATTTAAACATTAACATATTTAGGTTAATATGAGGGTAATAATAGGTCATGATAAAAGTTGTACCTTGTTTAAATATTCAGCAAAAGCACGACTCTCAACCTCTTTCGAATTTAGCCGCATGTTTTTGTTTAGTGATAATACATGAATAAGAGGCCACAATGTCGATCGTCGTAGGGTTACACATAAAAGTGTGAATTCTGATTTCTGTAAATCTTGTTGCACATAAAAAATATAAGGAGAAATATAACATGATAATATTAATTCTTGGTAAACTGCATTGAAAAACATGCATCGAATGCAAATAATAACATGCATACTCAGTGTTGAAGAAGCAATTGGTTTTGCGGGCTTTACATGTTATGCTTACATATATGAATTATGATATTAAGTTGTATCACTTGAATTGTCCAAAAACATAGAAGATAAATCCAGAAAACAAACATTCACATGTAAAAAGGTAAAATTTCCAAACAATGCGCACTACATAAAAAAATTTATAACTTGCTTTATGTTAGCATACAATTAGAATTGTGTACATTAAAAAATCTAAAAACAGTTTTTGAAAACAATCGTCGGTCATCAAACTACTCAAGTACACCCAAGAAAAGATGAAAAATCTGAAAATAATGCATTAAATACAATTAAAACAATGTACATTTTGCATTTAAGCATTATATAAAAAAGTAAACTTCATTGCAACTATGATCACCGTGATTCCACCACCTTAAGTAGATTGTAAAGCTAAACATGATACATAGCTTCCGTTTTGCAAGGACCAAATGGATAATGAACATTCTCCAAATCTTCCATCAAATACTGCTAGTAAAATTCTGCTTGTGTGATGCTGATAAATACTTCAAAGATATTCACTTATCTCATAATATGACGTACTATAATTAGATTATTCATGTGACCAATTATGAAAAGGATTAAAAATGACAAATAACTATGCATTTAAATTGACATGTATAATTGTAACTATAAATACTTCAAAGATATTCACTTATCTCACAATGTGACGTACTATAATTTATCTTTGTTGATGGAGAAGAATTGGTAATTTAGAAAGAATGTATAAAAAAATAAAAATAAAAATAAACTTGTAGCTTATAAATATAAATCAGTTTGAAATAAGAACATGGCCAAGAAAAGGGAAAAAAAACTATAGTTGGTAAGAACTGCTTTTGGGTCATAAATGGTAAAGAAAGAAAATTAAATAACATAAAAATTAAATGAGAAATAATTGCGCTTACTTGGTAAGGTATAAAGCCAAGCAATTCATTACCATATCATCACCTACTAATAAGTAGGAATAAACTAAAAAAACAGTAGTCAAGAAATTATTGTAAAAGTTAGCGATAGAAAATGAACAATATAAAGTAACATAAATAATATTTTGCAGCGGCTACATAAACCTTTTAGTGAAGCCGCGTCTTAATAAATTTATGTGCAAATTAGATTATAGAATGTAATTATGAAGTCAATAGCAGGTTTTTTGTTTTAAAACAAACGCATACTTTTTTAATTACAAAATGAATATTTTCAACAAATGCAGAAACGTTACCACATATGTAAAATCAGTATAAGTAAAAATATTTTGCATAACTGCAATTTTTGACGTCGGGTTAAGAAAACCTTAAAATGTATAACTTATTATGAAGAATATTTGAATCTGAGGTAAGAATAGAATAACCTGAAACCACACTTTCTCTTCACCACACTGGAGTATGTCATTTGGGACGTATTGGGACCAAAATAGCATGATTCAATTGTGGCAGTTCAAATCATTGGGAGTAACTTCCCCTACAAACCAAGAACTTTTTTGGCAAAAGCTGCAGCAAATAAAATTTTTAGTATTGCATAAGGTTAAAAAATGTACAATGTATGATGAACCTAGAGTAAGTTATTTGATTCAGGTCTTTGTTTGGAGTTTGAACTATATATGTCGAAACATATTTCTTCAAATCATGCAAGTATCGTCAAGTAAAGTAAATATAAAAACAGTATGAAGTAAAATGTATCAAAAAAATCATTCTTTTGTATCTTTGTAAAGCATTAACCAATTAGTACGATCAAGTTAATCATAGGAATGTATGTCAAACTTTTGGATAATTAACTAAGAAATTAAAATTGAGTTAAATTAATGATAAATGCCGAATAAACGCAGTTTTAATTACAAACAGACTAAATTATTAAAATATGAAAAATGATATTTGATCTCCCATAATCAGACTATAAGTAAATATTAAAGATGTGAATATTCAAAAATAATTAGGACAAAAACATAAAAGTCAGTCGAGAATTCAAAACAGAAAAGGTAAAAATAAAGTACTTGAGAAGTCAGACATGTCTTTTAATGATATACAAATATTAGCTGGAATTTTTTTTAATCTTTGAGCCACATGTTTACTTCACATAATTTTGTTAGATGTACATATACCTAAAAAAATTAAAAGACAAACACGTTTATCGAGGCCATAACATTCATACATTAAGAATTTGGTAAAAACAACGAAAATTTACTACAATAAGTAATGTTATAAATAGATCAACTTCCAAAGAATTTTTTAGACACCGGTCAAGTGAGGAAATATTACACAATGAGGAAATATTAAACTTTCTTTTACCGTATTATGGTGAAAGACAATTGATGAATCATAAAAAGAATGCTAGGAGATAAAAACAACTTGCTATCAATTTTTATGATGGCGATGATTTTAACTCTGTTTAAAATATTAGAACAAATATGGCTATTCGACTTATCAGTCAAATAATAGATCATAACTAAATAATTATTATGTAAACACATAATCTCACTGGTAGGACATATAACCACCTTAAAATCAATATAATTGCAATTAAAGCTACATAGTCAATGTTATGGGCATGATAGTACTTGTTATATATAATATAACAACCCTACTCACATGTGCTAGACATAAGACATGCTGCTGCCTAATAATTAACAACATCAAGCTTATAGATATTTAGTCAACAACATCAAGCTTCATACTCTCAAAGGTCCAATTTTTGCTATAGGCAAACAATAATATGTTAGTAGAAAATAAAAAGAAGTAATATTTGCTACAACAACCCAAGATTTAATTTATTTGAATCAATGTTGGGTTTTTGTTTCAAATATGTCTAGTTATGTTCGTTAAGTTCGTAGTTCTGCATTATGGCACCTGATATTGCATTATGCCAGTTAAAGATAAATTTTGTAGCAAACATTTATTAGGTTCCATTTATTAGAATAGAAATAACACCAGTACAACCAGACACAATTCAATTAATGAATAATAACTTATATCAGAAAATTAGAACAACAAATGCAACAGTGTTAATTATAAACCCAAATCATCATGAAATAAAATGAATTGTTCAACTTACCCATTATATTCTTTTGCATTATCCAGTTTTTAAAATCTAATTAATCACTGAAAGCGCCTGAAAGATTGATATCATAGATATCATTGAACTTTGGTGCCTTTGTCCATATTATACTTCATTTAATGGGTTTTCTTCTGCAAATCATCATACAATTCACTGGTAGATGAAGGAGCAACCAAAAACTCAACGGTCAATGAATGAACTAAATGTGATTCTTTCACAGATCTGAAATAGAACATTAACAAATCAATACAGAATAAATTTATGGATATAAATGAAAAAATGCTGTTTTTATAGAAAATTCTAACCCACTTTAGGTAAATCTTCAAAGTTAAAATTCAATTACCTTGGATGAATCACATCTCAAGAGCCACCAGATCCGGAAACTAAATATGATTCATTCAAAGATGGAGCTTGGAGGAAAAAAATGCTTTGTGAGGAATCAACATGGTTTAAGTTGAATAGATTGTAGAAGAAGAATGGAAATTGCGTAGTAGGAACATAGACAACCATTGTGGAAATGATAATGGGAGTGAACTGCTTTGAGGGAGTGGGAGCTATGGATTGGATGGTTATCTAACTGCATGAGTAAAAGTTTAAACGCCGTCTTCTTAGTATGATAACATCCGTCGGATGTCTTTCATTTTTTCGATTAGAACCGACGTTTGTCTTAAGTTTGTCTTTCCATTAAAACAAAGGGATTTTGTTATATAGATATCAGCAAACGGTAGGAGAAGGAAAACATATAAGAAGGGAGAAGAAAGTGGAGAAGGGAAAAAACAACATACAGTTTGTTTGATAAATGCTGCGAGCGAAATAATAAGATGGAGGAAGAGGCATAAATAAAGGGGGGACTAAGTGGGTTGTAAAATGTGTGTTGAACCGTGTAGTGTGAAAATAGTGGGTGAAAATAGTGGGAACGTGTTGTTTGATGACACGGTGGCAATCCTCATCTTGTTTATATGCATTTCATCTACA
Source organism: Allium cepa (assembly GCA_030765085.1). Lineage (NCBI taxonomy): Eukaryota > Viridiplantae > Streptophyta > Magnoliopsida > Asparagales > Amaryllidaceae > Allium > Allium cepa. The sequence goes on along the minus strand of CM060928.1, from coordinate 410,434,782 downwards.
GCCATCTGATGTCCTAGTTTAAAAGTAAATCTCAACCGTCCTTTGTCTTTTGTTTATACACCAAGGGATTTTATTATATATATATTATATATAATATATTTATACGTACATATATATGTGTGTGTGTGTGTATACATATGTATTCTGTAAAACATATACATACACATATTTGGATAACATACATGACATACGAAATGAGCTAATATGTCTATTGCGATGTAAATTCCAACATCTACATACGAGCATATTATACCTTTCATGGTTTATTATGTTACACATGCACGCACACACACACACACATATATGATACATTTATGTATAAAGTAAATCAAATAAAATTAATTTTATATCTTAATATATTTGAATTTAAATAAAATAAATGATTTTATTTAAAGAAAATTTAGAAATGTTCTAATTTAGTTAGACTTTATAGGTCAATAAAAGATCCAATAGGGTAAATTTTTTGAAATTCACTCATAACTTCCGCTGTAGACTAGTCCAGTTCCAACGATGGTATTGGAGCCCAATAGCCAATGCGGTTTAATTATTCATATTAGGGCTAACTAATTAAGCTTACCAACTTAGTACGGTGTCCAATAACGTAATGTCAAGGATTGAAATTGGGTAATCAAGTACCATGTCCTACCTGGTTACCGGCCTGGCCCGAAAGGTGAAGTGAGCCCAAACGTTGCTCCTAATAGAAAAGGCCCAACTTAAATTGGGCCTTGGGCTAATTTTCAAAATCATTTTGAAAATTAATGTAAAAGATTTTAAGTTTAATGGGTAAAATTAAAATAAAACATGTTTATTATAAAAATTCTAATACTACATAAGTTTTCAAAAATTTTTGAAAGGATGATAATATTTTCAAAATGTTTGAAAATATTTATATAATAATTTCAAGTTTTAAATTTATTAATAAGATTAATAAAATAAATTAATTAAATATGTTAATTAATTAATGTATATGTGCATGTATTATATATGTTGATATGTTATGTTATTTTAAAATGTTTAAGATAACATAAGTATACATGTATACATACAAGATAAATTTTGAAATTAATAAATTTTAATAATAAAATTTTAATTGAACAAATTAATTAAACATTAATTAAACAAAATACACATATATATGATATATGTGTGTTGCACTATAAAGGTTATAGTATACACTATAAATGTTATAGTAGATATGTCCAATATAAAAGTTATATTGGAATACTAATTTAAAATAAATTAAAGAGTTAATTGATTAAAATTAATTAGATAAGATTTAATTAATGATATATTATACATAAGACTATCATATAAGTAATATGAAATATAAAAGTTATATAACAATAAAACTCGTATGATATGTGTATAAACTAAATGTGGAACATTAAAGAAACCCAAATAGACTTGAGAAATAAATACATATGTAAATGTACATATACCATGAATTCTGATGTGTCTAACACTTGAATCCCTGGGGTATTTCATAAGAAATATATTATTCTATATGTTGATATCACTCAATGTATATATTGAAGATTATGAATCTTCAATATAATGTTGTCATCTACCTTATATATATATATATATATATATATATATATATTAATAAATTACTTACATACTACTTAGTTATTGAGCAAACTCAAGTTGGGGATGTTATGTTTGGTATTATTAATATATTGAAAAGATGAGGTAAGATAACTATATGTATTTGTTGAGCAAACTCAAGGTACATATACTATACTTAGGCCATCATGATATGGTAGGTATGAGTGAATAATCTCTTTCGATTTATTAAGAAAACTCAAGGTTGAAATGAGATTAGAACAAGGAAAAATGGGTTAGGAGTTGTTTTTGATACAACCAATAAGGAGTTATCCATCGTTTGTGGGGCTATGATTGTTGAGCAAATTCAATGTCAGAATATAAAAAAAAACGAGTCCTAACACCCACTAGGGAAGTTGTAAAACTTCTATGTTTCATCTTAGGATTTGGAAAAACATAAAAGACTAGTGGGATACTTATTAGAAAAATGAAATGGTAACATTTAACCTTTTTAATATTGTAGGAACATATGCTATATAATGTTATAATTATCTACAATGATAAATTTGTGTATTTAATATGATTGATAAAATGTTTGTCAATTAACATATATAAACAAACTGAATTGAAAGTTGATAAATAGAAATATAATATATACATACTAATTATTCTAATTGCATGTTGTATAACATTTCTATACACATGCAAGTGCCTAATTTCAACTACTTAATACATTTGTAAGTTGGTCAGTTGTATGTTTATTTGGTTTAAACCATGTATTGCATTTTATGAGTTTTTGAACTCTAAATGCAATTCACCATGTTTTGCATTTTATGAGTTTTTGAACTCTAAATGCAATTCAAGACTGTGGATATTTGATCCATGTAATACCACATATAAATGTTATATGGTGAACAGTTGTAGTTTGTGTAGTATAATATTTCGATGAAGTTAGTTCATTCGAAGCAAGCCAATAAACTGTATTTTGAGATCATGTATTCAACTTGAATAATTTTAAAAGGATGTTATTGTGTTAATATAACACAAGACCATAAGCTATGAGAGACATCTAAGAAATCGATCGTTGAAATGTCATCTTGATCGGTTTACATAAAGTGCAACATATTTGATGTCTTAAATGTTAATAATAAATGAATGCATTTGTAAAAAGTTGGTTATGATATTGTAGTAAGGTTTTCTTTTAAATAGTGTGAAAGAAAAATGAATTTATAAGAATAGATGTAATTTAAGGTAAAGTTGGAATGAAGAGAATGAACAGTCACTTCTGCTTCATAGAGAAACATTAGAAGCAAGAATTGTAATAATAATTGATACTTAATATTGGAATATGAAATATGATTTTTATTCTGAAATGTATTTTCATATAGAAAATTGTTTTCTATGACATTTATTTCTTTGAGTTCAAGATATTTGAACAAAGAACTCTCCACTGTAAACTAGTTGCAGCATATAAAGAAAGTAAACAATATTAACAATATTAAGTGAATGATGGACCTCTAAATTTAGTACGCTATTATAGTAATGGCGGAAATAGTGGGAGAATGTCATATAGCACCTAATGATTGCATCAAATTACGAAAAAAAAATCGTAAAATGTGTCGAATGTTATTTGTGAAATATTGTTTATTTTTGGTATTGACTTAAAAATAGATATACCTATATTTCAACTTGAGTATTATGAATATTCATTATGAAATAGAACTATATTATGGAATTTGTTTTCATGGTAAAAGTGATGCAAAAAAATACATATGTGTCTAATATTATTTACAATTTTTTTGGAATAATAGATTAAGACGTAGTTTTGAGAAATAATTTTACTATATGATTATAAATCATATGATACATATTAACTATATCTCAAACAATTAATTGTTATGCACCCATTCAGTGGGAGCATCATAAAAATTGATGAACTCCTTGAATCAATACATGTTGATGTATGCAATCACAAGTCCATTAATACCAAAAGGGTTCCACATACTTTGTTAAGTTCATCGATAATTTATTACCAACATGAACATGTGTATTGGATACACATGTAGTAGGTTTATGATAAAATCATAGAATATAAAAGAAAAGTAAATTAAATAACATGCAATATAATAAAATGATTTGATTTGGTCCAATAAGTGAGTATATTGGAAAGAGTTCCAAATGTATCTAAAAATGAATATAGATTCAATCTCATAAGTCACTTCTCCATGTGATACATAATGATGCATCGATAAGGGGTAATCAGACGTTGTTGGACAATTTACGATCAATTGTGAGTGATGTTGAGTTAGTTTCTTTTTATAAGGTCATGTACCTAAGAGTAGTACAAGAGGTTGATATTATTTCATCTAAACAATAGTTTACAAAATCATACAAGATAAGGGTTTGTAAGAAATCCCAATATATCCTAGGCCTAGAAGTTGGCAGGTTGTGCGAGTCGAAAGATTGCATGTGATAGTTGTTCATGAGCGATCTTGTATGAATCTCCAAAAAGAATTTGGAAAGATCTGTCATCAAATGACATATTTATGTTTTAAACGTAATTTTTGTAACCTAAAATCAGTTTATAAATAAAAAGATTCATAAAGCATTAATGAATCCTTATTTTATTTGCACTAAGAAACAAATGTTGTTTCAAGATATATCAACTTCATTGTGAAGGAATTTCTCTGAGAAATTTTTGGTAATTAAATGGAATTGGATCCAATCCAGAACCGACTATATGAGATGAAGTGAAATTAACTTACCAAAATGAACACATGACATTAGAATGTCTAATAAGTGTTCTTGTACATTAAAGAGAAACTATGAGTTTCTTGTTAATGTCGAAAATATACATTACCCTCGGTTGTTCAATTAAACTATTGAGAAAGCTGACTCTATATGGTATGATGCGCAAATCTAAGAGGATTCCAAGTACGCTATTAAAATATGATTTTGGTGGTCGTAACCAAAGAGATGTGATCCATCGGCCGAGATTATGTCTTTATTTGAAAGACTGATGTGGTTGGAATTGAATGAGCAATGTTGATAAGAATAATATCGTAAATTTCAACTATTGAAATTTGCATAATAGATTCGGTATTCAACATGCTAAGTTAATTCAGATTTACTCATGAAATTATCGCTCGATAAGACTATGTATAGTACTTATGTATTGAAATGGAATATTCTAAATAATGTTTTAGAGTACGTCATTTACACATATTAACCCAAAAAGCCTTGAAGTCGGTGGGAGCGATATTGGGTTAGTGAGTCTTTGGATATGATCCAAGAAATGATATGAATGTATCATTTTATAAGCATCAAGATTGAATGAGTATCTTAAAAGAAATATCAAATAGTTTGATTTTCAATCAAAGTGCAGATAAAGCATGTGTTCAAAAGAAGAAATGTTAAAAGGTACATTGATATTTCTAAACAATAAGTAAGAGCACGTTGTTGATTTTAACAATATGCTTGTATTAAAATAAACTTTAATTGTTTTAATACTCAATGTTGGATTGTAAATGATGTCTTTCATGGTGAGTATAAAAGATATAGGGATTGTCCCAAAATGATATACAAGAGCACCCTATTAATAAGAGAACATGTAAGTTGGATTCCTTGTGCATTAGCAATAGGAATTATCATACAGATAATGTTGTTTATGATATTGTATTTTTTTATGTATTTGATATATGAAGCAAATATAAAATCTAAATTGATACCACTAAATGGTTATTTAAGGTGTTCTCGCATATTTATGAAATACTAGATAATTTTTTATAGAAACAACGAACATGTTACGATGGAACGTTTGGACACAAACTTTTATAAGTAATATTGAGTATAGCATATCGATGATAAAATTCAAGTTAAAATATTTAATTGAAAATGTTTCAAAATAAAAGTGATTATGGTCGATTCAACTAAATGTTGAGAACATTAACTTGAATAGCGCTACAATAAACCAATGTATATAGATATAAATGCACAAATTTATAATTGAGGCAAAGGTAATTCTAAATGTTGAGAATCCCATAATATTGTTATAAGATAACAATGTCATAAAATTGGTCATGGTAAAACTTACAGCTCACTAGAAGTCGAAAGACATACTTTGAATTGTTCCATATGATAAAGGCGGTTTATCAGTGTCAGCAAGAGAGTTAATCGACGAAGTAGATAATTAAAACATAATAGCATACCCGTTCGCTAAGGGACTGACCCAATTAGAGAAGTTGGAATTAGATTCCATAATTCACCCAAATTGCAAGTGGGAGACTGATAGAGTTAGGGATATACCCTAGGAGCAATTATGTAATTTGTTACATATATCTAACTCATTGATCAATCTTGTTCGAAATAAAATCTTCCTATTATATACTTGATATAATGTAATTATATTAATTAATTAACTTAATTAAAAGTATATTTAATAGAAAAATCCATAAATGGTATATATATTTTTATAGTAGTTACAAAGTGTTGTAACCATGAGCAATTCATCACAACGAAACAAATATACCATTTAAAATATTCCTAGTCAAGATGCATCGAGACTGGATATCAATGTATCAGTTGAGACTAGAGTATGTAACGCTCTCCAAATGTTGGGCAGTGTATTACTCATGACTGATGGAGGCACCTAGGGGTTATGTACTAATAGTTATTGAATAACTATGTAACGACTCATTCGATCGTTTTCTACTGGTTAATATAACTAAGGTCAAACGAAAAATATCTATGTGGCTGATTTACACTGTTCTCTCGACTTGAGAATACCGTGGATCTTCAATTTGAAAGATCTGCTTTGATTATAGCCAATCATCGAGTGACTATCTTAGGTCGAGTGGAAGTATTGGAAGTGAAGCACTATTCAAGAGAGGATTTTTCTCCTCACTTATATGTTGTCAGTATCACAATCAACTCAAGTCAACTCAAAGTCAAAGTCTCTGGTCAAGGAATTTCAATTAATAATAATTGTTATATTGAAATATGGACTTTGTATTTGGACTATAAAGTTGAACGTGGATGAGGTTGGAATTTTGACCATTACCAAATTCCATAAGTCCAAAGTGATATAGTTTTGATGAAGTGAATTGGTGTAAACAAACATCACAACCGGGTAACGCTTATTAAACTAAATTTGAATTTTTACCGAAAATGAGTAAGCGATAAATTTGGCCATAATGTCACACCACCTGCTAAGTGATGTGTGAACGTTAACATTAGAATATTTCGATGTTAATCGCTGATCAAATTTACACCCAAAAGTTACACAGCCGAAATAATGAATTCTCTTGAGACCAAACGATTTAATTAGTTTATAATTGTTACAAATTAATTAAATTAATTAACATTTACAAAATTTTAATTATTAAATTTTAATATGATTTGAGAAATAAATAATGTTATATATATTTATAATAGTTATAAATATATCGATCGATATACAATATCGACAAGCGATTAAATTAGATTTAATTGCATAGTATTTTGGCTTGGCCTTAGATGAGTTTAAGGCCCATCACCAGGGCTGCAAAATTTCAGTTTTGGAAAGGTCTAGGGGTGGCTAAAACATAGGATATTGGCTTGAAGATAATGGGTTGAGATCAAGTGAGAATGGATAAAAATGTTTTCCTCGTTTCTCTCTATTATAGCCATATATATATGTATGTATGTATGTATGTATCTCTAAAAATAATAATAAAAACCTTTTTTGCCGCCATTACCTTCAACATTGCTGATTAAAACATAGCTCTCAATCCGCTTTAAAATTCTCAAATATATTTCAAATTAAAATAATACTATTCGATAGTTAGAGATCGGTGATTCTGGACTTGCAATGTGACGAATAAAGAACAGTAAAAGGAAGGGAAGTCATTGCTTCAACGTGGATTCAAAGGAATGATTAAATTGGTAATTTTAATTCATATTACAGTAATTAAATTATATTCTATGATCGTATAATGAGCAATTTCATATCAGTTTAAATATATTGCTACTATATGTTTAATTGGGTGAAATTTTGTAAGTAGATGTGGTTGTCACAAACCAGTTTGATTATGTGCATAATTTATTTATTATACTATATGTATAGACAAATGTTGTTTATTGTACAAAATCAATTTTTTTCATTAATAATTGTTTTATATATATTTATTAATAAATTCATATATATATATCAGTGTATATTTCTCTCATAATAGTATATATGCATATATAAGTTATATATATGATTTAAAAAATTTAGTACACTTATTTATATATAATATGAATTTAAAAATTCAAAAATTAATTATCATACATATACTCATATTTTTAAATTAACATTTACCGGTTTTTGAATTTTTTTAGTATATATAAAATAATTATTACGTTAAAAATTAAATTATATATTTTTTTAAAAATATTATGTCATTTACATATAGGATAAATTTAGAAATTTTTCAATAAATATTATTATTTTTAATAATTAATATTATTTTGAAAAAACTATTTATGATTAAGTAAAAATAATAATTTAATTAAAAATTCTTCTAAATTTTTCGTAACCTTTGATTCATGATCCTAGAATTTTGAAAATTTTAAATTTTGAATTTTTAGTAATATATTATTTTATATTAAATAATTATTACTGAAATCAATGTATTTGTTTTTAAAAATAATATTTCAACTTTAAAAAATCTGCAGATATTTTCTAAGCTCTATTTATGATCCTAGATTTTCAAAATTGTAAATTTTGAATTTTCTTCAACAGATTATTTTATGTTAATTATCTATGGATGAAAACATTATATTATTCGTAATATATACAAATTAAAATACTAAAATTATTATGTTTGAAAAATTATGTTAATTTTGAATTATAAATAATTTTTAATAATTATTTTCTCTCTTTCTATACATATATGTTTATATATATATAAATGTTTTGTGTTCATATATTATATATAATATATTTATACATGTGTGTGTGTGTGTTGTAACACATATACATGCACAAATTTGGACAACATACGTGACATACCAAATGAGCTAATACGTTTGTTGCGATGTAAATCCCAACATCTACATATGGGCATATTATACCTTTCACGGATATTATGTTACACATGCACTCACACATATATGTATATGATACATTTATGTATATACTAAATCGAATAAAATTAATTTCATATCTTATTATATTTTAATTTAAATAAAATAATGATTTTATTTAAATGAAATTTAGAAATGTTCTAATTTAGTTAGACTTCATACGCTCAATAAAAGATCCGATAGGATAAAATTTTGGAATTCACCCATAAGTTCCATTGCAGGCTAGTCCAATTCCAACAAACACGATTGCATTGAGCGTATGCAATAAGCCATTAAACCTCTAGGTGTCCCTAATAGGACGAGTGTTGTCTCGTAAGGTTTTTCAGCGGATACTACCCACAAAATCCAAATGCGAAATGAAAATTTCTAAATGCAAGATTTATTTTGCAAAGAGATGGATGCAAGTTTTTGAAAACATTTACAAATGAAAGATTTACTTTTAAATTTGACATGAATAAGTTAAATATAAGTTCGGATCATTATCAAGGATTTAAGTCATTTTTCTCATCAAAAGTCCAACAAAAATTAAGTTATTATCACAATTAGACTCTAGTTTGGCTAGTTGTTTCGGTTGATAACATAATGCAACCACGAAATGGATCCTTAGTTGATTTTCAAAGTTTATTAAAGTGGTATTTTCATTTCGTTTGAATAACAAGTCAAATAAAATAAGTAAAAATAGTGCTTGGATTTCAATTGCTTACTCCCTCTATTTTTGAAAATTTTACTGATATTAACAATATTACATATGCCTAACCAGAAAACTAAGACAAAATATATGACACTGCACTGCCTTACGGGCTTACGTGCCGGGGAATACAGAGCGTGATGAGTGAACACACAAGTGTGTACACCTATCGATTGTAGGCGTTATTAATAAAAGAATTTTTATATACATACACCTAACTTAGATAAACTGAGACAAGGTATATCGATCATGCATTGCCTTTCGGGCTTACGTGGGAAGGGTACGGAGCATCGCGAATGTACACACTTGCATGTGAACACATGACTCTATGTGTTTATTAAAATATATACATATATACAAATATAATTTTTTTCTTTTGTTTGTTATTTTTTTTTGTTATATATTTATTTTCGAAGAGAGAGTTTTGCAAAATCATTTTAGCACTATTCAACTTAGAAGATAAAAAATGTTATATCCTTTTCTTTAAATCGCCACTTTTTCAAACAAATATTTTCAAATAGGATATACTTTATAATTATCACCCGTTAACCTTCCTATATACTAGTTAAACCATCATTGCTTGTAATCAAACTTTATTTTTATTTTTTTCTGAGACAAATAAATTTTCAAAAATTTCAATTTAATAACCAAAATCATATACTTATCCTATAGTATTTCTTTAAAAGTAAATCAATATGCTAAAAAGAAAATTTGTTCTGGAATTTTTGGTTTTTTGTTTTTTAAGTTTTGGAAAGAAAATGCAAAAACAAACCATGAAAAATCAAAAAAATAAAGATGAGACTCCCCCCATTTGTTTTTGATTGTGTCCCAACGGTTAACCCAAGTGAAAGGAGAAAAATAAAAATAATAATATGACCTATATTTACATGAAAATGAAACAATTATTATTTACACAACAAGAGAAAATATATCGTCAAAGAGTAAATGAAACACTCTTCTGAAGACCAATTCAATTGTCTCATTAAGTATGCGAGACATAGCTCAAGCACAGAAAACCAAACTATAAAAGGTTTCGAAATTGAATGTTGATTTGGAAAAACGAATGTCGTTTTATTAAAAATTACGTGAGTTGTTTTATCTTCGATGATTTTTGGGGTAGATAGAATAATTGGTTGAAATTCAAGTATATTTTCACCAAATTAAAATTTAAACTTATCATTGAAAACTTCTTCGGAATTATTGATTTCAAAATCAAAATAATGATTTAAATACACCCCTTCAGAATTCAACAACTCATCTTCAAAAAGTCAAAAAAAATTGTTCATTACATTCGTCTTCCTTAGTCAAATTATTCACAACTTCATTGCATGTATCATGTTCAAAATCCAAGGTTATTATATTCAAATTTTCAAAATCGGAAAAAGGAAGATCGAATTTTAAACTTGATTCCACACTCTCAAAAGAATTGAAATCCAACTCAATTACCATATTTTCAACAATTTCATTAAGATTATCATTTTCAATTTCAAAAGTTGTTATTTGAAAATAGTCAATTTTGGTAAAAGATGGATTATTATTTGACTCGCCACACGTTGGGATTTGATATGTTGCTCACGTTGTTTCATGTATGTTTCAAACAATAAATTCGTGCGGTCTTTGTGAGTTTCGTTCATTTGCTCAACAAAATCAAACTTATAATTATTAACTTGAGAATTTTCAATTTGAAATTGTTGGAAACAAAAATTGTCAATTGCACCATCATTGAGATTATTCTCATTGCCAAAATCATTTAAAAAGTGATTCACATTTCCATTTTGACTTTGAAATTCATTTTGAAATTCGAAATTGTGTTGACATGAGTTATAATCGAAATTATTTGAATTTTGAATTGAATTTAAATTTTGATTATTTTGAAATCCTTGACTCAAATTTTTGCACAGATATGAATTACACAAATCATTTATCCTTCGATTATCTTGTGTAGAGAGTTAAGTAAAGACGAAATTATTTCAATGCTTTTTTCAAGATTTGAGCGTCGGTCATCATTTTGAAAACTTTGTGGTTCAAAATTCGAATTGTTTGCACAATAGTTGTTATTAAAATATCCATAAGAGTTTGATGTGAAACTATACGAATTATATTGATTTTCGCAACTGTTGTAAAATTCTTGTGAGTATGGAAACTCAAACATTTTCACGAGTATATTTTTTTGGATTTTTTCTTAACCAAGAAGAATTTATTTTTCAAGAGGGAATTTTTTTTTGGATTTTCAAAAAAAATGTTTTTTTTAAATGATTATTTGTTTTTTTTTTGATTGAAAATTTCCAAAGGAAAAGATTTAAAAAACTAAGTTAAGGAAAATTAAATTTTTTTTTTAGTTTTGGATTTTAATTTTTTTTAAATATGCATGAACTAATGCAATTGAATGAATGCAAGAACTTAATTACAAATTTTCTGTCCTAAGTAGCTTCTAACCCTAAATTTTATAATCATAGTTTGTTTTAATCCAACAAGAAAATTCTCAGCCAGGTAATGGGCAGGATTTATCGGTTTACTACGAATCACCGTAGCAATACAATCGAAGGTTTAAGTACTTTCAGAGAAACAACCACTATAATATTTATGAATCATCGTAATATTTATGAATGGTTATTGCTTTGTCGTAGCCTAGACACCAAGAAGATAAATTGTTCAAAGAAGACAACTTGTGAAGATATAATTAAGGCTTAGGTGAGCTCGCGACACCCTTAAGTCAAGTGTCTAACCGTTATCATTAGCAAATTCTAAGATGAAATGCATTTTGTGGACCATGGAAGAGGTTATGAAATCCCCCACCTTATGTGCATATGGGTGGTGCCCTAAAAAACAAAATGGAATGAATGTAAAATAGAAATTAAACGTGAATCAACAATGCAACTATCAATAGATTTTTGTTTTTTGCTTTTGAAAATTTATTTTAAAATGCAAGTAACCAATAATGCAGAACAAATAAAAATAATAGATAAAGGCATGATACCAGAGTGTGCAGAATTATTAGCAATTTATTTTATTTTATTTTTAGAGGGCATTTTTTATAAGCAAACAAACAATTTATTTTTGACAGCAGTTCTTCTCATTTTGATTTCCTGCTTTGGCAACCTGAGATTTCGAACAAGATATATACAATTGTTTTTTTTTATAAACAAAATTTTTAAACAGAAAATTTTGGTTTCTAAAGAAACAAAAGCAAATCCTTCTTTTTTTATTAAAATAGAAATGATAACCAAAACTAACTTGATTTTTTTTTTTAGAAATTTTAAAAAGGAAAGAACTTACACAACACAAACTCCTTTTTTTTATTTTTTTTAATATATGTTTATCAAAGAAGAAAATAAAACAAGTAAAGAAAAACCAAACCATTGAAAACTAGAACCAGTGAAAAATGATATTTGTTGTTTTAAAACATCACAAAACAACCTGGCTAAATTAAAATTCCGAAATCCAAATCAAACTTCACACGTGCAATTTTAAAATCCCTAAATCAAAATTTTACAAGAAAATTCAGTCGCAAGGTCAAGGATTGTTGTGGAGTAGGCTGCGTAGTTCAGAGGAGGCGAGTTTCAGGTGTTTGATTTGGACGTGGTGTTGTTGCGAGTGCGATTGGGGGTTGTGATTATTTTGCGCTATCTAATTTTGCATTTAGGGTTGATGAAGCTGAAGCACAGTGGGAAGTGGAGATTGAAGATGACTGCAGTTTGACAGAGGATATTTCAGGTGGTGGCAATGTAGCAGAAGCAAGAGGTCTTTGATGGTCAGGGAGGAGCTTGTATGCTCTGTGACAGTGTTCGTTGAAATGATATGTTTAAGGTGGTAGCTTGCGGGTTGGTCCGTGGTGTGACAGATGTGGGTGTGTGGTTGTATACGAGGAGGAGGCAGTCACTATAGGAGTTTGATGGGAAGTGGTGTGACAGTTTTTTTTTATAGCCGTGGGGAGTGGTCGTATGTGCAGTATGGAGTTTCGATGAATGGTGAATTGTGCGACGCAGTATGTGTTGTTTGATGATAGATGAAAGTGACTGAAAAATGAAGACGAGAAATGAATTGCTGTAAGGCAAGGCAGATGGGGGTGTTGAAGTTGCTTGGTGGTTATGATATGTGCAGTGTTGAAGTATTGCTGCAAGGAGATGGTTGTGGTTATGATGTTAGTGGTGTTTGATGGTCAAAGGAGATGAACTGTTGTTAGGCAGGCACTGGGATGAATTTGTGACAGAGGGTGGATAGACAGTGTCTGGCAAATGTCAGTGCATGCTTGTGGTAAGTATGAGTTAGATGAATGTAAGTAAGTGAGGTAGAGGCTGTGGTGGTAGGTGAATGTTGTATATGCAGCGGTGTTGTTGATGAGAGATTGCTGAAGTAGGTGATGCACAGTGGAGTGAATGGAGCTATTGTTGTATTGGCAAGTGAGGTGACTGATGCAGGAGGTGGAAGGCTTTGGGGTGTGTGGTGACTGCTCTGGTTTGTTTGAATGTGAAGTTGTTTGGTTTATGTTAGGGGGAGGGGTGATCAATCCCTCTCAGCAGAAAAATAGGATCTTGCAATTTGGCGTGATAGAACAAACAGATAGTCATAGATCACAGAAAAAATATATAGAGAGACAAGAGAGAACACACAGATTTATAGTGGTTCCACCATCGCGAGATAGTGTACGTCCACTTTAATGGGGAAGAGATTTATTACTATTTGAAGAGATTACAGAGTAAAGAAATGAAGAAAAATAAACAAGAGATTGTTCTCTCATATCTGATATCTTAACATTCTCTATGCCTCTCTTTATATATAGAGAAAAGTTACTTAGGGATGAAGCAATTGATTTATGTAAATAAATCAATTCATGGAATAATAATATTCCCATTAATTGCCTTGCCATGTAATTGATTGATAATATTCCATTTTCTCCATCAATCAATTATTTCCCTATTTTATTCCTTTTATAAAATATGGCAATCAAATATATATAGCAAATATCTCCACATCCCTATCTCTTTAATTTCTCTTTCTATTTCCTTCATGCACAGAACGGGTAACTAAATACCGAGAATATCTCCAAAATCTATTAATTTTGGAAATATTGTATCACCAAAAAAATCTTAATAATCTCCACCTTGATACAATATCTCTTCCAAACCAAGATACTCCAAAATGAATGCTTCCCAATGAGTTCCTGCAAAAGCCACCTCTCATTGCACTTTGTTAATGAACTCCGGCAAGGCCACCGCCCACCAACAAAGTGTTGGAAACACTCAAAAAAAATAAGGCAGACGTTGTGCAACCAAAAAAATAAACTCATATCTCTTCATACAAGAAGAATGCCACATCTTCTCTTAACTTCAACCAAGTTACTCTCTTTCCCATAGTGCCACCATGTGGCACCTAGCACTTCATCAAGTGAATCGAGTTCGAGCAATGCTCGAACTTAGTAGCAGGTAAGGCCTTCGTAAACATATCTGCTGCATTGTCATTTGTATGAACCTTCTGAAGACGAACTAACTTCTCTTCATTCATGGCGCAATTCCACTTCGAATTATCATTCGACTTCATGGCTTCTTCTCTGAAGTATGACCTAGTCTCATATGCCAAAGCTTGGTAGCATCCAAACTTTTAGAACTATCAACTCCAACACATAATTCTCCATGAACAGTGGTACCCATCAGCAAATACAGATTTCTTACCATAACACCCTTCATCAATACAAGTGCCTCTCTAGAAACTCTCAAACCATCTTTGACAATGGTTATCTTGCATCCCAATGATGCCAATTGGCCTAATGATATCAATGACTTTCGAAGACCAGGAACATAGCGAACATCTGAAAGTGTGCGAACAATCCCATCATACATGCGAATGCGAACTGAACCAACTCTCATAGACTTACATGTAGCATCGTTTCCCATAAGGATAGAACTTCCTTCTTTAGCATCAAAGGAAGAAAAATAATCCTTATTAGGAGTCATGTGAAATGATGCTCCAGAATCTAATACCCAGTGGTCTGCAACATCTGATACAACCGCTGTCAATAAATCGCTATCATCTTTCTCCATCGCAATAGATGAAGAACCTTCAGTCTTCTTCTCCAGATCTGGGCAGTCTCTTTTCCAATGGCCTGGTTTCTTACAATGATGACACCTTCCATCTCTTGACTTACTCCGCCAATGAGGCTTCCTAGAATTGGAACGCCCCCTGTAATTCTTCACTTTCTTCTCTGCTCTACCTCTCTCAACAAATAAACCTGAACTACTATTACTTCCTCCACTACTATCACCAACACCAAACTCTTTCATCTGATCTCTCAACTCCTCACTGAGCAAACCTGTCTTCACATCATCTAATGTCAATGTATCTCTACTATAGATAAGGCTGTTAGCGAAACCAGTGTATCGTTCTGGAAGCGAACACAACAGAATCATTGCTTTCTGTTCTTCATCAACTTTCAACTCAACAGACTTCATCTTCATCAACAGGTCATCAAACACACTTAGGTGTGTTTTAATTGAAGAACCTTCCTTCATTTTATAAGTGAAAAAAGTCTTCAATAGGATCAGACGGTTAGTTAGGGATTTCTTCATGTAGAGGTCCTCCAACTTCTTCCAAATGCCTTTGGCTGTGGTTTCCTGACTGATTTCAGAAATAACATTCTTTCCCATAGCAAGCTGAAGAGTAGTAAAGGCCCATTCTTCCATCTCTTCTAATTCCACTGATGAAATATCAGCAGGCAGTGTCTCTGTATCAAATACTACTCGATGAACGCGATTTCTCCTCAAAACTGCTTTCATCATCCATTGCCATTTTTTAAAATCTCCTTCACCATTCCACTTCTCTATCGTCAACTGTGATCCTGAAGCCACATAGGAGCCTCTGACGTATGGAGCAACTACTGGCGCTAAAGTACTATTTGTACTATTTTCATCTCCTCCTGCCATTCTACCAAACACCTTTGCGAATCTAGCTCTGATACCAGTTGTTAGTGGGAGGGGTGATCAATCCCTCTCAGCAGAAAAATAGGATCTTGCAATTTGGCGTGATAGAAAAAACAGATAGTTATAGATCACAGAAAAAATATATAGAGAGACAAGAGAGAACACACAGATTTATAGTGGTTCCACCATCGCGAGATAGTGTACGTCCACTTTAATGGGGAAGAGATTTATTACTATTTGAAGAGATTACAGAAGAAAAATAAACAAGAGATTGTTCTCTCATATCTGATGTCTTAACATTCTCTATGCCTCTCTTTATATATAGAGAAAAGTTACTTAGGGATGAAGCAATTGATTTATGTAAATAAATCAATTCATGGAATAATAATATTCCCATTAATTGCCTTGCCATGTAATTGATTGATAATATTCCATTTTCTCCATCAATCAATTATTTCCCTATTTGATTCCTTTTATAAAATATGGCAATCAAATATATATAGCAAATATCTCCGCATCCATATCTCTTTAATTTCTCTTTCCATTTCCTTCATGCACAGAACGGGTAACTAAATACCGAGAATATCTCCAAAATCTATTAATTTTGGAAATATTGTATCACCAAAAAAATCTTAATAGTTTATAAGTGGGATGATGAGGCTGGGGCAGTGCAGCAGTGTTGTTTGTTGGCAGTGTGCACGGTGGAAGGTAGTCGGTGATGATGTAACGCAGTGTTGTAAATGTTGAAGTTGAAGGAAGTGGATGGTAGTGGCACTAGTGATGAAGGAAGCAGCAATTGGTAATGTTATGGTGGTTTGCAGTGTAATGGCAGGAGTTTGACAGTGTGAATGGAAAGCAGGAGTAGGTGGTGATACCAGAAGTATGATGGTAATGAAGTGGCAGTTGTCACTGGTGATGGTGAACTGAAGGAGAAGGCAGTGGGTTTTTGATTGGGTTGGTTGATGTTATGAACTGTGCAGTGGTGCAGACTTTGGTTGTATGTGCACAAAGAAAGAGGTGGTAGACAGCATGGTATATACGAACAGTATGCTATATATGTGCACAAAGAAGTGATATGCACAGTGAACAGAGTTGTATCGTGTGGTTGTGGAAACTTGTTTTATGTTTTGTGAAATTTGCAAATGAACTGGAAATGTTGGTTTGTGAATTATTGATGGATATTTGGGGTGAAGGATGCTTTGCTCAGGTGAAGTGCAGATGGTCATAGCAGAGTGACAGTTATGGTTTTAAGTTATTTGTTGAAGTGGACGGACTGTGCACAGGGGGAGTTGGATGGTAGCGGCAACACAATGGGAATGATTGGGGGTGGGTGGTGTTGGGGGTTTGAAATGTGCATAGTGCACAGTTTTGTACAAAGAAAAATTGTAAATGTATATTCAAATGCAAATAATAAAATATCTTTTTTATAAGGGGCTTTGCACCGAAGGTCCCTATTTTAGATGTTGTTGTAAGAAAAATCCCCATGATAATAAGTATGTAAATTAAGTCCATGTTTTTTGTAAATCAGAAAGCGCAAACTACCTTGCGCTTTTCAAAAATTTATTTTTTTTGAAAATTTCAAATTTTTTTTAAAAAATTCAAACTAAAAAAGCGCAAACTAGCTTGTGCTTTTCTGATAAAAGTTGCAAGTTAGCTTGCATTTTCTGTCAAAAAAGTGCAAAGCACCTTGCGTTTTCTATTTTTCAAAAAAATAGGGACTAAATTTACATACTTATATATACAGAGACTTTTCTTATAACAACATCAAAAATAGGGACTTGTAAATCGTTTCTTGTTTTTATAAATTGTTAATGTTTTTTTAACTAGAAATGCAAACACATGACAAACAAAAAACAAGCATACAAATCAAATTGCAAACAAAAATCAAACAAACACATGACACAAATTTTTATAAATGCAAGTTAACACACAAAAATCAAATAACCATAATTCGAAGAATAGAAATAGAATCAAATTAATTCCCTGGCAACGGCGCTAAAAATTTGTTTAACGACTAATTTCCTATCGGATTAGAAAATAGCCGAAAAATTTAAATTAAAAATAACCGCAAGCGCACAACGTACAATTCTAGTACGTGACGAGTAACGGATCGATCCGTAGGGAGTTGTATTGATTTTAAAATTTCCATCCAATCAAACTAAACTAAGAATGTGAAGTTGTGTTAAGCTTAAAATTTCTGAAAACTAACAAAACTAAAAGTGGATAAAAATATGAGAGTTTAAGACAATTTAGAGGTAATTTCCTTCTCATGATCACATAAATCAACAAAATGAAATTATTATCTCTTTTTTGGTCATTAGTGATTTTAGTTGATATGTTTATTATAAGCATGGCCAATTTGTGCTATTAATTAGCCAACATAAACCATCAAACTTTAACATACCCACTAAACCACTTGTTAACTTTCATGAAAATGTTAATGAACTTAAAATTAAAGTCTATTCTAAGCATGATTTATTCACTATTGATTAGCAATATAGACAATCATATTCTGATTTTCAAATTCAATTCATTACCATAAGCATGTATAGATGAAGAGGTAATTAGTGTTTATATTTGTTTAAACATAGCCTATTAGGTGTCAACAATATAGGCTATCAAATTCAAAGCTAAAACAACAAAGTTTAACCACATCAAACATTTCCATTAAGCACAAAAAGAGATCAAAAATTAGCAAAATGTTGAATATACGATTAAGAGAGCTTCATTACCCCTAAATTGAAGAGTATTAGCTTCTCATATTTGTTATCATGTCAATAAATGTAGATTGAAACATGGAACAAAAACAAAAGCAAAATGAGAGCTAATTAAAATGAAAAGAGAATTAATCTACTTGCATAAATAAATCTAAGCTACTAATATAAAAAGAAATAAACAAGAAAAGAAAAGAGTATGAAATTAAATTGCATAAATGAAATTACATAAGAGAAATGGCTAAGAGGCCATGAAAAAGAAAAGAGAGTTTTTGTTTATTTTTGAGCCTAAAACTAAGTTAACTAAAAAGAAGGCTAAGAGCTTAATTACATAATCATATGTGGTATTTATACATGTTTTAAAACCCTAATCATATTTTTGGGGACTACCCAAAATACCCCTCTAGAAAATGTAGCCACCAAGTTATCATTAGTCTCTAATTAATCCATCATCAAGGATGCATGTAACTTTAACCTCCACTAACTTGTGTATTAGCTCTTAATTGTATATTAAGGTGAGTGTGGTCCTCCATGATACATGAAATGAATTATTTCCATCTTTATTTGTTTGCTTCTCTTGTGCATGCATATTTCTTCATGAAGCCTCTTTTAATTTTCATCCATTTTTCCTACAAATAATAACATGTGCAGATAAATATTCTTAAAAATAATACATGCACAAAATGACCATTTGCTCTATATGAAGATGAATATATGATGATTTGAAAATAATTAAAATTTGGTTTAAACATGTTAAGATACCCAATATGCTCATTTGTTTAATTAAATTAGATTAAATATTGAAGTAAGAATATGCACATTTACGTGTACATCAGGTGGCTGACCTTGTTTCTATTCTTTGTTTTTGGGAATGAAAATGAATGTGGGGGTTGGTGGAGCGTGGCACAAATTTGCTCTTTCTCTTTTGCCCCTTCTATACTTATGCTTGTTAAACCTTGTTTCCTTAACCATTTTCTTTAGTTAAATTTATTAAGGCCACTTAAGTTAATTAATATAGTAAGTTCCACATTTACAACTTATCAATTTTTTTTAATATAAAGAATGCGTGATTCGAGAATCATATAGCCATATTATATATATATATATATATGTATGTATGTATGTATGTATGTATGTATGTATGTATGTATGTATGTATGTATGTATATAAGATACATAAGTCAAGGATCGCAGGACTGCACAACAAACACACTACCAACATGCTTGGAAAAATAGAATAAAATATCAATAAACAGATGGCCTATATGCCAACTGGAATATCCTAGACATGACTGAATATCAAAAAACAGAAAATACAAATGGTAAACGCATATGACAGCCGAGGAAAGAGCAAAGCTGACTAGATCCCAATGCATCTACGAAACCATCCTATAAAAGCACAAACCTGGTGAGCGAGGCGAGAAAATAAATTTATGGTCCCAAACTACGACAGGAAGAATCTCCTCGTTGTTAGCACCAAACTCTCCATCATCACATAGCACCGCCTCATCATCTAAAAGCCAGTAAAAATTATTCCGCTCATCCTTTTCATCATTAGAAATCCACATCAAGAAGACCTTCCATGCTGAGTGATAGCAAAGGCCACTATCTAGGTGAGACTAGGTTCTTGCCTTTTTGCTCAAAACTAGGAGAATGTTTTTAGTAAGTTTATCTGCTAACTCCTGAACGATGCACTCCGCACTAAGAGGATCGAATATTAGGGCATAGACAAAACGCTTTTTAGGTGACATAATCGGGGAGTCGGACGGGAGAATCGAATCCAGATCTGAAGCTGTCTCGAGAAAAGGAGATGAGCCAAGGTCGGTGGAAGGTAGAGGAGTAGGCTTGTAAAATAGATACTTTCGGATACGGATAGTGCTATATTCGTAACCGTATCCGGAATCATTTTCGGATATTGGGTATCCGTCTCCATGGATGCGGATGAATATCGGATATTCTTTGACCAATTCATAACCTATAAATCTAAACAAATAAATAGAAAATTTTGATTTATTATAAAAAAAAATTGTAATAAATATATAAAAATAATACAGGAAAATAGGCACAAGGAAAAAGTTACAAAAAAATTTAGTCTAAGGGACGGTAAGTTTGTTTTTTAGTTTGAAGGACACTTTATAGTGTAAACAAGGAATGATAGCTACATCTATCATTCTGTGATTTACACTACAAAGTGTCTTTCAGACTAAAAAACAAACTTGCTGTCTATGAGACTAAATTTTTTTGCAACTTCTTCCCCGTGCCTAAAAACCCCAAAATAATAAATACACTAAGAAAAATAACATTAAGCAGTAAAAATTGATTTTTATATACATATTAATTTTCTATCGAAATGTAATAGTAAACGACAATCATTTTATTTACTAAAATACATATAAAAATAATTATAATTTTAATAATAGCCGAATGGATAATTATCGGATGCGGATATGACCATATTCATATCCGTATCCTTTTTTCGGATATTATCCGATGGATAATTTTTCATATTTCGGTTACGGGTACAGACGGATTTCGGACATTTCAGGTACTCATTGACAGCCCTATGGCGGAAGAGAAGTCCTAGGGAAGACTGGAATTGAAAGGGACGGGCAAACTAGTGTTGAGGCAACATAAGCAATAGGTGAAGGAGGCGAGCAATCAACTTGCTGGGGTGGAACAGTGAGGGCTTTTCACTTCCATCCTAGAGAAGTAGGCTTCAGAAGAGGTTTTTCTTAGGAGGCTCAGTAGGCGAGGAGACGAATATAGGACAAGTCGAGCACAGATGCCCAAATGAGCGGTAGTTATTGTAGATCAAAGGCTTCCACTGGTAATTGATAGGAATATATTTCCACCAAGGAGTGCGGAAATACTGGTAAGAAGTTGCCTAGAGGGGTTAACTTCAACAAGAGCTTTTGCAAACAAAGGAAGTCACGTCTCTCCATAGATGCGTCAAAGAGGATAAAATTTCCAATATGGTTAGCAATATAACTTTTGCCAACTAAAGATTGAAAGATGGAAGGAATGCTAGATAGATGAACCCAAAATAGAATTGAAAAAAATTGTACATGGGCTAGGTCAACATATGAGGTCCACTACATGATGATAAACACTTTCCCATCAATAATTAAAGTATTCACTTCAAAAATTCACGATCTCACTAGAGGATGTTACATCTTCTGTCTCCCAAATTGCATCATCTTTGGGTTCACTCCACTGAACCTTTAATAGCTTTAGCGTCTCCCTATCAAACTGGTTTGTACTCTTTCGATTATACGAATCAACCTATGAGGTCTTAATGCTCCACTTTCAACTTCAATCTCATCTAGTTGGTCTAGTGCAACTATCACACTTGAGTCATGCACAAACTTCGGACGATGTGAAACATAAAATGCATTATGCACACACATCATCTTCTGAGGTAAGTTGACTTTATATGCAAGGTCGCCAATCCTCTCGAATATGCGAAAGGCCCTAAAAATCTCTTTGTCAACTTCCTCTTATTACTGAATCGAATTGTATTCATCAATGGAATTTTTGACAAATACTGTATCGCGAGAACTTACGATCATGTTTTCTCTTGTCAGCATAGTTCTTCTATACGTCCGTGTAGCTTTCATTCATTGTCGAATGATATCAGACTTCTCTAAAGTCTCTCTAATCTATTTGACTCAATTATCAATTTCTCATCTTCTTTACTTAAACATAAAGAGTGTCGAATGGTCAACCATATAAAGCTTCAAATAGTTCCTTATCAGTGCTCGATTGATAACTTTTATCACATGCATGCGAACTTTGCTAAATACAAACTATCATTGCACGAGCCTCCAAAGTCAAGAATAATGACTCAGAAAAGATACTCTAATATATTGTTGCTCATATTTTTTGGAAACAACTAGCAGGCCCAATCAGAGCTAGCTCAGTTGATCCTTACTTGGCCCATAATCTCAAACTAGCCCTTCAACCTAGTAAAGCACCATGGTGAGTCCCGACCTCTTCAAGAAACCTTCACATGAACAAAACAAGGAGCACGCTCGGATCGATCTCGCTCGGCTCCTCTATATTGGACTTCCAATGGTAGCTAAAAGATCACCATTGTAACGACCCAGAAATTTTGAACCTGAAATTTCCAGATAGTTAGTGAAAAGAAGAAAGAGATAGAAGAAGAACAGAAAAGAAACACACAATCTCACAATCGCAGCGGATAAAATATAATATCAATAATAGTAATGCCAAAGAAAACTGTATATATCAATCTACATCGAGATATCAGAGTTATAACAATTTACACAATATTGGACAGATACAATTTAACATATCTCAGATATATATAATATCATAGTGGAAACTTTCCATACGTCCCTACCATCCAGCTCGCCTCCTGAGCTCCAGAACGTCCTTACCTGAAAATCTGTAATACTCGGTCTGACCCGAGCATTACATCCAAGTAACACTCGGGTCAGGCTGGAAACCAGCGTGAGTAAACTCATCTAACATGGAATACAAAAGCATGCAACTTATATAAACCCGGGGTAACTTATATCAATTTACAACTTCACAAGATGTTATAGACATCACTTATTTCATACATCATTTTCTAAGTGCCAAAACTTAGATTAAATGGTCAAATTCACTTAAGTCATTCCATTTCATTCTATTAGTTTTACATATCAAATTACAAAGAATCGAAGTGGTTTCGGATATTAATTAATACCCGACTCCGGTCTCTTCGAATTCAACTTCATCTGAATTCAAGTTATTCAATTAAATACTACTCAACTTCCATTATCAGATGACCTTTTTACATAGCAATTCATAATTGATAAGTAATCATATTATCATCGTCCATTCAACATAACATAACACAAAACAATTCATATCGGAGATATCACCAATTTATAGTATTCATCATCATTCAATCATTAATAAGCAAGATTGACTATTTTCATTTATTACATTAATTAATGATCCTCTAATTACTTCCATTAGTTAATTATTCTTATATTCCATTTAATAATTAACTTTTAACTTAATTACATTCATCAATCAACCTTGATTAATCCCAATCAGAAATTATCTTTCCTTAATTTCTCCATTAATTAGACCAACCCCTTGAATAATTATTTATTTAATCCTTTAATTACACTGAGAAAATTACACTTAATTTCTTCCACCAAGTAATTATCCTTTAATTACCTCCCATCAATTAATTTCCTTTAACTAATTACATCCAATAATTAGCCACTAATTTCTTCTCTAAATAATTATACCTCATTAATTACCTTAAGTAATTATATTTAACTCAACATCACATGATCGCTTTTAATTAATTAAACCGAATTAATTAACTAAAATTAACCATATCAACTTAATTATACTGAGTAATTAATTCTTTTAATTACATCATTAAGTAATATTCATAATAATTAAGTAATAATCCTCTTAATTACTTATCACTTAATTACTCCTTAATTGATTAACCTTGATTTGTCAATCCTTAATTGTCACTTTTGAGTACAATAAGTAATTAGCCTTTAGTTAATTACACAAATTAATTTAACTATCATCCATTCACATTTATTACATTTGTCCATAATTAACTACTCAAATTAATTTTCCAAAAATCATTTGCATCGATAAATTATCATTTACTTCCCTCATACTCATTCTTATCTAATCCATATTTAATTTCCTTATTAGTCATTTAATTGATTAATACTTTATTCCATTTACCCTTTAATTTTACATTAGTTTGTCAATCATTCTATTAACTTAACCTCTAAGGTTAAATTTTAGGATTTAAAATTATTTGAACTTTTAATCATTTCTTAATTTACAAAACTCAAATTTCATTTTAAGTCAAACCTATCAAACAAATGTTGTATAAGTTATAATGTATTATTTATTTATTTTGTTCTAACCGAACATCACAATCCAAAACCCAAACCTTATTCACCTCCTTTCCGAGATGAAACCAGAGCCTAACACAGAAGTTCCCGAGCAGCTCCATGATATTTCACAACCAAACCTGTTTCTACCAATCATTCATCATTTTTTTTCTTTTACTAAGTTTATCTTTTAAGTTCAAAACCCCTAACTTAAATCCAGAAAACGCACACAAATAAAACTCGGAGTTTCATTCGAGAAAAACAATAGAATTCCCGAAGTACTCGAGCAAAAGCCTCCCCAGAAACCTACCTTCTACAACCTGATGCTTCGATCACCTGCACGCATGACACAGTGCACCTGCACACGTCGAACGACCGACATCAAGACTAGCTCTGATCATCGACAAGTCAACTGTCTCTCACCGAGTCGCCTCACATCACCTATCGACAAATCATCACGGAAATAAGAATTTGAACAGTCCAGCCACAATAAACTCCAGACCCTATCACCTAAGTCCACCCTTCATCACCATCTCCGACCACCTGGGACGCCTTTCTTAAGCTAGTTCCTTCGCCTGACCTTCGTCATCAATTTCCCCCACCATTTGTCCAACTCGACACTAACCCGACTTCGGAATTACCCAAGGAACAGACCCTTCCCAAAACCCTATTTCACCCTACTTCGGCCACCACAGACCAATATAAAATACAACCTTATTTTTCCCTCAATCTACTGTACTCCGGCCCCCTTCAGATCGAACCTCATCCCAAGCTTCAACGCCGTTCAACGACAATCGACTTAAATACCATTTCTGATCAACTCAGAAATTCCCAAAACACACAAACATATAAATCCAATTTTCTATAGTAAAATTCATATTTTTCAAGATCAAACATGGTTATAAAATCAAACAAATGAATCTCGAACATTGAATTTTATTGACCTTGATTTATTTTGCTAAAATTTCTATTTCTAGATCATTCCCTTAAATATAATTCACTGCAACAAAATTTAAGAATGATATTTCATTGTTGCAGACAACTTCCCCACGGTTTGAATCAATTTAGACAAGATGAAATGTATTTAAGATGTGATTCTTTAATATTGTGGTCAACAGAGAAGTATTATCAAACATATACAAATACATTTTATTCATATATATACATACATTCCTATTCAAATATTTATATAAATATACACAATTTCACACATGCATCAAGATGTATATCAGAATTTAAACCCCCCCCCCCTTTTTTTGTTTGGTACCATAGCTTTGCATGATGGATTTTAACCTATTCTTAAGATCTTACTGTTCTTTATATTTCCCAGATACATACCCTTTTTAATTTACCTAAATTAAATTATAAACCTTACTCTATGTTTTAAACAAATAAAAATCATTTGAAAACTAGAACCCAACAAAGATCAAGTAGAGATATATTGAATGTTGATTAAATTTTCAAGTTTGAAACTTATGGGACAGAGAAGACAGACATGCCCAGCTTCAAAACATAAACAAACATATAGCACACTTGTGTTTACATATGCATGCATCACTTATTTCAGAATTTCACAGGCAACAAACATGTATTCAAAACGTTTACTTACCTCAAATATTGCAGAGCACATCATATTAAACTTTCCAGGCCTTTAATCTTTAAATTTTAAAAAGCTTTGATATGCTTTGATTTGCTTTTCGATTGAAAATCCTTTTGCATGCATCAATTTGTTGATTAAAAGATTGAACTGATGTTGAAATTGCTGATCTTCCTTTCAAATGCAGGTTGAAACAAATGTTGATTGCAGTTGAATTTCATTCCAATTGAATTGCCATTCATTTGAATTTGCAGGTTTTAATTTTCATTTGCTTTTTGTTTTCAGGTTAAAAGAATGCTTGTAAATTTGAATTTTCAGATTGACATTAATTTGAAAGAATGAAGAAAGGAAAAGGAAATGAGAAGAAGAAGGAAAACAATTTTCTTTATATGTTTATTAAAGTTAAAGGGAAAAAAAAATTGTTAAAATAAAGATACTTGTTAAACACTTGTCACTAACACTTACACTTGTCATTTTAATTAGCTTAATAGCTTTACATGTGTTATTAAAATGTGACAATATGGTCATATATGTACATAAGTATTTAAATAAATTTTATTAAATTTTAAAATGTAATATAACTTACTTATTAAAGTTACTTAATTAATAAATACTTATGTACGCCTTTTAAAAGAAAATTTGCTAAAACTAATTATAAATATAAATAAATTATTCTATTTTGATTTCAAAATTATAACAATAACCTTATTTGGAAATAAGGAATTTAAAAATCAATTTTGAAATTTAAACATTTTAACATCTAATTTAAACTTATTTATTTTCAAAATAATTTGAAAACTTTGTTATTAAAAACATTACTTTAAAACTTTGATTAAATAATTAAATTCAAAAATTAAACATTGATTACTTCATAACTCAAATTAAAATTCAAAATTCAATTTAAATTTCAGATTTAATTTGATATATACATATATTTAAACAAATACAATTTTCAACTTGTATATAATAATTCTATTTAAAATCTATGTATATATATACACAACACAATTTCAAATATAAATATTTATTTGATCAGATTCATTTTCCAATTTATAAATTCAGTATTCCTACTACTAAACCCAATTATATTATTAATTACAATGCTCAGAAATCCGAGTTATTACATTCCTCCCCCTTTGAATCTTTTCGTCCTCGAAAAGGAACGAAATCAGAATTTAAAATATCATAAAATAGTTTTGTAAAAATACTTTTTATATCTCGATGTCTCAACAAGTCCAACATCGTTCTCACAGAAATTCGGTCATACGTTGATCAGGCGTAAGACTGAAAATCTATAAGTACTTAGCAGACCCGTTTTCAACACCCAGTGAAAATACTTGGAAAATAATTTTATTGAAAATATAGAAAACAGTTTTTGAAAATAGAGGATATATCTTTGGTGAGAATGCTCTGGAAATCATCACTTCCATCCATGGTCGCAGTTAACCCGATGTTTATGTTGCCATCCCGACAAAATCCACAGATAACTGTAGGTCTCCCGCCCCTCGATTACACCATGGAACCCGCTACAGATCGCAGCTACAACTGGGGTTACGTAGCTATCACAGCAAAAACCCATATAACTGTAGGCATCAGCGCCCTCGAATTTCGCTGCCAAAAGAATGAAACTTCTCCACTCCACTTGACCATAGATTGCAGTCTGCCGATGTTGCGTTGCCTTCCCGGCAAAATCAAGTGTAGACCGTTGACACTCATCCTCCACATGATTTTCGCTATGGTCCCCACAGTAGATCGCAGTGACATCGAGTTACACTGTCGTCACAGCGTAACCCAAATGCCCTTGTAGGCATCAGCGCCCTCGACTTTCGCTACCCAATAATCCTCAGGAACTAGTTTGTTCGGACTCCTCACAGGATCAACTTGAGAACCCCCCCTTGGGGCTCAAGGCAGCACCACCCGGTGGTATTCCTAAGAAGTCCATTCCAAGGGAGCGCCTTTCTCCCCAGAGCCATCATCAAAACATTTTATACTATACATATATAGTATCTTTAAATCATACACCTAGTATGATCTCATACAAAGCTCCTTTATACAAAATCGATTATCCCAAAATCGATAATTCTCAAACTAGGCTTTCCAAATTCAATATTGATTTTATCTAAAAATCAAAAGCCTTTCCAAATCCATAGGTTCCCAAAACCTTTTTCCAAAATCCTCATATGATCCTTTATATATAGAGATATATATAAAATCCTTGATAAAAATCTTTGGATCATTATAAACTTGTATAAAATCCTTTTATACTTCAAATACTTTCAAAATCCTTTCATTCTGGCAATAGATTCATCAAGAGGAGTTTTATCTTATATAACCAAGATATATAACTTTATTTATCCAAAATCAAATATTCAAATTTGATTACTCCTTTCAATATCAATTTCATTCAAATCCGTACGATGTACACATATCATTCGTATGCCAAATCAATCTGATCGCTCACTCGATCACACAATTTCACTTTCGAACTAGTATCGTCCACCCGACTTTCTAGTGCGGACTCAGATCTGGTTTCTTGATCAGAAACCGTCATTCTCCTTGCATAGTCATAACTATGATAGAGAACATTCAGAACCAATGAACAATCCATATCTAGGTTCGCCGTCGAAAATCGAGTGAAAAATACCACTCGGATCGATATAACTATCTCGAAATTCTATGCTTGAATCTAGATCACATTACTATGCGAATAGAATAACATACGTACACCCTACGTATTTATCTTAATTGGTTATTAGCCAAATTAATTCCATTTCTATTCACATTCACGTTGATTTTCATTCACTTACTCACAACCGCTTAAATCCATTCGGATTATCACCTCTATTCTTATCTCGATTGGGTATTTAAACAATAACAGTTCGAACTTCGAACAGTTTATTTAGAAAATAGCTTGAAAAATTAGAAATAGATAAGTAGTTGAAAAATAATTACTAGTTTGTAAAATAGGTGTAAAATAGTTAGAAAATAGTTAAAATAATTACAGAAAATTTAGGTAATTGCAAAATAATAGTGAGATAGTAATTAGTTTTGTAATATAGTCGAAATATAGTAATTAACTTATAAAACAGTTGGAAAACAGTTTCAAAAATAATTGTAAAACAAGTATAAAATAGTTTAGCTTTTAAAAGAAAAGTTGTATATATAATGAATAGCTTGGAAACAAAATAGGTTTATACTAAAACAATTTATATTAAAAATAGTCTAGAGTCAAAACTGCTCACTTCCCAATCTTCATTCTTATCAGTCAATTTAAATTTCCACTTCCATTTAAATTGACCCAATTCCATTTTTAAATAACTCCAATTTCCATTGGGCTTGATTTATTCCCAGTTCAAGTTGAACTAATTCTCAATTCCTTATTCAATTTAAATCAAATTCCATTTGATTTTAAACATATTCCACTTTAATTACAATCCCAAGTTATTCCAATCACTTTGGACTAATATCCATTCAATTGAACCCACTTCAATTCCAATCCATTTCAACTCCAGTTTGAATTAATCCCAATTTCAAATTCCATTTCCAAATCAAGTTGAATTTATTCTTGATTTCCTCCCAAATTCAATTCAAATTCCATTTGAATTTAAAACTATTCAATTTTAATTACACTTCCAAATTATTCAAATCACTCCAATTCAAATTTTCAATTTCAATTTTATACTTATACATCTTCAATCACCATTCCAATTAATTCAAATCAAATTCCATTTGAACTAACTTCAAATTCCAGATCACTATGAACCATCTCGAATTACATAAATTCGAGTTGATACTTCAATTGTTGATTTAACTTCTTTAAATTAATTACATCATTAATTAATCACATTCGGTAATTAACTTATTTCTTAATTACCTTTATTAAGTAATTGTCCCTTAAATTACTTATCTTTCATTAAGTAACTCCCTCTTTATTTATCATTTCCAATTATAATTATCTTATTCTAAAACTCTTCTCCAATTCAAGATTTCAATTTTAGTTTGAATCCATTTCAAACTTATTTTTATTCAATTTAAGTTTCAATTTGGTTGTATTTTATTACTTCTTAATTTAGTTCAATAATTTAACAACCAATTCCTTTACTATTTGTTAGAAAGATATATTACTTTATATATCAAAATATAATCTTATATAAAACCATTTAAAATCTTTATATAAGAAAGTAACAAGTACGCTCACTCATATATATACACACACTCAACTCATTCTAGGGTGCCACTTATCCTATCCATAATGAGTCACCCCACCAGAGCCAAGGTTCTCGCTTAACCTTCTGCTCTGATACCAAATGTAACGACCCGGAAATTTCGAACCCGAAATTTCCAGATAGTTAGTGAAAAGAAGAAAGAGATAGAAGAAGAACAGAAAAGAAACATACAATCTCACAATCGCAGCGGATAAAATATAATATCAACAATAGTAATGCCAAAGAAAACTGTATATATCAATCTACATCGAGATATCAGAGTTATAACAATTTACACAATATTGGACAGATACAATTTAACATATCTCAGATATATATAATATCATAGTGGAAACTCTCCATACATCCCTGCCATCCAGCTCGCCTCCTGGGCTCCAGAACGTCCTTACCTGAAAATCTGTAATACTCGGTCTGACCCGAGCATTACATCCAAGTAACACCCG